>JAHLSL010000010.1:2355638-2375443 GCA_025920805.1 Petroica traversi
CAGCCGGCGGGTCCTCTCAACCGGCGGGTCCCCTCACTGCAACCGGATCCTGTGAGCCGGAGGGTCCCCTCAGCCGGAGGGTCCCCTAAGCCGGCGGGTCCCCTCAGCCGGCGGGTCCCCTCAGCTGGCGGGTCCCCTCAGCGCCACCGGGTCCCCTCAGCGCCAACCGCTCCGCCTCAGCCGGAGGGTCCCCTCACTGCAACTGGATCCCGTCAGCCGGAGGGTCCTCTCAGCCGGCGGGTCCCCTCACTGCAACCGGATCCCCTCAGCGCCAACCGCTTCCCCTCAACCGCCGGGTCCCCTCAACCGCCGGGTACCCTCACTGCAACCGCTCCCCCTCGGCCAGAGGGTCCCCTCAGCGCCACCTCGCCCTCTCGGTCCCCTCAGCTCGGTACAGACCCGCGCCCCACCACCCTCCGAGCCGCCAGGGGTGAGGCGGGCACACGGGGAAGGACTTGGGTGTCGTGGGTTCTCTTTTCTTGTTGCTGTCTTGCTCGCCAGCATGGGAAGCAACGCTGTGTCGTTGTTTCACCTCCAGGCTTTACTGGAGTCGCCACAAAAATGGAGTGGCAAGGTCTGCATATCCCCCAACCGCAAGGCCATCCCCACACGGTTTGTGTTGTGCAATAATGTAAATGGGCTTGGATGGACAGAGAAACCTGTTTATTAATAGGAGAAAAATGCCAATGAATGGGGGAAAATGTTCAGAACTTGTCGAGTGACGCCTAAGTTATTCTAAAAGGCAAAGGCAGTAACCCCAAGTCTGCCCAAGCTCTCTCTATCTCCTTTCTGTCCATTTCCTTTAATACCAAATTTCCAAATGCCACAACCTGACCCTCAGTGCTCCTGCCAGGCTCAGTAGTCGTGTATGGGATAACTGCAGCAACACTGTGTGTTTGTTCCTAGCTGTTGAATTATTTGCAAATCATCTCTAGCATTAGGAATTTTTTTTTAAATTGTTTTTTGATGTGAAATCTCTTCTGCCAGGGAAGTGGGGACGCAGCTGGGTGCATGTCCAACAGCATGGAAAGACGTTTGATGAAAGCCATGGGACTGTGTGGTGAGTCACAACAAGAGAAAACATTGTTTTAGCATAAAGTTTCATTATTTACCCTGCAAGGAGTGCCATTTCTACAGCAGCTATTTTGTGTTAGCACTCTGTGGTGTGAATTGGCTGGATTGATAGTGATGCACTGTTGAATCTTGGTGGATTGCTTTCTGTAGGATTTAACTCTGTGGAATTTGATTATAGAGTGAGAGAATAGAAGCGAGAGATCTCTAAAGATGGGTTTAGAGTATGGGAGTTTATTGTGAAAGAGCATGGGTGTGAGAGGCTGCTGGGCTGCAAGACGCAGCTCAAAGCAGGCCAGAGAAAGAGAGAGAAAGAGGCAAAAAGAGAGAGTAAAAAGAGAGCGATTTGCCGTTTACAATACAATAAATCATCTTCTCTGTTGAACATTCCAACTTTCTTCAACCAATCTGAAACAAGCTACAAACTCCACAATACCTGCATGCAACCTACAAGAATCATTACATTACCATATGGGGTTATATTCCAAACCCCAAAAAAACTGCCCCTGGGAATCTCCCACCAGGCAGGCAGGGTCCGCTCCGACCTCCGGACCCGCCCAGGCAGAGGGCACTGCTCCACCAAGAAGGAGGACCACCCCCAGCCAGCTACACCATCGTTTCCCAGCCACTCCCAACTCAAACCTTGTCCCAATCCCGACCACACCCTCCACACTTTCAGCATCCCCTGCAAGGCAATCACATCTACAAGGCTTTCCTATTTCGTCTTCCCCAACAGCTTTCCTCTTTGGAAAACATAGCATCCATCTTTCTCCTTCGTCACACTAAATGGTTGATGCAGATATGGCACAGTAGATGATTCTTCCCTGCCTGTTCTGTGTAAGTTTTTTGCTTGTGCTGTTGCCACAAATAAGGAGACACATGTCTTGGCCAAAGAGCTGGGGTAAATTCTCCTTTTCCACTTTGTTGAGCAGCACACATTAAACTCCCATTAGAAAAGCTAGCACATGGATTTTGAAGTTTAGTCCAGTATGAAAATAACTAAAGATCCTGTCTGAAACATCTGCATGCCTTGTCTCTGGAAGCTGTGGAAACACCAGAACCAGGCTCCAACCAGTCTGGATACTTGGTATTTTACCCCAAATGTAAATGTGCATGTAACTGCATCTGAATATATTTAGATTTTTATGCATTATTTATTTTCTCATGATGATCAGCTTTCCATGAGGGTTTTGAGAGTGATAATGAGGACTTATGATACAAGAATCATAATATCCTTTTTCAGCAGCTCAGCAGCATATTGGATGGTTCAAAGCAATGGGGCTTCAAGAGCTGAGGGTCTGCTCTGGTATTAGGGAACTGCACCATCTCCAAAATAAATAGGATTTAAATCCCCTCAGAGAAATTCAGAGTATTCCCTGCCTAGAGAGATAAATAAAGCTCACCAGAGACAAATTTTCCAAGGTCTGAAGCCTCAAGCTGCTGGGCTCTTTTTGGCTGACAGCTCAGTTTTGGAGGAGTGCCAAGCTACTGCAGGAATGCAAGTGGGATGGTGCTGGTAAAAATGTAACTGACTGCACTCAGGAAGGAAAGGTGAAAACTGCCTGGAGCTTTGGACATTCCTTGGAGCTACCTGAGCCTAACCTGGGAGATATCCAGGAGGTGCTCCACTGGCTTCATGGTTCCCTGGATGAATGCAACCTGTGGATGTTTGCCCACTGTGGCTGATAATGAGATCACCACTAGTAAATAATTTCTAAATCAAGATTATTCCAAAGAACATTTATTACTGAGGAACATACATGTTTCCCCCTTGTTTTATATACTCTTAAAACATTAACCTCGATTGTTCCTGCAACATTCCTTCTTCACCATGACAGGTAAGTCCTCCATTAATGACATGCTCTCTTTGCAGCTCCAGAATCATCTAATTACACATGAAAATGTTTCACTGCTGAACAGGTCCTTCCAAATACTCAAAATACGAAGGCTATGAAGTTTTGTTTGGCGCTGGCAGAAGATGCCAGGCTGAGAGCACTACACAGTCCCTCCTGGAACAAGTGGAACAATCCAGTTGCCATCCTCTGTTCCACTTGCTGATTCTGTGTTGAGCTGGGTTTTCCTGTGGGTGTCAAAGCACAAGGATGTCTGTCCCACAGCTGACCTCTGGAGGGAGGCTATGCACCACAAGGAGACTGCATGGCACTGGAGTTCTGCTACATCAGGGGGAGCTGGGCTGGTAACAGCCTGACTTCAGCTGCAAGGTGTGCTTGAGAATTGCCTGGTTTTTACTTAAGCCTTTTACTGTGGAAGTAATTAGCACTGTTATTCATCTCTCTGGATTCTGATGCTACTGCAAAAAAAAAATCTGCTGTGTGCTGCATTCCACGCAAAATCTCCTTGTTCAGATCTGCCAGCTTGGGAGAATGACACAAATTTACACATTTGGCTAATTCCCAAGGCCCCTGGGGAAACTGCTGCTCTGACTGTGCCCTCTCAAGGCAGGGGAATGTCTCCTTCTTGAGACAATCTTTATTTCGTGCAGCAGCACAGACTCCTCAGAACTGCTGGCAGGTGCCACCCAGCTATTCCTCCTGTATTTCCTGAGATCTGCTCTGTTTCTGATTTTTATGCCCCTATATGAAACTGTTGGTATCACTCAGATCAATGTCCAACTTGTTAACTGGTTTAGCTTTTTTTGCACTTCTTTATACTCTTTCTATAATTGCTTAATGTCAAAACCAACACTCATTCTTTCTACAAATTAATATACACTCTTAGGAATAGGCCTTTTCATCAAGGAGAAAATCCATGAAATAACTGTTAGGTCCCTGATATTGTGTCCTTGGAGAAGAGACTTGGGAGGAAAGCTGCATTTCTTTTGGGGTGGTTCTTTTCAAGGGGAAAAAAAATTCCCAATTTGTCAGCAGGGCTTATAAAGACAAATAGTGATAAAAACTGAAGCGTTTTGCCAATGAGTTCTCTGTTGAATGCAGCTGAGATGGAAGCTATATGGAAAAACAGTCCCAAGAAAGGGTCTGCAGCAAGTTAACTGGGTTTTGGGAGAGGGGCATTTCAGATATAAGAGTAATGTGAATAGAGGTTTGGTTTGGGGGTTTTGGGGACTTTTTGAATTTTTTATCTTTGTCACCTAAATTTTTCCTAAAACACCGTTTCTTTGTTGGATGTTGTAAATACAGGCTTCTTGTATGCCCCTGGACTTCAACTTGGCTTGAGGCAGAGGTGATTTCAGGGTTACTGAGGTGATTTCAGGGTTACTGAGGAAGAGGGAGGCACTTCTCAGCCAGGGATGTGGCAAAGCAAAAAGGGATGGTGTGGCATTCCAGCAGGTGTGCACTCCCAGCATGTGCTTCCCAGGGACTGTATGGGCCAGGATGAGGGCTGGGAACACAGAGTCAGGGGAGCTTAAGTGCCCCAGAGCAGGGCAGGAGTTCAGCTGGAGAACTGACAGCTCTGGGTGTCCTCAGTTTGTCACTGACTTGGTTAGCAAGGTTTGTTCACTAAAACCTTCTGTTACTGATCCCAGAACTTCTGTGCCCTTTGGCACTTATGGAGGAGGGAATGCTGCACCCCTCCCATCACTATTTCCTATGAGGGCCTCTTTTCTACTAACCCTAGGATTCTGAAATCATTCCTGCAACTTATTTTCATGTTTACTTTTCTAACACTGTGCCTTGGAACACATGTAACACAGTGGGAGGATTCCAGATTACTTCAGTGGGATGTTCTGTTAATAACAAGCTCTGACTCTCTTGATTAGTTCTTTATCTGCAGATCATAATGTTAAAAAGCTGAGGGAAAGGAACAAAGATGATAATTTTTTAGCTGATTTTCAGTTAGCTTCCAGGCTGATGGTTAGACAGCAATGAAAATACAAACTGCCTTCATTTGTCCCATCGGTTCTCTCTCTGTCACTGTATCCTTCTTAAAATCCTATGCACTGCAAGTTCTCAGTTTTCAAGGTGAAGGAATAAATGTTCTGGAGTCTTTCTCATCTGATGTTACATGAGGCTGCTGAAATATTGATCCCGTGCTTTGCCCCGTACACTGCAAATAAAGCAAATAAAGGAGGAATTTCCAGTTGGGAGTTATTTTGTATCTGTGAGGCAGATCTGGTGGTGCTGGCTCTCAGCAGCTTAGTGCAGTAGCTTTTAGAAATGCAAATGGGAGACAGTGCAATGGAAAGTGACGTTAGTTTGGGGGCAGAGATCAGCACATGGACTCTGGGCCTGATGGAGAAACATCTGGGCTTCAAAGCTGCTTGTGGAGTCCTGTGCTCCTTACTGTGAGGAAGGGTAATCTGCACAAAGAACAGCTAAGAGCATGAGGGCAATGCTTCCAAAGCAATGCAGGGCTGCTGAAATCCCTGAGGTCAAGCAGGGGGAATTTCTATGCAAGAAATTGATTGGTTCAGTTGGAATAAGCCTCATTCCTGTTCCCTTGCTTGGCCTTGCTCAGTTGTGGTTAAATGAGGAGAGGGATGATAATCATCTGATTATCCTGCTATTGACAGTCTGTGGAACAGTTGGGAGCCCAGGCTTGTCTTCTTGCCAATGCCAGCTCCAGGGATGGGTCAAGCATTTGGAAAGAGAAATAATGTGTTCCACAATCTCCAACAGGTGCAGTGGCTGTTGTGGCTGTTCCACTGCTGAGTGTATCAGGAGAGAACCTGGAATTGTCACTCTGTGGGCTCATCTCAACTATGTTCCTGACTCACACTGCCTAAATTACCCACCAGGAGAGTCCATAAATTTTCTCAGTGATTAATTAAATATGTCAGGAAAGACTTCCCAGGTACAGGATGCAATGTCTGCTTCAGATGAAAAAGTTACCTGTGTCAACTTCGAGCAAAGTCTTTGATTTGATATGGGAGACCTGGCATGGGGGAAGCTAAAGCTCAGTGCTGCTGCCCTGTATCTGTCAGTGCCACCAGCAGCTGATCTCAGCTCTTCTGGGATCTTTTGGTCCCAAAGTTCTTGGATTTTGTGCCATACCATAACCAAGTCAAATTTAAAATTGTATGTATAAACCAGCAATCTTTTCCATAACAATTAGCAGGAAAGTGTTAACAGAAACTACTGTGATCAATTAATCTCACAGATAAATGTTACTAATGTTTCCCTTTTATGATAGTAGGTATTCTTTTTTTCAGACCTTATTCCTTACAGTAGTAGCAAAACCTGAATATGTTCTTTCTAGCTCCAACTATACTGATATCTGTCTCTTTGGTGTTTAGCTCTCTCACTACACTTCACGTCAACACATTGATTAATCCAGACATTAGATAAAGGTAGAGTTTATTTAGGTTTAAATACTCATTTATAAGTGGAATATGTAACTTATTTTCCAAAGTCTGTGATATATTTGGTTTGTTACAGATTTATCCAGAACACCTGATAAAGGATTGAACTGTAGTTAGCCAAGATAAGGTTTTTGTATTACAACTTTATTATTCATAGAATGGTTTAGGTTGGAAAGGACCTTAAAGAACATCAAATTCCAGCCCCCCTGTTGTGGGCAGGATACCTTTCACTAAACCAGGTTGTTTAGAGCTTCAAGACCTCCTAACTTGCTACAGCCACTTAACTTCATTCAAAGTATTTCAAGGTCCAGTGCTCATTTCTGTGACTTTTTCAGTAACCTCTTCCTATCATCCCTAAATAAATGGTTATTTGGGTTTCTACTAATAAGGGCTTTTCATCTCTGCTGTAATGACTTGAGGTGTGCAGCTGCACTGTAGGATGTGCTCCATTTTGTCTGCATCATGTCTGTAACACAATACTCTGCTATTGCTTCAGAAAAAGATGTATTAAATTTTCCAGGCAATAACCAAATAGGCTTAAGTGGATGGGGTTTTTCCACAGGGGAGAGATAAAGTAACTTAAACAAATGATTGAATTTTACAGTGGGTCCTGTATGTTTTTCCCTAGCAATCAGTGACAGTTCTGACTAGGGAGACTCTCCAAAGTTTGTATTGGTTAATTGGTGTCACTGGCCTGACACGTGGGGGCATTAAATTCAGCTCTGAATTTCACATTTTATAAACCCTCTCCCCTGAGTCAGGGGATAGCACCAATGTAGGCTATGCAAGTTTTACTTTGCTCAGAGCATAAGACAGAACACAATCCATCACGATGGTCGGGAACAAAGCACACACAAACACCAGTGCCTTCTCCTTCAGCTTCGCCACCATGTAACGTGCCTTGGGTGCAGGAGATGTCAGAGCATCCACCATAGCATCTACAACCTCATTGCCATTAGTGCTTCCCTCACTGAGGATGCTGTTGAAAAAGTTTGCCCGCTCTTGAACATACTCCTTGTTGTAAAAAGCCTTCTCCTCCTCACTCAGTTCACTCCAGATCTCCTCGGCACTGACTGGTGGCTGAATTTTTGTGGAGCGTGCGTAATTTCCTGGCTGGATAATACAGACCTGAAAGCAAGATGTAAAACTTATCAAGGT
This sequence comes from Petroica traversi, assembly GCA_025920805.1. Classification (NCBI taxonomy): domain Eukaryota; kingdom Metazoa; phylum Chordata; class Aves; order Passeriformes; family Petroicidae; genus Petroica; species Petroica traversi. The sequence continues at coordinate 2,363,149 of JAHLSL010000010.1, forward strand.
GCAATCAGTCATTGTGAATTCTATTAAATGCTAGAGTCAGTAACAGATCAAAAGCTCTTGACAGACAGTCAGAAAATGCTTCTTTGTTGAAATTTTAACCCTGAAAACTTGGCTGAAATCAAATCTATTCCCATGAAATATTTAAGGTTGTAGAGATGCTTTATTCTGACTTCCTCCTTTTGCTCTGCTGTTAATGTTCTTGTTTTGACTACTCAGCACACCTTCACAGAATGCAACAGAGAACCTTTGATTAATGCTTAATGGTAAAAATATTTAGACAATACTGAAACAAAGCATTTCAGTATGACTTTGATGTCTCCAAAGAGGGGTACTTTGGATTTTTCACTCAGTGGAGAATCCTGCAACTGGCAATTTTGGACCAAATTTGGGACAAAAGGAGGTATCAAAGAAAATTACTGGGTCCTGGGGAAAGAAGTATTGTTTTCCTCAAGTAGATGTAATTAAAAGTAAACTGGGTCTTGTCAGCGAAGAGCAGGGGTACCAAAGGTCCTGTTCTGCCTCTCAGTGAAGCATTAGCAAATTTTGTTAGATTTGTGCACATAGATTTAAATGGAAAGCACACTAGTTGTTTGCTGCTCCACATGTTTTCTTTGTGTGTTGCTGCTGCTCTGCTCCCTTCTTAGTCTTCCAGGGAAATTTGGAGCAGGCTGAGCACTCAGAGGACACATGCTGTCCTCAGTTAGCAGCAGCCTTGTTCAAACTATTTGTAGAAATGCAACATTAAAAGCTCAGTGGCATTTAACTGACCTGCTTTCTAAAGACTGCAACACAAGGTGAGGAAAACCCTTGTGCTGAGCTGAGTCAGAGACTTGAGGATCTGACAGGAGTCCTCCGGGAGGTCTGTGGTGATGTAAAACCCTGATGTCTCCACTCTGCCACCCAGCCCACCCAGCAGAGACTCCTCGGGGTCAGTGCCTGCCTGCTGGCCTGCATGGTGACAGATTCACTGCTCTCAGGAGATTGGGATACAGGTCCTATGCACAGGGAGAAGCAAGGAATGCAGATAAACTCCAGCAGAGGGATGGCGTGCACCGCTGGGACAGCTTTATGCTGCCTCAAGCAGGTTTGTCACACGGCATCCTTGGAATGCTATTTAGAGAAGTGTTTGGTATCAGCCAGTAGTAAACCTCCTACATTTATTGTTAACAAAGGATTTTTGAAAGCTTATTTTTTTGGAGTTGGCTTGGAGAGAAGGAGAGATGGTTTGGGTTTTTATCCCTTCCCATATTTTCTGCAGCCTTTCCACTGGAAGATACACACTTTGTTTTCTGAATGCTCTCAGCTTGCCTGGCCAGAGTTCAGTGGGACAGAGCTATAGCTCCATCTGTTCCTTGCCACCTCTGTGCAGTTTTCACCTGAAAGAACCGAGATGACAAAAGGGAGCACAGGAAAAAAAGACTGTGTATTTTATAGGCTCTCCACAGGGTAGGTTCTCAGGCAAAAGCCAGTCAGCATCCTGCATACAGTGAGAACCAGGAAAATACCTCTCAAAGATTCTCCAGAAATGTCTGCCAGCCTGGCTCACTCAGTTTTGTGCTGGGACTACCGCAGAGGTGGAACAGTAAAAATCCCAAAACAACCAGAGTAGCTAACCTGTGAAACTAAGCCCTTCCATGCATTTGAGATTATCCTCAGCTAATCAGCTGAAATTCTCGTCGTGCTGTGTGGTATTAGCATGTGTAAAGTCACTTGCATTTTATAGCCCTTCATATTTATCTGGTGGGGGTAGTTAATAGATGCATAGCTGTAATTTTTTCCAACACAAAGCTTATGAACAATGCTGTGAATCTGTGTACATAAACAGTGTGCCAATGCAAACCTTCCAGGGAAGACTTTGAGTGTTTGAGAACAGTGTTTCAGCAGTAGAGTGACTCCAAGGAAAAAAGCCCAGTGAAGCTACTTAGTGATCTAAGCTTCAGGTTTGACTATTAGAGTTGCTTAGACAGGGAACTAAGAGCACTCTTAGAGCCTCTTACGTTAAGAGAATAAAAACATCCTTACTCGGCACAGCACTGCCTCTTGCAGTGTAGCTGTTCTCACAAAAAGCAAGGAGTTTTAAGCACTGGTGTGGTAAGGGGAGAGAAAACCCCTGAGGCAAGGGACAAGCCTCCTTCTGGCTGCACAGCACTTGGTGTCTGGGCTCTTTGCAGCACCATTTGGGTTCCTCACTGCCCTTGGGAGCTCTGTGTGAAGCTCAGGCAGGTCGGTGTCAGGAAGCTTCTCCACTGCAGAGGATGTGGAAAAATGGTGGAAGTTTCGGGGCTGACACACAGACTTGTTACCAAACAGCTTCTCAGAACCACAAACATCATCCAGGACTGCAGCTCTCAGTGATTTCCAGCTGACTGATTAGAGAAACCTCATTCCAAAGGGAAGTGCACCCATGGATGCAGTTCTGATCTTTTATCTTTGTCACTTTATTTCACATAACTCATTACATCACCTACCTGGTTTCCAGGTTCTTGTTACATCACTTACCTGGACACCAAACTTTTTCATTTCCAGTCTTAATGCATCACAAAATTTTTCAATAGCTGCCTTGGTCATAGAATAAATGCCATTTCCCAGAGTAAAATAGGCAATGATGCTGGACATGAAAACAATACGTCCTGGAAAGGGAACAGTGCAAATAACATAACTTCACTCTCAGCCTTTAACATGGAATTGATTCACCTCAGCCTTCTGAGCTGTTATGTGATGTTTAGCAGGAGTGTTTTACTGCCCATTTGTCAAAACTGGGCAGCACCAGTGCACAGTCCCAGCACAGAAGAGCACTCAGCTCTGTTAAGAGGAAAACTTCACACCAAAATCTTCCGCCTAGTGACAGATGCTGAACTAGACAACGTGTAACACATTCCCAGTGTGCTGCTTATTCCTTCTGAGCTTGAGATAGGATGAAAAAGATGGAAACAAAGCAGTGCCCTCAGGACTGAAAAACAGTAGTAAGAGACTGTGCTAGCAAGAGGAGAAGGACTGCAGAGGAAGAGGGAGGTGATTTTCCCTGGATATATGGTTACCAATGCCTTTTCTTTTCCTGTGCTAATGAAGTCTCTGCACTGAGAGCTGGCTTTATACCTGTGCATATAAAGTCCAAGCCAGACTGTACAGTCTGATAAGCTTCACCAAGGAAATGTGCCTTGCCAAATATGTGCAGGCTCACACTACCTTAAAATGATTGCCCTAACCTGTGCTGCTTATTCCTCCTTTCTAACTCCTGCTGAGTGCAGGCATGCCTTAAATACAAGAGATTCCTCATTTAAGGAATGAGGAATTTATTTCCATTGTTTCCTTGTAAACTTCTGCCACATAGTCCTACTGTGGGGTGAGGAATGTGTGAGTATGGATTTACAAGTACCAGAGGTGAGGGAGATGGCCTTGTCACTCACAGTACAGCTGCACTCCTGTGCTGCCACAGATACACACAGCATCTGGGGCCCAGATCTCACCAAATGGAATAGGGTGGGGGATATCAAAAGGTATCATGGGAATGCAGTGAAATCTGTCATTCTGAATTTGGTTCTCTGCCTTTCTATATAGCACCCCAAATAAATGTTATATAGAGCAAGAGGAAAATAATTACCAGCTTGCTGATCAAGATGCTCCATCAGCTGGCTTGGCCAGCTCAAAAAGAGATGGGAAATGTTGCTCCTCTCAGGGTGGGATGTTTAAGTCCTAGGCTGGAAGGCATTAGCTCCCTTTACAAGTATTAATAAAAGTATTAATAATTTTGAAGTTTTTCTTGGAATAGGTGCACATCCAAGGCAGTAAGCCATGGTTAAGATGACCTTTGCCTCCTTTGTCCAGTAGCTGAGTGGTTTGGGGCACATACCCAGGATAGGGACACCTCATTTAACTTCTCTCTGTGCCTATGGGAATTGAAACTCAGCTTTCCAAGGAAAATGTTCTATTGTCTGTTATTAAAGCTTTTCATTTGGAAAGGTCACTTGCTGCTCCCAAACAGATAAGCTTTAGCTGTCCTGGTTGTTCCTGCAAGTAAGGAGACAGGAAATCTAGGATTTTTCATAAGGTTCTTCCTAAAAGTGCCTTGTCCTTGTCTCCTGCACAGATGGTACTTGAAAATGGAGTGCAAGAATTAATCAAGGAAACACTGACAGCCCTGAGAGAGATACAAAATGTTCCTTTGAGCTAAAGTGTGTGTGTAGCCATCCAGACCCAAACTTTCTACAGGTTTATGCATGTGCTTAATATCACATGCACAATTAGTCCTTTTTGCTTCAAAGTAACCCTGGGCAATTCCTGGAGTCAGAGAAACGCCTCTGGTGGATCAGCATCCCAGAGTTTCAGCAGTAAGTAGGACATCACAGGGAAAAGAGATGTCTCCCTGTGTAATGCTCACATAATACACTCACTGGGTACACACAATAGCACATTCTTCTGCAAAAACACATCCAGCTCGCAGGATTTAAAGATTTCTTTCTTGTGTCAGAATATCAGCAACCAAAGGCAGCCAAGCAGAAAGATGCAGAATAGCAAAAAAAAAAGGGATGTTTTTATCTTACCAACCATTTGTGTAGCAGTGACACCTGGAGCTTCCAGGTGAAACCTACCCCTTCCTGTGCTTGATGCTGCACACAGAGCACAAATCCTCACCCTAAAGATCCCACAGACAGAACAGACAAGGAAGAGGGGATCTTCTTCCCAATACAGAGGGAAACAGGTAGGGAACAAACAGCAAAGCACCCAAGACATGCTGCCATGCTGCACAGGCTAGTAAACCATTCCTTCTCAGAAGAAAGGATAAAGCCCAGGCATAGGGAGGCTCATGCAAATGCATTTATCCCACTGGATACCCATGCACCTCTACATACTTGAAGTTTCCTACCCAAGGTCACAGAGGCTTCATAGAGCTGGAACTTGAAGCTGGATGTCTCTAGTTCACTTCTGTAGGGTCATTCCTCCTCTCTTAATTGCCAAACAATAAAACTAAATAATAAAGACTAAATAATAAAATTAAGCAGTTTAATGGATCTTTGTGTTTTCTGATTGTCAGTGCTTAAAAAGGCTTGCCTGGGCTTAATGATCTATGGCAAAAAAAAATTTGGAGTCAAACATGGAGAGAAATCCCTATTTATAAATACTTTTTTTTCTATGTACTGCAAAGACAGAATCTTTAAGGATATTTTTTCTCCTTATGACTTCACCCTCTTTTCAGGATCAAGTTGCTCTTTCAGGCCACACAGAGGGAGGCTGTCATTTCAGTTCAATGAGAGACAATTAAAACCTCTTTTATAGATGCTACGTTACCCTGATTATAGTAAGCTAATTATTCTACAATTCCAAAGAACAGTGGATTAGCATTACCCTTGTATTTCCTTAGAAGGGGAAGAAATGCCAGGGTTGTCCTGATGCTCCCAAGGAGATTCACATCTGCAAATTTTTCATATGTCTCCATAGGCAGCCACCCTGTCTCGCCAAATGTTGATATTCCTGCATTGTTGACAAGCCCCCAGAAACCTATGGAAGAGAAATGAGAGAAATGACTCAGCAAGCATCTTTAACTGCAAAGCAACCCCTGTTAGATAACAAAGAAACACCCCTGATCTGGAGCTTTGGAAGAAACTGTACAGTTGTGAAACACTTTCATCTTTTCTACTTAAAAGTGCAGGCATGTTTTGTTTAATGAAGGAATGTTATTGTGCCCATAATCTGGACTAAAAGAAAGAATAGTTTGGGTTGGAAAAGCCCTTAAAGATCATCCGGTTCTACCCTCACTGCCATGGTCAGGGACACCTATCCTATATGTCTCAGTGCTATTTAATAATTGCTCACTCTATAGTTGTCTTAAGATATTTATGAATAACATGATCCAGGAGACTACATCTTACTGCCAACGTGGTGTTCCATGATATTTTAATTACTTTAATCCCACTGTGTGCTATGAGCAGCTTTGTGAAAATTATATTAAGCAGTCTAAAGGCTAAGGGGTACTATTTTCAAGGTGCCTGACTAATTTAAGAGCCTAAGTCTTGCATCCTTTTCCAAGATTTGAGTGCTGATTCCCTCTGAAATCAGCCAGAATCAGGCACATGGGTGCAACATTGGGAAAAGTAATCAAGAAGGGTCAGTGGCTACAGTGTTTTTTAAATTTTGCACTTTTGAAGAACTTTATTCCCCAAGCAATGACAGAGTTTGATGTTAAGGAGCCCACCCCCCTGACTCACAGTGAGATTTCAATGTTTACAAGCAGAAATGTATTGGCAGCAAAGCTTGTTCTGGCAGAGCTAAGTGACAGGAAGCTGGAGCCCTTTAGGCACAGCAGGTCTCCTGTGAGGCCTGTGCAGGGCTAACAGCCTCAGTGTGGGAATGCTGGGCTGGAGTGGGGAGCGCTCTCAGGCTGGAGCTGACACGCTGCCTAAATGCTGATTAAGCCATGCTTAAGGCTTGTTGTTGCCTGCACAGTCCATAACTGTGGGCGCACAGCAAAGCAGGCAGGGACACAGTGCTTGTGAGAACATTGTCCTCCAGCCCTGACTGACAGCATTTCCAGGGTGACCAGCAGTGTAACTAAGGAGTACCAGGGCAGCCTGACTGGCACTGAAACAGCTGAATTTGCAGCTCAGTTCTGCCAGCCTTGGCAATTTTGCTTATGCATTTCTTCTAAAGAATCCTTGTTGGTGTCTGAGGCAAATAATTTTTTTGTCATGCCTTCTACAGGACCTCCAAGCCTGGGTTTCTGGGCAGGCAGAGCAGAAGACTTGTGTGTCTCTTCCTCCCTCTGGACACACAAGTTTGAGGCAGGGGTGATGCTGACCCAGCTGTGGCCTCCTGTAACTGAGGTAGCAGAGTTATTTTAATCACTTTAGAGAAGGCACTGCAGAAACCTTTGGGCTGAACCCTTTTCTTCCTTATCTTTTCTGACAAAACTACTGCAATAATTTCATGGTATCTTGGTCCTTCCAGAACTCCACCAAGAACTGCCAGTATTAGCTTTCATTCACAACAGTAGTTAAAGATGAAACAAAGAATTTTTAGAATTAGTTTGTAAAGCAGACCTCTGTAAGCTTTTCTAACATATGTATACACCACTTGTATGACCTAATGAAATTGGTCTTTAAACAGAGAAAGAAATTGATTTCTGCTAGTGAATGTCTCATTTGAAGGACAAAATACTCCAAATCAGGAATTTGCCACCCAGAACTTGGATAACTCTATCCTCCAAAGAGAATCAGTCACTATTCAGCAGCCTGTCACACAGCAATCCTTGACACTGGACCTCTCTTACAACTTTAGTTACAAACAGACTGCTGCCCTAGTAATGCAGCAGTGTCCTCTGGACTCACTTGTTTTTCATGGCCCCAAATGTCAGCAGAGGAGAGGAAATGTACTTAAAAATTGGCTGTGGAATTGGGCATCCTAGACATCCATCTTCCCCCTGCCACTGCCCTGTTCTTCTGTGTCTTTCCATCATTCTCTGGCTTTATTTCTCTGTCTTAAAATGGAACCCAGCCTCGTGGGACTTACCTCCCCATAAAATGCTTCCAGATCAATGGCTTACAGAGCCCTCTATAGAAGCTAATTATCAGTATCTTTGTACTTGCACGGGATCTGATCTGCAGATGGGCTGAGTGGCTGCACAACCCATCTGCTTGTGCTCAAGGCTGAAGGTGTCTGTACTCTGGGTTGTTTTTATTTAACCTAACTCTAACACAATCCCAACTAAAGCCTGGCATCTCTGCAAAAGATCTTTCCTGATCTTTTCAGCTTTACCTTTTCTAATTAAAAAAATGTCATTTTGCTTCTGAGACTGCAGCCAGTGCAACACAGCAAGAACACATGCTCCACATACCCCTGATTTCATCAGGCCTTTAGAAATACAGCCATTAATCTTTAGGCAAATTATTTTCTTCCTCTTTCTTTAAACTGTGAAACACAGAATTTAGCTTGCAAGGCTCAAGTTTTCTCTCCAGCCATTTGCCTCATGTGCTTCAAAGCCCCCAGGTAACTGCTGGTGAGGTCAGCCTGTGTGTATCCACAGAGCTCACAAAATAATGGCTCCTTCCTTCTCTGCAGTGGCCAAATCAAAATCCATGAGGAGAAAAACTGCCCTGAGTTAAACTGAAACAGACTTTTTAAAGAGAAGATTAAGTTAAGCATAAAAAGACACTTTACACCCGGCCAGCTCAAAACACTTTATTTGCCTTCAAGCAAAACATATTGTTTCTTAGAACATTTTGGCAATCCCAAATGGGAAATGTTCTGATATTTTCCAGAATGTTTCCTGCTGCTTTGTTTAGCTGAATGAATTCACAAAATTCTACCTAAATAACAAACAGTGCATTAATCCCTTATGCCACTTTCTCAGGTATTTCCCACTTTCTGAGAAACAACCTGCCCAGCTCTGTACTCAGAGTACTTGAATCTGCTTTGGTCTTTCTTTCCTGAAATGTTTGTGGTAAAAAATTAATGCTATAAATGTGCAGATGAAATGTATTGTATATTTGCTTAGACAAATGCAGCTCAGGTAACCTAAGAAATACAGATGGAAATGCTGAAGGACAAGGCAAGGAATTGAACAGCTTAAGGAGAGTCACACTGCATTTCCTCAGTGTCCAAGCAGAGATGCATTTGGAAAAAGCAGCTGATGTTTGGTGTGTCAGACTGTCTAAACAGAACTCAGTCCAAGCAGTTTATGAAGAGAGGTGTTAGACTGTGCTACAGGAGGCAGGGAAAAAATAAACTGGATGTCACAGAGATTTTCACTGATCTCTATGTTGGGAAAATGGATCCTGACAACAAAGATTAAAAGATACAGCCATGGATCTAAGAATCACATCAGGAAACCTAATTTAAGATTACTGAAGCTTTCTTGAGAACAGTAGCTCTCACATCAGCTCCCAAATAATTACTACTTTACAGCATGCTGACCAAAAAGCACATATCCAAAGTCCTTATTTAGGCCCAAAAGAAATCTGATATTTTTTTCCAGAAACTCTTAGAAGTCCTCTTTCTATTGAAGTTAATCCAGCTGCAGGTTTGCAAAACCTTTTGAAAACCAGTTTGTTTCTGTGTTGGTCCCAACACTCAGGTAATATCTGAATTCTGCCATACTTTCTAAATTCCAACAGGTATTCTTGGGATCACTGATCTTTGGAGTTTCTCCTCTAAGTTTGAGCCCATGTGAAAATGACAGGCTCTTTCCTGATAGATTCCAGACCAATACCAAAGGAAACAAGCCAAAGGAAGGAAAGTGTGATTTACCTTGTTCCTTTGGGAAAATGAGGAGAGGGAACCCAATCTGTCTGTGGCAATGCAGAGTGCTGGCAGGCCAGATGAGATTCCTGAATTATATTTACATCCATTCATGAGTCACCATCCTTTGCTTGGAATATTATGCTGAGATTGTCTTCACTGTAAGGATAAGTTATTTCTACAGGGAGTCTGGACTAAAATATTGTACCATGGGTGAATTCCATGAATAAAAAAGTCATAATTAAGTGTAAGAGAGTACTTAATAACCTTTGAGTAGGAAGTGGGACTAAAACTAATATCCCTCTGTTCCAGCTAGCTAATGTCACCCACTCACAACAGGCAAGAAAAGGAAGAGAAATTCTGGTTTGAGATAAAGAAAATCAGAAGAATTCTGAGGTTTGCTGAAGAACCTAACAGAATTGCTAATCACTGTGCTCTAAAGTCTACTTCATACTGACTTTGGATTTCTACTCTTGCATAACAGAGAGAAAGAAGATAATGAGGAGCTTACAACAGAACTAGAAGGTGTAGGGAGAACTGTATTTTATACCTGATATTCTGATATTTTGCACGTTTTTGTATACATTTTATACCGAATAGTCTACTCAAAGTAGAAAGTCAGTAGTTAGTCTTTCATAAGTCTACTTATCCTGGGCCCAGGAAAAAGGCAAACTAAGGTGATTTAAAAGACAGCATATCTGCCAAAAAACCCTACCTGTCTGAGATGTACAGTCTATGGAAAGGATGATACTGTAATCATAAAGAATATTTAATCTTTACCAGGATTTACTCTGAACTATTTAAACACAGGTATGCAAAAAGTAATCATCATTTGACTACTTTATCTTCATTTTGGTCCAATTTCTGAGGGTTTATTTGGAATCTGTGGCCTTTGCACACCTACCATTAGGCCGGGGATTATTGAAGTTACTATTTTTGGAATGATGCAGGGATGTTTTGGTGATCTGAATTTAGAATTTAAAATATTTCATAACTCTGTGAAAATGATTATAGTTAAAATGGCAAGAAAGGAGGGAACAATCCCTAAGCAATACCTACTGATTCCCAGGATAGGTTCCTCTTCTCAGTTTTATGGAGAATTTTGGAATTCTCCTTTTCTGAGGGAGGGAGAGGGAGAGACTGAGAGAGAACTGTTCCACATGTTCTGTGTAGTCACATACCTTTCTCACCTTCCAGGTTCTTTCAGAATATATATGCATTACAAATGGTTCAGAATTCTCTTTCCTAATGAAAAAGAATTTAATTTGAAACAATTTTTTACCCAAATGTAAAAAAATTACAATTCCTATCTTTGACAAATGAATTGTTTAATATGAGAGCTAACCTCCTGTTTAATCAGTAAATTGAAACTAGTATGAAATTTGGTAAAATACCCAAGAAAACAACATATCTATTTTCAGAGGTGCCAAGAATGAACACTCCTACTGAAGTATTTTGCTGACAGTCTACATGAGTATTGTTATAGTTTCTTTGCAATTGAGATAAAAATATTTTTGCCCCTCTATTTTAGAAATTACAAAGAAGACTTAGTTTTAGTTCATTATCATCAGACATTAAAATAACTCCTTTGCTCCTTCTTATTTAATGAAAGGAAGAATACTTGATAAATGTGAGTTTCCCCAAGTGGCCTATGTGCTACCTGGATCTATAAAATTACTTATTCTTTCCTGCTTTTGAAGAATACCCTCAACATTCTGCAGCAGCAGAGCTGCCCAGCCCAGCATCCCAGGTGCGAGGGCCTGAGTGACAGCCCAGGAACCTCACTGCAATCCTTGTGTGCCTGCTGCATTCTACACCAGCCCTGCTCAGTGTCTGTATGACACTGAATTATCTGAAGGCACATCCACAATCTGTGGGCAGCAGGGACAACCCACAGGTTTGTGGTGACTCTGGACTCCAGGCTCTGCACGGCAGCGTGAGCACAACCACTGCAGGACGGCATAAACTGTGGGAATTGCAGGAGAAATTATGTGAAACCCAGAGTTTCAGGTGACCTGGTAAAGGGAGGCTTTAAGGGCTTTGGGGAGTCATTTGTGTTTGTCTGTAGGTTGAGGAAAGCCTGAGAGGGGAAGGCTCTGCCTCTTAATAAGATAAGGTCAAGATCAACCATAAATACACATACTTAATGAGCAGTGTGCAGGTTTTTTTCTTCCTTCACTTCTCATTCCATCCCCTTCCCATTGAGCTAATGAGCCAGGCAGGCAGAGGCCTTGCATTTCATTATCTCTCTGCGTGCCTCATTCTGCACTTTTATTCCCTGTGGGAGCAGGAAGTGTTTGTCGGTGATTTGGAGGGACTCTCACTTCTGAGCCTGAGGAAATGTGCTCGGCACCAAATGTGTCCCAGAATTACACTGGATAATTCTGACCCGGCAGTCCCAGCGGGAAAGGAGGTTACTGTGGCCCCATCACCTGCACTGTGTCACATGTGCTGAAGGGATAACCCCGGATTTAGGTTGTCTGCAAATACTCTGGAGCTAAATCTATCCATTCCCCTGGGTGCACGCTTCCTGTAGGGTATATAATTGACACGTTTCCCTTTCAGTTTCAGCCTCTCCAGGGACTAGCCTGACAAACCTCTAGTGGTTCCAAAAAGCAGCTGCTTTTTGTTCGGCACGCCAGCTGCCCTCGCTGCACTTCTTGTACCTTTTTCCTCTTTCACAAGTCCTGCCCAGAAACCATCACATTCCCACCCATCCAATGCCTGCACAGCTGTCGTGCCCTTTCCCTGCCGTTTCCTCCTCTTGGGACCCTTCAGAGGGGCTCCAGGGACGCCCCTCCCGGGGAGTTTCTCCCCTTGTGGAAAGGTGAACTCACTGAGCAGCGCACCCTCTTCACACTGTCGGCACCTTGAGGCGGGCCCCAGTCTGCGTACGCACCAAGACATTTTTAATAAAATCCCGCTGTCATTACCAATAGCGGTAACTGCAATTAGCGCCATCAGTGCCGGTGCTCGCTGTCCTCCCGCTGTGACAATCCAGCTGACCCTCTCAGGCAGCTCCCAGCCCCGGGCGAACCGAGCCGCCGTCTCGGCCACCCCGTGT
>JAHLSL010000010.1:2375843-2429102 GCA_025920805.1 Petroica traversi
CGGGGAGCCCGGGACAGCCCTCCGGCCGGTGCCCTCCTGCGGCATCCTGCTGAAGCCCGGGGCTTGATACGGGTTTTTCCCCTACTTTTTGTCTCAAAAAGAAAGCGCAAGCTGTAAGCGTCGTGCCGTGGTCAGCTGGAGCTGCGCCGGCGAAAGGGAGCTGGGTTATGCCGAGATCCAGCGGTATGGACAGTCCAGCTTCCCGGCTCAGCTGAGTTTATACCGTCCCGCCACTACAGACTGGCCGCAGGGCACAAATTAAAGCAGCCAGGAGAGTTTCTAGATCGGTCAGGTGGGGATTTCTAAAACAGCTTCATTATTATGTTGTAGTTGCTGTATCTTGTATTATATATTACGTTGCAGTATTAAATTGATGTGGGTTTTTTATGGTTCAGGTCTATGACTGTTTTCTCAAGGGTGCCTGCATTAGCCATGGTGGAGGAAAACGCCTGTTTCTTGTAGGCTAAAGTGACAGTTATACGTTGCTGAAAAAAAAAAAAATATTCCTGAGAGTTTCAATTACAGGAGAAATGTGATTCGGCAGTGTTTTCTCTGCTCTTTCTTTTATCTGAGCAACTCTCCAAGCAGCTATTGAAAGGGTCACTATGCCATATCTGCCTCCTTTGAGTAAAATGAAATGATTGAAAGAACCAGATGCCTTTATTAATTGTGATTTAAAGTTGGCTTGTGAAAAATACAAAAGGGGCAGATGCATTCACTGGCATATACACAGCAGCAGGGGAAGCAGCAGGCCTTAACACACACAGGGAAGGTCCCAAGTATTTGCCTGAACTACATCCCTGTGGCTCGCCAGTCATATTCTGAACTGGTGCTGCCCTGCTGTCTCCTGGTCTCTGCAGTCAGCTGTGTTTTGTGTTTGCTTGGGGATACCTTTGCACTGACTTGGAGTTTTTAATGGCATCCTGAGGAGAAAGGGAATAATTATTGTTTAATTTGCTTTTCCAGGGGCCAAGGCACTCCTGTGTTTTTTACTCTCATTGGCTGCACATCTGCCTAAGTTTACTTCAGCTTTAAATTGTTCAGTACTCTCCCTCTCTTCTGCACTGCTCAGGTCCACAGGCATTGCATAATAGGGCTCAGCTTCAAGTGGCTTAGGAGGGCAGGTTATGCTTTGCTGCTGGGAGACTAAGCAGGACACGGAAGGGCAAACCCCAAAGAAGATACCCAGATATTTGTCCTCAGTAGGATTTCTCTGATCATATTCCATCACTCTGGGAGATGCTGCCCCTTTTTAGCCTGCAAAAGATCCCTGACTCTTCTGCAACTACATGAGTCACAAAGCTTTGTCTTTACAGTAACAAAATCATTATGCAACCCTCAAAATCATGAGAGCTGATAACAGCCTGTCCTCCAGCCAGCTTCCCTGTCTGGTTCCCTCTGGCATAAAAAGACAGGGAGGGTTTCCAAATTCTCCTCCTCCATATCTCCTACCCAGCTCTCATCCATGTCTGCCAGTCTCTCCTCTCTCATTAATAGCATAGGATCACAAGCAGTGACAAAACCATTTGCAAGACTAAGAGGTGACCCAGCTAACCTCTGAATTTTGTGTGGTCTCTTTTCCAATAATACTTCAAAAGGTATTTAAAAGGTGGTACACAAATGTGACAAATCCCATCTGAGAACAGGAGCAGTATCTTGTCAGAGCTACCAAGTTAGGCTGAAAGTTATGGAATACACCTCTGTCCTACACACTTTGAAGCACCTTTGTGACTGCCTAGTCCAGGAAATGAGGTCACTTAGGTCTCCAGTGCAGAACATTTGCAGTAAAATTTATCTATTTGTTGGAATTATTTTCCTCTGGTTTGTAGTATTCTGTTCCTAACTCAAATATGATAATGTGCATTTTGAATTATTGACTCTGCTTTTTCTAGTTTCTGAAGCCTTTCCCATCTTTAGAACTTGCTTTAATTAAAAACTCATTAATTTTTTATCTCTATCTTAATCTGTTCTACCTCTTACGCAATTTCAGTTAGTTGTGGTTTACCTGTAGCAAATCTAAGTAAAGGCATGGATTCTGAGGAAGTAGATGAGGAAATGGAAGACACTTAGAGACTGATATTGATGGGGATCTGGACAATTCTGCTTCCAGAATATGCCCAGGGATCTTCCACTCTTCCTGAGAGCAACCTCTAAAGCTTTTGCTTCAAAGCTTAAAACTTTATTCTGTGTCACCCTGTAAATTTCACAGTGTAAAATAACGAGTTACCCTGAGAAGGCCTTTTTTTTTTTTTTTTTTTTGGTTATTGTGTTGCCATGTTGTCCCTACCCTCGAAACACAAACTTTTTTTCTAAAGGACTGTCAAGTTTCTGTAAAGGACCAGGATTAAGGAGAGCTGGAATGGGCTGTGTTCTTCTACTGTACCCTGGGACTTCCAGTTTGATTTCAGGGAAGACAGATCTCCTTTTTACCTCGTTCCTGTGCAGAAGATCAGAGCTTGAGCGAATAGAAAAGCTTGCTGTGGGGCATGCCCAGATCTTTGTCCAGCATAGCTCCAGTGGAAATCAAAGTACAAGGGAAAGCTTTTCTCTGCTCTTAAACATCTTGTTACTTTTCCCCCTATTTTCATATCTACTCACTTCTGCTTATTTTACCCAATCTCTTGCTCCTGTTCCCTCAGCCCTCTATCTCTCCTGGCAGCCTTATTGCAAATGGTAGCTGTCTCAAAATTTGCCATCTGCCATGCTCAGTGGTGCCCACTCTCAGCAGTGGGTAGGAGAAGTAAGGACCTTTGATGTCTTTCTTACAGTCTCAACTCCCCAGCATCATGTGGAAGTCATTATTATTTTTGTGTTCTGAAACAAATATGAAACATTGATGACTTTTGAGGTAACTGCAGAGCCATCCTTGATTTCACATGAATCACTTTTGGTGCAGAGCACCTCTTGGTCAAAGCTTCAGAAAAATGCTGAGAATGTGACAGAGTGGCTCCTAAAAGCTCCAAATAACCAAGCAAACAAGAAATACAGGCCCCTCTTTTAACATTCTAATGCTTTTGGAGCTTTCACAATTTTCAGGGTGCAGGACCAGGATTTCTGACCCACTGGAGCTGGCTGGGTCACACAATTCACCATGAATGTGACTTCTCTTTGCCATCCATTGTGTCTGGTCAGCTCAGCCCCCTGATCAAGTAGCATTCCTCTTGCTATTGTACAGTAAATAGTATAGCAGGCTGCTGGGACTTTTTGATGCTGGTGAAAATTATGATTATCCAACAGAAAAAAAACATAAAATTCATCTTGACCTTCCAGCCCATCTGGAAGTTCAGCAAAATAAGTTCCTACTTCTAATGCTAACACACAAATGACACTGCTTGCTGCAACTATCTGAAAAGCTGACATTGAGTTTGCATCTGCAGGCAAGTGTTTCAGGACTGGGAAAAGCAGCTTTCCAGGAAGAAAATCAAAATATGGGGTTTTGGTGCAGTTTATCAGACAGTCTGAACTGAAACACGTGCAGTTTTTAGAGCTGGCAAGCTGCTCGTCCTACTTCAGGATTTTGCTGTGGTGTCAGAGGAAAGGAGCCAATGGGAGGCTGACATTCCATGGAATTAGACAGGAGCAGTTGCACGTGGGCTGTGCATGGGGAATATCGAGCCTTTGAAGACTAAGCAGGGTGTCTGGTTCTGTATAATGTGATGAGCTGTATTAAAAATCTTGCTGCATATTTTTAAAAACCCTGGACTCAGTTGACAAAACAGATTTAGGATGCCACGTGTATTGCTCAGTGTGTCAAAAAAAGGGAGATGGCTTCTATTTAAAAGGCATGGCAGGAATATCTCAACCCATGAAACATTTTCAAATACTTGGCACTGCATACAGTGTCCAGACTATTTCAGAGATTAAGTCTTCCGTTTGTCAGAAGTTATTTTAGTAAGTCCCTAGGATTAAGTCCTTTTTGCCAGTACTGGAGTAGTAGCAAAGAAAGAGAGAGAGATGGAAAGGAAATTCTCCTAGAACCAGGAAAATTTGCCATCTTCTCTAACCTGAAGTGACTGATCCTTTTTCAGCTGGAACACTCCTCTCTCGGGGACAGAGGGTTCAGCTGGAATATCCTCATGCATGGGCATTGTGGAAAGTGAAAAAATACCCTATACATTCCAAATAATGCATTCCAGAAACAAACAAGCAAAATAAACACTGCTGTATCTCATTTCTGACTCAAAAGAAAAATGTGGGATTATTGTGACTTCCAAATGCTACTGCAAAATGATCCAAAGGCAGGGAAAATGCTTGGGCTGCTTCTCCACACAGACTGATACTCATTTCATCATGGAAGGATTACCTCAGCAAAGCAAACAGAGCTTCACTTGGAGGTCGAGGATAAGGATGAGGGGGCATCTCCTTTTATTCCTGGTGACCAGATTTGGAAAGTGCTGAAATCAAAACTATCTTCTCCAGCACATATTTTCACACATATTTTCACACTTAGGAACACACTGCGGATTACAGATTCATCAGTAAACTGTTTTGACCCTGAGGATTACTGGAAAAGGGACACAACATTATGAAATTGGGATTTATCTCTGGTTAAAAGTTAATTTTGTTTGAGAAATAGCACATGTTTGAACAAAGTGGCTCTTCCCAGATGATGAAAAGCCCTTACACTGTTAGATTGTTGGGAAATCCCAGTGGTGTCAGAGTAGATACAAAATCAGTTCAATGATGATAAACTGATCCAGCATAAGAATCAGCAGATTTTAAAAGCAGTTTACACAGGCCCTAAATAGCCCACTCCAAATCTGCCTGGAATTAACTTTCAGTAATTGTGATTAATGCTGTAAAGTAAATGCCTGAAAAAGCAGAGGACATATTTACATTGATTTGACTGCAGATTCTCACCATGCAAGAGATAAAAATGTGAAATCTGACTCATACTAGGAGCTCCTACAGTGACAGAGGCAGCAGGTGTTTAGGTTTTGAGCGAGGAGCATGCCAGTCTTGCAGTTTCTGACTAATATTCCACCCTGGCACCTTTAGATTTGCCCGTTAGAGATCTTATTTTTATGGAAAAATCTATACAACCAATCACGTTAGAAATCGAACAACTCTATCATCTCTGCACTTCTTCAATTTTCCCAAGCCAGGGACCCGAAGGGTTGCGGTTTCCTTGGATCATCAGAGCAGAATATCGACAGTAACGAGTTCCTTGCACTTGGGAGTTTGTATTTCCAGGAAAACGCCGTGGTCGATGCCCACGAGGTGGCAGCCTGTGCGGGAGAAACCTGCAGGGAAAGGCGATTGTCCTGAGCACCTTCTCCCTTCCCTGGGCAGGAGGAGTGGCCTCTGCCCTGCAGCCCCGAGCAGCTCCGGGTTGGAGGGTTGGGGCAATGCCGAGCGGATGTGCCAGCCCTGCACCGCAGGATCCGACGGGCACGTAGCAGGGGAGACTCACTGACAAGCAAGAAATATCACGGAGAAAGCAGGCAGGCTGAAATGATTTAGAGGAATAGCAGGAAAGTTACATCCCTGAAAACACAGTCTGGAGGGGGCTGCAATAAAAGAGACCCAGGAGGCTGATGGCCAAAAAAACACTTGGTGCTGATGAGCAGCAAAAGAGCTCTGAGTTTGCAGTGCAATAAATATACATGAGCACAGGAGGGTGCTGCTCTTTCTCTTAGCATAAAGCAGCATCCCTCTTCCCTGCTCCGTGGTGCCATCAGCTTCCAGGCCTCAGACGGATGTGTTTGTTCATCCTGGGCAGAGCCCGTGGTGATACAGCTGCTGAATAACCTCAGCTCGCTGCATAGTTCTAGAGTAAAGTGACATCCACGTGAAGGGCAGATTGTGCTTTGAGGTGATGACCAGCACAGCCAGGAGTCTGCTGGAAAAGCGCCCAGATCTGTCATCCCACAGAATGCTGCTACAGGAAGGTGTGGGAAATTCTACTGTCACCCTCTCTAGCTAAGGGTATAAATCAGAGACTGGCTGGTTGACATTCCTGTTGCTCTTGTGTTCAGCTGTTCAAGGACAGCCCAGAAGGTGGCACATCATTTGCCACTTGGTCCAGGCTGGAGAAGCCAGGACACCAATTTCTATTGGAAATAGCTCTGGAAATTTTGTATTGAATATCATTTGCCTCTCCTTAGCAGTGAATCAGCTGGTAGTGAGGGTACTAGGATGGGTAAGAAAGTGCAGGAGAAGTGGTCCAAGAGAACAGATCAAATCAGAGACAAATGTGACAGAGAAGCGTGGTTTCTTTATTTACAAGTCTGAGTTGTCCTGTGAGCATGACAAGATTAATACCTGCAGACCCTGCTACCCCCTCAAAAAAGGAAAAAATAAATAAATAAATAAAAGTGAAAGCCCAAAGGATGGAAAAATGTGAAGGTTTGCATTTTTTTAAATTAGAAGTCAAATAGAATTTCTTAAAATAGAAGTCAAAAGTCAACTCCATTTTAGAGTTGGAGGGGTGCAAGAGGAACTGTACCACAGAGAGCAGACAGGCTTTGAATATAAGAAACAGAGATAATTTAATTTGCTACTAAGCTCACTGATGCAATTTGAGACCTACAGAGAGTGACTCAAGAGACAGCAGCTACCACTCACCCACCTGCATCTGGTCCCAAACCTCACTTACATTATGCAAAAGGAATTAATCAATAGGTCTGGTTTCCTCCTAGAAAGCCCACAGAAAAGAAGGCTTGGCTTCTCTGACAGTTCCATCTCCAACTGCCAGAAGCACTGTCCAGCCTTACATCTCTGGACAAATGCATGGGGTTACCTCCCTGGCCCTGCACTGGGACAGTACAGCCATGTTCTGGGTTCAGAAGGGAAGTATGAGGATAACAGGATGGAAATGTTATTGTTTGTGGAAGGTTCTAAGCCCTTTTCCCTGCCTCCTCATATAGTCCTACTTTTATGAGAACATACAGGACCCATTATTCGGCAGCTGGTGTTTTCCTGTACCCCTGAGCTGTGTCCCTGATTTGGGAGTTTTGCCTTCCCTAACCGTGGCATCACTGATAAGAAATTGCAACTGCACCATTACAGAAATATGGGGGCTCACTTTTCCAGCCCAGGCAGTGAACAGATCATTTGGACTGGCACCTTCCCAAGCATAATGTTCTGAAATGTCACTCTGCTCCTGGGTGAAGCTTGGCTTCTTCCCAGCTTGTCTTCTCCTTTGGCTTGCAGCATCTGTGCATCTTGCCCTCATTTCTTGACATGCAGATGCCCGGAGGTGTAGAAGACAGTACTCTTGTTAATGCTGGGAATGTGAAAATAGATGTATTTTCAATCCTAAAGGGATTTTGCCTGGGTACTTCTTGCCATTGTGCAAATGCCCACTTTTTGAACAGACCCCCAAATGCAAGGGAGATGCTTTGGAGCAGCACAGGGGATGTTTAAGGTCTCCTGACAGGAGTTCAGCTGCTCAGAGTCACTCTAAACTGGGTCATTTTTAATGCTTCTCACAGGGGACTCAAAGCCTAACTTTAAGCCTCTATATTTGGAGCTTTTGGTTTAAGTTTTTAATGATAAACTTTGCATGTGGGTTTTGGCCATTCCCTTCCTCTGGTGGTGCTGCATTTCCTTTTTAATTTTGGCAGATTTCCAAGGGTGCCAGACAATCAGGGAGCAGGAATTTGACTCAAATTCAGACAATGTGCCACAGAGCAGCCCAGTTCAGTGATGGTGATTCCACCTCAAAGCAGCTTCCTTTCGAGCAGAGCCCACTGGCAGCACACAGGGATGGCCACAGTTGTGTTTCAGAGCAGTGAGGATCAAAGCCATTCCTGAAGCACTGGGAACATTTGGAGGCTGCATTTTTATCAGGGTTGCTAAAGAATACCCTATTTCTGAAAGTCTGTGTCACATGGAGGCTGGTAAATAATGAATGCCAGGATGCATAGCTGAGTGTTGGCATAGGAAGGAGCTGTGTTCTGAGCACCAACTTCTCAGCATGGCAGCAAAACAGCAGCAGGACACAGTATATTTAAATTTGTTCAGCTTTCCCCCCCCCCTTTAAGTTGATAATAGTTTTTCCTTTTCTGTCATTAAATAGCTTCTGATAAGAATTTATTTTCTCAAGGGAAACATTTATTTTCTCAAGGAAAGACTTGGAAATCTCTGGGAAAAAAATGAGTAAAAAAAACCTACCACAAATGGTAATTGTGTATTCTACTTTCCAAAGCATTTAATTTCCCCCCCCTGAACTGTGATTTGACATTTAGAGGAAAGGGGGTGGCAAAACTTGATTAAACCAGGCTCAAGTTTGGGTGGCACAGCCTTGGAGCCAACATATGTCCCAGATCCTGCAAGGTTTTAATCCTGGGCATGGAAGAAATCAGAATCAGTGGCCATACCAAGAGAGAAGAGCAAATCCTTGACAAAGGTCAGCAGAGACCCAAAGGCAGCTCGTGGAGCTGGCATTGTGCAGCCCTGTCCTGATTAAAACACTCAGGAGTGGCTTGAAGTTGCGTCACAGAGTTTGGGCAGCACTGACAACCGCTCGACCCTGTTCTCCTTGTTCCCTCCTCAAGCCTTTATCTCCCTGTCTGTGTTGTCTGATTGAGATAGAGGTGGTTCTGGCCCCTCCAGAGCCTGCCTGGCCATCAGCAGGCAGTGCAGTGCCAAAGGACAATTCCATGGTGTCCTTAACTCAGCTGGAGCCCATAGCAAACACGCAGGAATTCAGCAGCAGCAGGGAAGTCAGTGCCTGTTTAAATAGTCCGATTACAGGTATTTTTAAAGGTGCTAAATTTCTGAAGCCAAAAGGCATTCTTAATGTTTGTGAAGTTAATCAGGCGTTAAGGGCTTTCTTGTGCAAGGAGATGGAGGAAAAAACTCAGCTTAATATTGCACAACAGGGTTTTAAAGATGTGCTGATCTCAATTCCATTTTAACTTTGTTGTTCCATAAAATTGTGTGTTAGGAATAGATTTATACTAGGCCAGTTCCTTGGAGTCTCTGATTGCCAAACCTTTTTTTTTTTTCTTTTTTTTTTCCCCAAGAAGTGATTTTCTATAAAAATGTAGCCATTTGTAAACAACCAATATATTCAATAACATTTCTCTCTGTGGTACATTTATGCTTGAAATCCAGAAATGAGAAACTCTGAAATGGCAGCATCCTGAGAGCGCTGTCTTCTTTTGATTTCCTTCTAGCCTGAATTTTCATAACAGTTACATTTGGGTTTCAGTTATACACCACACTGGCTGATGAATATTAAACAAGGTCTACAGACATTTCTTGGGTTTGCTTTTACAGACTCTGCTTGTACAGAGATATATTTTTTTGATGGTGCCCTTCTTGGTGCCCTCTATTCCACTCTTTCATTGTTCCCAGGTTGTTCTGAGAGACAAGTGACAGTGTGAGACAGGAGGAGAATGATTACATTTTGCAGGCAAATTATACAGAGTAGAAAATCAATAGTTAGATGCTCCCTGGGACTGCCTAAAATTTTTTTGAAGAATAATTAGCTTGCAAGAGAGCTCTGGTAGCTGGAATTCCTCCCCAATTCTGTATGCATAAGATAAATTTCGTCTGGAATAAGCACTGTGCTTTGAGGTCTTTTTGCTGATCTGGGGAAATGATTCATTTGGAGAGAATGAAGAAATTAGATAGAAGAGGTGTGGAAGAAAACCTGACTGACCACATCCATCTGGGCTTGGAAGCAGGAACAAGCAGCAACAGAAACAGGGAAAACTCAGCAGAGCAAAGCTGGTGGGAGTCAGGGGCTTGGGCTCAGCACCTGATGGTCCAGTGACTCTGTTCCAGTGACAATTGTCCATTGGACTGGCAGAGCTGAGGGATTACACTCCACAGCTGGAAGTGGTTCGTTTGCTAAGCAGCAGCAGCAGATCCAGGGCTGTGTTTAAACAAACTGCCTTAGGTGGGGGTCAGGAGAGGTTCCCTGAATTTGAGAGGGACAATGGGGAGCAGCAGAGGACTCTGGGTGAGCTCCACAATTCTGTGCTGTTCCTTTGGCCATTTTCAGTGTGCTGCTTCCTTCTGGGTGGTAATCCTAAAGTGAGGAGATGTGCAAGCTCTGTTGGTGTGAGCTGGCATGGGAGTGAGATTAGTCTTGCTCTCCAGAGCTGTCAGTGCTCAGTCTTTCAGAAGCATAAAAATACCCTTGGAATGCACAGAAAGCTGCTGCAAGAGGTGTCAATAGCAGTTCATGACAGACTAAGTGACATCTAATCAATTCATTATCTCCCTAAAAGGAAGGACTAATAAGGCTGAGGAATGTGCTGGAGGCATAATGTAATGGGGATTATGGGAGATTTGAGAAAGATTTAACAAAGCAAGAGAATGAAGCAGCACAGTAGTAAAAGAAGTCACCATAGTGAAGATGATCACAGGATATTGGAGAATGACCTCCTAGGATGAGTGAAAAGTCAGCATTTAGTATTTGTTGGTATTTCCATTCTTAAAGTGAGAAGTGTTATATGAAAATGCATCCCTGTTTTGCTTGGGCTTGGTGTGTTGGGTTTTGTTTGTTTGGATTTCTAAATGTATCTATTCTTAGGAACCAGAAAAACATCCAAGCACATGTGTAGCAATAAGCATGTGACTCAACCCATCTACAGTCACAGATGTCTTTCCCTCTTAATTAA
This sequence comes from Petroica traversi, assembly GCA_025920805.1. Classification (NCBI taxonomy): domain Eukaryota; kingdom Metazoa; phylum Chordata; class Aves; order Passeriformes; family Petroicidae; genus Petroica; species Petroica traversi. The sequence goes on from JAHLSL010000010.1 coordinate 2,386,424, forward strand.
ATATGTGCTGAAGGTCTGTTGGAGCAAAGTCCAGGAGGGCAGGTTTGAGCTGCAGGTCCAAAAGTGGTGCTAACAAGCAGGTCTAGAATTATAGACCTGTCAGCTTAGCTTTCATTCCTGGAAAAACACTGGAACAAATAACCAAACTATTGGAGAGCACCTAGAAGAAATGGAGGGGATGAAAAACAAGCACCATAAATTTTTTTGAGATGCAAGACTTAAAGGTTTGAGTTCTGAAGCTGCTTCACATGTGCTGTGATAATGATGACATGGCTGAAAATATCTGGATGCAAAACTGGTTGGAAAAATTGAAAAGAATGTATTTGAGGAGGTTCTGGTTTCCATCTGTCTTTTGTTTACACCTGTGGAATGGCTGAGGCAAGAGAGAGCATGCAGTTTAAACTTGCAGCTGGCAACACTTTGGAAAGGCTGTGAGCACACTGGGCAGGGTTAGAATTCAGTACTGTGTTTGCAAGTGGACAGGTGGTAAAAACCTCACCAAAATCAATTTGCCATCCAGCTGGGACAATGCATTGTCACTCTGCTGATACAGATTTATGTATTGCAGTAAACCTTCGTATAGGTTATTCTAGGGTTATTACAGGTTGGGGACCAACAGCTATGTGTGTAGTTGTTTCGTCTATAAGGATGAAAGATTTTGATGGCTCACAAGCTGATCATGAATAAACAACACCATGCTGTTACAGAAAAAGGCACATGAAGTGTATGAGCAAGACTGTTCCCCCAGTGGCAAGTGCAATAATCCAGCAAGCAGGAGTGTTTGGTTTTGGCCAGTTACTTCAAAGTTGAGCTAGACTGGGTTGAGCATGAAAATGAAGGCAGGAAGGCTGATCCAAGGTCCATAAGGCTTGATTTGCTAGGGAAGATATAGAGGGGGACTGAAGGAAAGACTGTATTCCTCCCCAAAACACTGTCAGCTGTTGCAAAAAAAAAAGGGCAATAATTTAGTCTTCCTGACCCTGGCAGTTAAGAATCTTTGGGCTAAATTGCTTCAAGGGAGAATCTGAGCACTGATTTTTAGTAATTAATCTGATACTAAGGGAGTGTGAAGGACTGGAGCAGATTCCCTGGAGAGGTGTGGGACTCAAAATAAGCTGGACTCTGTCAGGAATGGCCTGTGCACATCCTCCCCTACCCAGGCCAGTGGACTAAATGATCTCTGGAAATCCATTCCAGGTCTCTGCTTCTACCAGGGCCGATTTACACTGATCTACCAGCACGAATCCAGGTTGATTTAATTCAGTCAGAGCCAGTAATCTCCTACTGATGGAAAAGGAATCTTGCCTTCTAAGCAATACAGCTCTGATTATGCAGAGGTTTTCCATTTTGGAAGTGTTAAATGTGTAAGTGTAACACTTGTGTAAAAAGTATTAAATGTGTAAGAACAGAGACGAACAGGGTAGGCAGGTGCGTGTAGCAACAAGTAAATCACAATATCTAACGTGAAACTCACTTGATAATTAGTGTGTGAAGTACAAGTTGTTGGTTTTGTTCCACTTTGCCTCAGCCCCTCAATGATGGTTTTGGAGGCTGATAGAGAGCAGGAATGTAGAACAGGTTCCTGACAGCTCTCCAAGCAGCAGAAGTAGTAGTACTTCAAATAAGGAATAACCAAGGTAACTGGATTTTTTGCTTGGCTTCTGAACTTGCTTTATAAACAAGTTCCCAAGAAAGCAGTTTCACTGAATTCTCATTAGGAGAACTGACTAATTGGTGGGACAGAAATGTCCAATGGGCTTGATCTCAGTTTCCTGAACCCAGACTCTTGAAAATGTTACATTTTGCTTGACAGAACTGTTCAAGTTCAAATATTGTGAGATGATCAGTGAGCAGCATTATCCAAAGTCTGTCTGCCATATAAATAGCTCCTGGAACACTGGATTAGGACTGCAGACCCCTTGGCTTTCTCTTTTCCCCAGGTCACACCCTGTAATGTTCCTATCAATTTCCCTGCCTTGTCTGTACAGGGGGAAAGGTTCTCACACCCATTAGAAAAGAGGCAGAGGAATGGAAGACCTCTTCTGAAACAAGGATTCAGCCACAGCAGTGGGTATTTAAGGGTTTGATCAGTGTTTGAAGTTTGTTCCAATGGCCCTTGGCAAGATAGGATTGTTTTTCAACTTCCCCTTGGAAGCACAGGACTTTCCCTGTATCTTTGCATTAGCAGTATTTGCATCTGTTTGAATGTGTTTGTGCAGTGACAATCTTGGCTCCAGTGGCAAATGGGATTTCATGCTTTGCCTTGGGCACGAGCTGACATGTGACACAGTGCAGTGCAAAGGGCATCCAGGTGGCACAATGGAAACTTGGGAGTTATTTCTTATTAAAAAAGTAAAAAATAAAAAATTTAAAGGCCAAAATAACTCACCTACCAGTAAGACATTGTTTCTTGCAATTGTGGTCTTTCATGCTTCTCAGAGCTGATACAACAGCATTGCCCATAGTTATTTTTTGCTATTTTTTTTTCATCCCTAGGGAATGCCAAAATAAATTAGACACATTATAGCAAACCAATCTTGTGACTTCATGTTTCCAAGTTCCTGCATTCTGGGATGTGGAATCCAGGCTCCTCAGACAGATGCTGCCTATGGCAGTGAGTGTTTCAGTGCTGTGTCTTCTCACAGCTGAGCAGATATAAATGGCACAACTCCCCTCTCGTGAGGTTGTGGGGACAGGCTTTTGGATGGGGAGTGCCCCCTCCATTTGAGCTTGGCAGTGGGGAAAGCTGTTCTGCAGGGAAATCAGCCTTTAGTAGAGATTATTTCCCCCCACCTTGCACTTGTCAATTTGGAGATTGTCTCAGCTTATTTCAAAGTCAGTTTTAAGCCTTTTAAATGAGCTTTATACTGATACACCAATGGGATGTTTATATATGCTCTTGGCACTATCTGTTTAGAGAGATGAAAGCAAAAGTTAAGGCAAACTTTCTCTCTCAGCCTAAAATCAAGGTAAAGGATAGTGCGGAAGGCGTGTAGCTCCTCAGAACATATGCTGTGCCCTGTAGAGTGACACCAGGAATATCCCATTATTGACATGGTTTGAAACAGCAAATACAACTGCTCTGGGGTGAAGGTCTGCAAAGCCAGTGTGGCACCACCAAGCTCACTGCAGTGACCTCCATGGGCCTGGTGCTGTCCCACCCTTATCCCTCTGTGTCTGTGAGCTTTCCTGTCTTTCCCCTCTCTTCAGTACTTCATTGAGGAACTGTCAAGTCAGGGGCTCCTGCTAAGTTATTCCTCCAAGGAAAAGCTGACAAGGACAGGATCCAGTTGTGTGTGATCTCAAAGCCCTGGAAGGGTTGGGCTGTCTCCAGTGCAGGTGAGAAGCACGAGTGGCTCCACCTGCAAGTGTGGTGCAAGCAGAGCCTGAAGCACAGCACCTATAAGATCATGGTGCTCATATCGAGCAAGTCCCACCTCTCCTGAGACCTCTCACATCTATGTTGTGTGTCTGGAGTGTACAGAACACACCATGGCATGGCCACTTGTGCAGGGCTGAATTTTAGACACAGGAAATCCCAGTCCTGCCTTTTTTTTTGTTGTTGTTTGTTTTTTCTTGCAGAAATGGACAGTAGAGATGCAGGTGATCCTAATCATGGCTTAAGAGTGTTGAACTAAAAATAGAGACACTTGAGCATGGCAAACACGAAAGAGGGTCCTGTATATGTTTATATTGATTAAACTATTAACAAGAATAGCAAATCCCATTACACGAATGATTATTTTGCTTCCCTGCCTTCTCCTCCCTCTTTGTCCTTCCCTGAATACTATAAACACATGAAAGGAAATTTCTCACCTCAGGCTGTCTGAAACCCCTCCCAACATCCACTGTGGAGGTGGGTAGTTCCTGTTCTGCCTTCAGTGGAGCTGTTTCTGTGTCTGACCCCTGCTCAGGAGAGGAAAGTCAGAAGAAAAGTGTCCCCAAAACCAGAGAGACTGCTGCTAAGGGAGTGACAATGTTGAAGAGTATTTAACCCAAGGGGATGCTCTCTTAGTATCTTTTGACAGGCATGCAGACATCTGTAAAGGAATAATACTGGCTTGTAGATTAGTTATTAACATAACTTTAAATGGTAAAAGGATGTATTCATGTAACCAGTTTCTCTCTGCTTCTCCATCACCACTAACATTTTGGCTCGGTTGGGAAATACTTTTACAGTGTTGCTCAGGAAAATCTGTTCTGTTTGAAGCCCAATTCTGTGCTTTATTAAAAAGGTTAAAAATATTGAAGTGTTTCAGTTGAGATTAAGAAGGAAGAGCAGATCTTGGGTGATCAGTTGTTTCTGTTCTGAGTTGCATGACACAGGATTTGGTGCTAAAGCTATTTTTCTTTAAGCAGACTTTTATAGCTAATTACATTTTTATTAAATTGATCAAAGTGATCTATTGAAAAACATGTTGGAATTCTTGGGGTTTTTTTCTGAAAACTTTCATCAAGACTTGGACTACTTTCAAGAATTTCTGAATCTCTGATTTTAGTGGCTGTATGTTTGGGAAGATGTGTCTAAAAAGATGTTGCCAGAGTCTTTTGGCCAGGTTTGTAGGCTTGAAAAGCCAGTTGCTTTAATTTTTTTGTGTTATACATTAGTGATGAAACATTCAACACTATTTAAGGAATTCAAATCCCCCGTTCCCACTCAAACTAAAAGCATCTGGGCATTCAGATCCCTTAGTCAGCTCCAGTAGTCTATGACTCCAGTGTTAGTTTGATATAACTAATTTGTGTTAAACATATTTTAAGTGCAGTTATATTATAATTTATTTCATGGTGGCATTGCCTCACAGTCATAATTTTATGCTTGCACACAGTAGTTCCCTGTATCCCAGTGGACTGGAAAGCTTTATAAACAAATGTAGGCCATTCTCAAGTCCTCAGGCCAGCAAAACTTCCACTGAGGTCTTCAGGAGCTTTGCTCATGTAATGTCTCTAATTTCAGACCATGAATACTACAGTGTACGCAAGCAGGCAGCATCCTTTGCTTGAAGGTCACTTTGGGAGAGAAGCAGTAGCCGTGCAGCAGCCCACACATGTCCCCTGCCATATTTTGGAGGAGAAAATAATGGTTATCAGCTGAAATTGTACAGGGTTATGTGTACAGAATGGGATTTTGCACTGAGGGAGTTGACAATACTGGCTCAAAATGGGATTCTGACTAAAGGATACATTTCCTGGGATGTTCTGCAGAATATATGGGTTTGGCATTATTCATGTAACTGGTTATTTGCCAAATGTGTAAAGACTAAAACCCCAAGCTTTAAATTCAGGAATTTTCTGCTTTAGCATGTTCTCTCTCAGTGCTTTGATGTTATGGAATTAAAATGTTTGTTTTCAGTCTGATTTGATATTAAGCTGGTTTAATATCTTACAGAAGCTGTTTTGAAAGCTTTCCTTTTCCTCCCTGGATCCAGCTCCCTGGGTGGGTGACATCTCTTATCATCAGTCAGGCAGTTCTGAGTTGTGGCTTTAGACAATGAAAACCAAGCCCTAGCGCTTTGCTTCCCAGCAGAGTTCTTCCTTTATTTCCTTTCACCTCAGACGTTTTTTCCTCTGTGCATATCCCAGTGTGCACAGTACAGCATTGTAATGAACAACCCAAAATTTCAGTGTCTTGGTGTTCTCCTCCTTGCAGATTACACTTTCAAGGGAGTTGCAGATCTGTGTCTTAGTTCTGAAGGTGTTTTCTGTCTTCATCCAGAGTTGTTCGTCATCTTGCAATTGAAGTCACTGCTCACAATCCCCTGCTGCCAGGAGTTTGTCACTTCTGATCCCAGCTGTGCTCCTTTTTTTCATTGTGGTGTGACAGTGTTAATGTGTAGTGCTCCATAGGTTTCCTTCCTGCCTGAAAGACAGCAGGACAGTTTTAGCTCTTCAGTGCTCTTTGCTCCCTTCCCTGAGTTCAATCCTGCTGCTGTTGTGCTGCATGTGCTGCCTCATCCCAGATGCTGCAGCAGCCACTGGTGACACAGGGCTAACAGGCTGTACACACCTCTGTTCCACATAGCATCCCGAGCCTGCTTTATGGCCCTGATCCAACACTCAGAAAGGTTGAAAATTCTGCTGAGAGCCAGCCACCTGCAGTAGTGTCAGATGGAGAGCCAGGGACCCTCTCCCCTTTGGCAAGAAAAGATTTGACCAACCAGTGAGGATGCAGGCAGGTCATCTCATGAGTTGTCTGGCTTTTTATTTTCTTTTTTAAGTTTTTTATTCTGTTTTCTCTCCTGTCCTAAAGCCTGGACCAGAGAATCTCTGGGTGCTTCCTCTCAAGCAGGAATGTTGGGGAACACCATTTCAATTGCTCTTCCAGCCATGTGCTGGAGTAAATGGAATTCAAGGGCCTTCAGAGCCTGCAGCAGTGAGAATATAGGAACTGGGGAGAGATGATCCAGCAATGAACAAGAGACGGGATATTTTGGGGTTTGCCCTTTAAGAGCAAGTATTGTGCACCTTAAAATCCAGTGAGATGCTGGGGAGCAGTTAATGTTCTGCTTTGGTGTTGGAAACGGAGCTGCCTGGTCTTTATTTGCTATTGATTTGAATCTGCTGCTGTGCCCTGGGCTGGGCTCCTCAGGGCCACATTGCTGCAGAAAGGCAGAGTCCCTGAGGTGTCAGAGGCTGCTCCTGGGCTTTCTCCCAGCCCTCCCCAGCCCTCTCCCAACCACCTGGCTGCCCTTTCCCTGTCCCAGCAGAGGTAAAGAGGTGCTGGTTACCCCTGGCAGGTGACTGAGCTGTGACTGTGCTGCCCCACCTGTCAGTTTTTGGACTTGAGCAGAGGCACAAGCAGCTGTGGGCTTCTCTTCAGGAGACTCAGGACACAGTTCAGTGGGTGAAAAAGGACTGTCATGTAGAGAGCTGCAAATAGCAAAGTGACACTGTTTCAACCACTAACTCAATAGCCAAAGACAACATTAATGTGTGGGAAAAAAGCATCTTCAGCACAGCCTCTCTGGGATTTGAATTCCTGGAGTGAACAACCTGTAGGTCCTGCTCCCTGTCCCACCCCTACCACTGCCCTTTGCACCAGGGCTGCTCACAGGCTGAGCTCCCTCCAGGCTGCACAGATGTGCCCTTCAAATGTGACCTGAGTCACAGAGGCCAGCAGCAGGAGCTTTAGCTGGGTGACCATCAGTGCTGTAGCTCCCAGTGCTGGCTGCCTGGGATCCAGAGCAGGGCTTGTGGTGAGCAAAGACAGATGGGGAGAATCAGGTAGTTGGGAGAGAGATTTCTTGATTTTTGTCTCATCTTTCTGGGATATATTCCACATCTACTAACACTTGGGAAAGGATGAGATGCCTGCTTTTCCCACTATTTCATGAAGGATTGTTTAGCTGCCTGGTCTTAAATTATTTTTTTTTGTTTTGTTACTTTTCTTTTACTAAGTGCATTGGGACACTACAGCCAAAGTCATCCCTTTCTCATGGCCAGAACTTGCCTGTTTTGAAGGCTCTTACAAGCCCAGAGAACTCCTTCCAATGGTGACAGTCTCACAGAGGAGATTTCACTCACAGCTAAAATGGAATATTATTCTTTGTAATTTATAATTGAACAAGTAACTATAAATGAATGTGACATGTAAGTAAATAAAGTCATGCTTTAATCAGAGGGTTATTTCCAGAAGTCTTCCTTCCTACAAACAACTAGCCCTGACAAAACAGCTCTTCCAAGTGGGTGCTAAAGCAGCAATATTTTCTGTGGGAAGAGCAAACCAGGAGGAATATTTCTGCCATCCGATAAAGGCCTGGTGCTACTAATTACTGAGTTGCATTTCTCTGATGGGAGCCATGGGGTTTTATTTTCCATGTCAGGAGGAGGGGACTCAGCTATCCCTGGGAACTTTGCAGAGCTGATTTTGCACATGCTGACTCTGTCCTATCCACGTAGTCTTGTTTAAAAGTCCAGTTGGAGAGAGCAATATTTTTCCAGAATACTAGCTGAAACCTTTAAACCCACATTTTAAGCTGTCCATGACCAGCCCTGGTGAGGACTGGCCACAAACAAGGGATTTGCTTCTGAAATTTTGGAAAGAATGTTAGGAAAAAACCCTGTACTGGCTGCAACATTATAAAGACATTTTTCTCCTCATCTAGACATGTTAGAGAAATGCAATATGCTCAGTTGTACCTGTCTGCAGTAAGCAGTTCCTACGTGGAGCCTTGAAAGCCTTCTTCTCCTCACAGGTTTTTCTCTCAGGTAACCCAGGTGTGTCTGGTGCCCCTTCATCCCATATCAGGATCGACGGCTTCCTCATCTTGCCATACATGCCTGCCAAATCAACAGGGTATCAGCTAAGTTAACTCATTCTTGAATTACCTGGTCATGTTTCTCCAAAGATATAACAGGTACAGATGATATCTTGCCACTTGCAACTCATTCTAATTAAAAACTTGAAGGTAATGAGCTCAATAGCAGCAATCTATGCTGGGGAGGAGGGGGCCATAGTGTGCTAAGACTTACAGCATTAGAAACAGAGCTGGTTCAAAGATAGTTACTCCACCTTGTGTCCACTGAAATGTGTTAAAACATATTCCCTTGGAATTTCAAATCTTTATTTTTTTTAATCTGTTCCTAGAAGTTATTTTTACAAAAGCTTTGGAAGTGTTTCCATCAGTTATGTGAAGAGGCTGTCCAAAATAAACAAGAGAAAGCTGTGCTCTATGAACAACTTAATGCACTTCAAAAAGTTCAGCAACCCGCTGATTATTTGCAGAAGGTCAAATCAATTTTATGATCAGAAAAACGTTAGAAAATTGCTTTTCTTAGAAGCAAAACAAGGGAAGTATTTTCCAAGAAATATGCTTGAGGGAAAATCAAATGACCCTTGTTAGAAACCATCACTGAATGAGACCTGTTCTAAGGCACTTATTCCCTTTGTAATGCCAAGCCATTACATCCAAATATCACACGGGGGCATATTCATGTACAAAAGTCTTTTCCTCTGCAGAACAAATGAATCAGAACTGGGGTCTTTCTGTCTGTGCTGTGCGTACAGGGAATAACCTTTGAGAGGGTATTTTTATGTGCTTGCTTGTGTAACTTCAAAATAGGGTGCCAAAGGGCTCTGACCCATAAATGCAGTGCCTACTTAGAGCCATATTTCCTTAAAACCTGGTGGCTGCTCCAGACAGTGCATCCATGGGAGAGGGGAAAGGCACTGTTCAAAGAAACAGTGACTTCCTGCTTGAGGAAAGAATTGCCCTGCATGGCCTTGGTTGGAGAGAGCTAGAATAAGGAATAAAGGAAAATACCCCCTAGTGTCCTAGCAAAAGCCCAAGAAAAGCTCCAGGTGCCTTTCTTTCTGGCCAAGAATTGCCCTTCTCAGCACTTTGCCTCTCTGCTTCTCAGGAAACAGAGCTAAGAGTCAAAGTCTCCTTTTACCTGCTGCCATGGCTGAGTTGCAGAGTCAATGCATCGACCTGTTTTGCATCAGTATCCACATGACTGACGCAGACAGACATGATCTGTGCCCTGGAGCTGGTGGCATGCATAAAAAATCTGCTGGAGAGGTCTAAAGAGAGGGATGCAGAGAGTAAATGGATGACAGGAGCATTCCTCCTGTCACCTCTGTTTCCAGCATCCAAACGTCTGGGGACTTTGCTTCTGTTGTATTATTATAGAATTTATTTTTTTTTTAAGGTTGTAATTTATTCTCATATTTCTGCCTGTATTTTTATTTTCTGGACCTCATATAAATAACACTGGAGTCTGCTGTTCTTGAATGGATGGATAAGAAGGACCTGGTCCCTCCCTTTGCAGTTTGATACCTGGTAAATTAGTTAATGTACGTATGGTTATGGGAAATGCTTGGGAATTTTCCATCAGTGTGTTTATTCATTGGAAAATGTGCTCTCCATAATTTAAAACAGGATGGAAATTCAAATCTCTGATGAGGACTAAAAGCTTTCCTGATTTTGTGCAAGTCTTGGGTAGCAAAAAAAAAGAGAGAAAATGCATTTTCAGTATATTTAATATGAAACCACAAAGGTGGCCAAAGAGAAGGAGAGGAAGGCAAGTAACCTGAAAGGAGTTTTAGCTTTATATTGGTGACCTCTCAGTTAATTTAATGATGGTCACTTAAAGTGGAAGTGGGAAAACAAGGCTGTGATGAAGGACAGGCACTTGGACTCCTACAGAAAAAGAGCAGTTAAAGTCCAGAATGGAATTAGAAAAATCAAAAACTTTCTGGGCTATTATATTTTGGCTCTGCTCTAAGGTTTAAATGGACTTCTGTGGTGTGTATGCTTTGTTTCCACCTCAAGGACAAGGCAGAATGGAATTTAAACTCCAACACTGAGATCTAGAGGGAAAAACCTATGGGAAAAGCTGTCAGTTGTTGTGCCAGATAGACACATCCAGGTCTGGATTAACCACTGGGAGTGGCTCTCTGGTGTGAAACATTTTTAGGGGAGGAAAGCTGAATACTATTCATTATTGAAAATAACTATTTGTTGTGCCTCAGTCTGTTGGTTTAAAAAGTTACTCACACCCAGTCAGGGGTTAGAAATGAATGCTGCCTGGCAGGGTAATTTCTTATCAGACTGATCATAGATTTCAAGCTATTTGACCAAACAAGAACAGTGAATACTTAACAATAAATGTAGTTCTAGAAACCAGGAAAAATACCTAAGAGCAGAAGGAAGGTGCTCCTTTTTCTTGACAGCAGTGTCAGAACAAATTATTTGATTAATGATAATGAAACATCAGGTCTAAAATGTTTTCACCACATGCATTTATAATTCAATAGATGTGAAAATGAGGGTTGAAAAGAGGGTTGATTTTTAACCCTCTGGTGGCAGATGGTTGCCTGGTCTAAACTTATGCCATTTTTTTTGAAGTCAATATTACTAAGTCAGCCTACCAAGGGGTGAAATTCAGCTCTGTGATGGCATTTTAAAGATCTTTAGGGCCACAGGCTGTATGTGCCAGGCTTTCCCCCTCAGGAGAGCAGAGGAATGGCCAAAGCAAAGCTCCAGGGGCTGAGCTGACCATAGACCTGGCCAAGTCCTCTGTCTTCCTGCAAGGAGAACTCTGACAGAATTTGCTCTTGCCCCCTCCTTTTCCTACCAAAAATGCCACACAGTCCCTCTGTATTACCTTGGAGTTTGCAGCATAAGTTCTAGGAAAACAGTTTGTTAAATGGGAAATATGAATAGAGTAGATTTCAAATAAATAATCTACTCAGACATTCTGTAATCACAAATATAATTTATTTGTATCAGGGAAGTATTTAATTATCATATACACAAGTGTTCCATTTTTAGTGTTTGCATATTCAGTTTTATCACATAATTCAAATTAAGTCTCTAAGCATATGTGTGAGAACTGTTCAGCAGGTTATTGTCTCCAAACACTGTAATATGGGAAATATTTTCTCTCACTTGGTTCCCTTTCCCTGTTAAAAGTGACTCCAGAAAACTTTTCAGAAGGATTGTGGTAAGGGGTAGAGTAAAAACACACAGGTGTAGACACACTTTGACACACTGCATTATTTGGAAAAAACACAGATCTGTAGAACTCCTTGGGCTTTAATCCTGCTATTTTTGAAAAACATTTTCTGGTTAGAAGCTGCATAGCTCTGGTTAATGACAGACAACATCTGTAAACTGATGCAAAGCTGAGCTCTTGTCTGGGAAGTTTTTTAATTAGTGTAAAGGCTATGTTACACCTGTGATGATTTCCAATGACTTCCAGAATCAGAGATTAGTTTAGCCTCATGCATATGGGATAAATAAATAGCTTCCCATATACTTTTGGGTTTATTTTACTTTGCATCTCTAATCTTGCCACTGTGGTTGCATGAAAAGTTGTTGATCACTTGTTTCAAGGATGACATATCATAAATATAGATATCGTCCTGGCAATCTCTAAAAATACTCTTCAGTCTTGTGTGCTTTAATGATTGATGCAGCTTGAAAATCAAACTCTTGTCTAGGGGTTGTTGTAAAATAAACTTATGGTATAGAACTAAAATTCACATGAGCCAAGCGGGGGCAGTGTGAGGAGGGTACAGTTTTAGGATGCTAAAAACAGCTTCTGGCAGAATTTAGGAGCCAGTATAACATAAGTATCCAACTGCCTGGGCTTTGTTTAGTTTGTTTTTTAAAATGATCCATTTCTGTTCCTGTCTGCAAACAGAGGATTCAGAAGAAAGATAAAAAAGGCCTTGGCAGCCCATGGCTCTTTCACCTCCTTCTCTTTCCTTAATATTGTACTCATGGCTGGCATTAGTGGTGAGCATGGCAATGTGTACTGAATGCATCCAAATAAATAATTGTCTTTTTAAAATAGGGCAGACCAACATGCATTTTTAAGTATTGCTTAAAGATCTTGGCTTGCAAGCAGCAATCCTCCAGCCACCAACAAGCAAAAAACCCCAAAGCTTTGGGATGGAGGTTTTGAACCCAAATGGGCTCTCCCCACTGGCAATGAGTGAGGGATGGGGATGGAGGAGAAGTGTTGCTGCAGCTTTTCTCGATTGTGTAACACTTTAATCAGGAGGTTCTATGTGGATGTCCTGGGTGCTCAGCTCTTGGCAGAGAAGTTGTCTGTCAAAACAAGAGAATTACAAAACCACTTTAAGGAAGTGAAAATTGGCCTCCCATAAAATGTCCAGAGGTACTGGATGCAGGGCTTCATTTGGAAAAAGAAAAAGACACATTGACTCTAGATGATGCATAGATTCCTATTTTTAAAAAGAAGCTTTGACTGGGGAGCTCCCCTTCATCTTAAAATAAATAACTCCTCCCAGCCTACAGTTTCAGAATGAGGTCTATTTTCCCTCTCTGGGTAGTTTCATAGCCCTGATGCTGCTCTTTCAAAGTGCTTCTCTTGTTTTGATAAATCCTCAAGAGACAGGAAGGCAATATAATTGCAAGCCAGTTTTTCAAAGACTTCTGGATAACCCCCATTAAAGGCACAAAAGCATAGCTTCAAAAATTATTCATTTCACTCATAAGTCCAAACATGGTCATTTACAGCTTGGAAAATGGGCTGATTTATCCAAGGTGGCCTGCAGTTGTCGTAGCTGAGTGAAGTTAAATAATGCAGTACTCTTTAAAATTGCATGAGTATATGATTTTGTTTGCTTTATTCATTCCTACTCCCTTGTAGTTTATTGCAGTCAATGATTATTGCATCTGTTCAATCCCTCTCTGCAGCTGTGGAACGGCTGCTCGTGCCATGCACCGAGCTGTACTGTTCCAAAGAAAGAACTTTCCCTCTGCTCTGAGTGTTTGGATGACTGGATGGCCTTGCCTTTATCCTAAGGAAAGCACAGCACGGAAAGTGAGTAAGGGTTACCTCCTAATAAAATAACCCGACCAACCACATTGCTATCCTTAGAAAGTAAAAGAGTTTCTACAGTGCGTCCACTACTCAAGGCAGCAGTTCCAATGTCTCTATCTCCTGTTCAGGCTCACTGTAGGGTCTTCCCTTCTGGATCTCTCTCCCAAGAGTTCTTTCCTGGACTAAAATGTATTGCAAACAGAAGTCTGGGAATGCTGAAGGAGAGGTGCAAGGCAAGGGGAAGAGCCAGGAGAGCATCTACCACTGCTACCTGCTGCACAGCAGAACTGCAAGAGCAGCCTGACCTTTGGGAGAGGTGGACACTGTCCAAGGAGCCACGGGGCTGCTGGAAGCCTCGATAGCTCAGTGCTCTGGGTAGCTCTGCCAGCGTCTCAGCACACAGCCTTGAGCAAGCACTGCAGCTGTGGACACCCTTCCTTGCCCAGGATTAGCTGTACCTGCCCAGGCTGGCGCGACTGCCCCCACAGCTCCGCTCAGAGAGATTGCAGGGGTGTCCCACAGTGCACAGAGCAAAGCAATGGGCTGGATTAACAAGACTTAACACACCTATTTAAACTGATCATTTGATAAGGTGATCTTGCCTGCACTAACTTAGGGAGAGGTCATAAGAGCCACTTTGCCAACAGCAACATGGAGATGAGGACAGATGGCCAAGAATGACAGCCCAGTATCTCCCACTGGCCTAGCTGTCTGGTCTTTCCAGCCCTTTGGAGCCTGTGGAACACGGCTTGGAAATGTGCACTTCCAACTGGTGTGAAACACCATAGTGAAGTGTGGTGGTGAGAGTCCTTCAGACACAGATCCTAACATTATTTAGGAATTCATATTATTAATTTGCATCAGTTATTTCTCTGCTTGTGTAAAAGTTATTGTCCTTCCTATTTGAGAGAGAGGGACAGAGGGAAGGTGGTAAGCACCAAAGAATCCAGAAGTTGTCAGGTCTTATCTGAGATTCAGGTACAAGAAATAAAATCCTGACCCGAGGAAAACCAACAGGACTCTTGTGAACAACTTCAGCAAGCAGAGATCTGAATGAACAAAGGGAGACTGTGCAGTGTGAGGGATTGCTCACATCAAGGATCACCTCTCCTGTGGGAACCTGAGGAATTTCAGAAGATGCCTCATCGCTGGAAGTGTTCAGGGCCAGGCTGGAGGGGGCTTTGAGCAACCAGGTTTAGTGGAAGGCATCCCTGCCCATGGCATTGGGGCTGGACCTGTGTGGCCTTTAAGGTCCCTCCCAACCCAAACAATGTGTGAACCTCTGGCACAGTCAGTGCTGGTTTTGCCTGGCCCTGTGACTGTTGTGTGGGATCAGGTGAACCCGAGGAACTGCGACAGCAGAGGCTCCAGCAGCTAACCAGACAAGCACTCTGGTTGTCTGAACTCTTTTTGAGTCAGGTCAGGTTGCTGTCTGTTGGGTCTTGCCCATCTCAACATTTTTTTCTCTGTGCCCCACCCCACCCTCCCTGCAGTCAATCCTGAAAATCATGAAGCAATTGCCAGCATTTCCAGGCAACCTGCCCAAAGAGCAACATGGCGCAGCCATTTCTCAAGCAGCTCCATCGCAGAGGACTCGGACACGATGCCAAGAGCGCTTGCAATATCTGATAGGACAAGCTCAGCTACTGGAGGTGAGCAATAAAACTTCTTTTCTCATCTTTTTCCCTCTGTGCCTTTGACCTCTTGGTCACAGAGAAGGTTTAAATATCTTGCCTAAAGGCACCAAAGGCTAAAAGCCAGAAGAACCAAAACCTTTTTATGAATCAAGTTAAGCAAAGGGAGAATTTGGAAGGGGGCTGACTCTGTATCTTTGTTACATTCTCCTTAGGCCTGGTAGCATCTTATTAATTTGTACAGTCACTGCAAAATAAAGGTGCTAGGTTTCCTGAAAATTTGGGTTCCTGGGCCTCATTTCACTAGAATGAAAGCCAGATTATTTTAGCTGTCATAAGTATTGTAATTCTAGGAGGAACCATGACTGGGGGATTCTGACTTCACTGTGATACTTTGAAAGGCATTTAGGATGAATTTCAAAATATTTGATTATATAGAACAAGTACTTTTTTATTTACAACAGCAAAGATATAATGGTAAAAATGTCCTATGGGGACAAGTAATTTAAAAAAAAAAAAAATAAAAAAAAAAGACCAAAACCCATAAAAACCACCAGAGGTTCCTTTCTTTAGAAAATAAGAATTGCATACACAAAGTGTGTAAGAGATGTCTTTAAATTGAGAAGATTGTGCAATAGTTCTGCCCTACAGCACAAACTCTTCTCCTGCCCTTGTCCAGATCCTGCTGAGCCAACAGCATGTGCAGACCCACCAATGAGGCTTTTGATTTGGTTTAAATCCTTTCATTATCAGTCAATTGGTGCTGAGCATTCATGTTCACCTAACCCATGCCAAAAATAGTACGGTAAATTTTGCAGAATAAATACCAGCACTCACTTGAAATTGTTAACAAAGAAACCAAATAAAATTATGAGGATTTCTTTCTCTTTCTATTTCTCTTTAACTTTTCTTTTTTTTCCCTTCCAAACATATTGCTTTGATCTGCCATGCAATTGGGTCAGCACTTGGGAAATACATTTCAACATCCACATCTGTGATGTGAATATTATGCAGGAGATCCTGAGTGTAAAACCTCACGGATCCTACGACAGATCACTCTGTCTAAAAACATGACACCTGCAAAAGCCTTTAACTAGCACAGGGGTCAAACTAGTCAAGAGCAAAAAAAAGATAGGTATCACTGTGGCAGAGTCTCATTTAATTAGCACAGCACAGGCCCACAGAAATCACACAGATCATTACTGGTTAAGAAAGCCTCCATTGTTCATTTCCAGAGCAGGATTATGCTGATACTCAGCTTGAAGAGCTTTCAGGTCTTGTCCAAATAGGAAGGTTTTACCAGAGTAATTTGCCTAGGGTAAACTGAACCTAAATGCTCATGCAGGCAGCTGAGCACTCAATCTGAAACCCTCTGCTGGTGTGCAGGGACCCATTTGTGGAGGCTGCAGGCAGGCAGTGAATTGGGGGATGTATCCTGGGCCCTGCACAGGCACTTGCTGGTCTTTTGGGTTCTTCTGAGGAGAGGGGCAGAGTGAGAG
The DNA here is from genome assembly GCA_025920805.1 of Petroica traversi. Lineage (NCBI taxonomy): Eukaryota > Metazoa > Chordata > Aves > Passeriformes > Petroicidae > Petroica > Petroica traversi. The sequence goes on from JAHLSL010000010.1 coordinate 2,402,856, forward strand.
AAGTGTGTCCTGAATAGCTGCAGCCAGCAGCAGGTGCTGGCTGGGGTTCCCTACCGCCCCTCCGAAGGGTGGTCAGGCTCCGGTGCGTGCTTTGACTTCCAGAATGTCCTTCCTCTGCAGGGCCTGGGAGCACAGAGACAACTTTCAGTGCTGGGCAGCAGTGCAAAGGGTCCCACTTGTCCTGGAGAGATGTGGATGCTCTCCGAGACCTCAGCTCAGAGCGAGCAGAGAGGCTGCCTTGGGGAAGCCTCAAAGGGAGCCTCGGAGAAACCCCAGAGAGATGAACAGGGAGGAGAGGGACAGGCAAGCTGGAGAAGGAAAGAGGCAGTATGGGGAGCAGAGAGAGCTTTGCAGCTCAGAGGGCCCTTAGGTAGGCTCACAGTGGAGAAGAGGGGTTGGCCTCTTCCCTTGTAACTCTGTAGCCCTGAGGGCAATGAGGGCACAGCCCTGATGGCAGAGGCTGAATTCTCTGTCACTCCCAAGAGGTGTAAAATTACGGCTGTGGGGACACGGACTCCTGGATAGCAGGGGTTACTCAGCAGGGAATAAGCCAGTCTTCTCACTGGCACCCTTCACCTAGAAAGGATCAGGGAGATTCCCTGGCAGTGCTCACAGTCATCCCCTCAGTAGGACACTGTCCCTGTGCTGTCCCAGAGGAGCTCTGCAGGTTGCTTTTGGTCCTGTACTCCCTCAGAAATAATGTCAGTTGCGGTTCAGAGACACTGTCCCAACCTGCCACACAAAGCTCTGACCTGACTTTTATGAATCCCACAGCAGCCAAGAAGTCAAGAGGGACCTCAGCTGGGGTTTTTTTAATCTGGAAGAGGTTGAAAATCAGACACATTGCTTCACCTCAGGTCACTGTCTGGGCTTTGCTCCCCCTTGTTCATCTCTGTGTTTTCTTTTCAGGGCAAGTCCAGCCCTCTGCCTCGGTAGGGCCTTCTCCCCCTCCTCCTTGGCCTACCTCGCCTTCCTCCAGGGATTGGGGTTTACTGGGGCCTTTCACAGCCACCAAAGCAGGCTCTTTCCCCTGGAAAAAGCAAAATGTTTGTTTGGCACAACACAAAATGCAGTTAGAGTGCATTACCATTTTCTAAAGCATTCCTGCCTTCCTCATTTGCTGAACTACAATCTCACAATCCTGTGCATTTTAATTTTTACAGTAGGCACAATCCACAAGTCTGCCCTAAAAGTTACCTTTCAGGGATAAGTGGCTTTCTATGAAGGTTTTCACTGTCTTCTGATATTCATCTTCAGTCAGGTGGAGCTGGGCTACCTCCTTGTTCGATGAGCACTCTTCTGTCACTGTCCTCTTCTCTTGAGCAGGCCACTGTGCAGCAGACACCCCAAAACCCGCTTTATTCAGGTTCCTTGCAAACATCCTCCCAATGGAACTGTTGGACACAAGAATTACAATTGCTCTCCCTTTCACATCCACATTCCTCTCCACGGTGCCGAAGGAGAAGATGATAATGCAGCAGGTCAGAAACGTGATGGAAACGCACACGAAGGCATAAAAGAGGCAGGAAAGGGTCATGGCGAGCACTAAGTCTGTGGCCAGCAGGAAGAAATGCTGCAAAAAGAAAATCATCATGAGGAGGATTAGCTGCTGCCTCCTCGCTCTCAAGCAAGAGGAATCTGCCAGGAGTCACCACGTGCACCGTGCTGTTATAAAGCCAGGAGCCTTGCGAAATGTGCAGAGGCAAGGCAAAAACCCCGTGGGGAGGATGAATCGTTTTCTGGGGTAGAGCAACAATGGGGATTTTCAAGCCATGTTCGTTTTTCAGGCAAAAGCTGCACTGTGTTTGTCTTGGCTTTGCTGTGCACTTGGATGCTCCGCTGGGCTGAAATGTAAGGATTTGTTTTGTAAGGCCATTTCATCATGTGTCCTCTTTGGGGCCAGTGATGTATATAAGTTATTTGGAAGCAGGCAGTTTTAAGTTATTTCTTCAAGGAGTGTGTGCATATCACTGGGAAACCAGGAAGTTGAAATAATCCCCTGTATCTGCTTGGCATTCTGAGGCTCTTAAATTTGCCACTCTGCTACTGCTGCAGTGCAGGTGGTTTCGGTGAGTCTGGGCAGGGACCCAAGTGGGCATAGGAGTGGGAGCCCTGCCCTGTGCAAGCAGCTCCTATTGTGCTGTGAAACAAACCACCCTGGGAGCACTATGCTGGTCTCTAGGGACTGTGCCAGTCCAGGGGGGTCACTCTGGTCAGAGACAAGAAACAATCAGGCTGCTGGAGAAAGAGCTTTTCTTCATTGACAATAGAGATGCAAGGGAGGGCCCTGCTATTTCTCAGGCAGGCAGAGCAGTGCCATGGCACAGGGTGTAGTTATCCTGATATCCTGACTGCAGGACACAGAGCAGGGCCTCCCTGCTACAGCTGTAGCCTCTGCAGAACTGGGAAGAGCCAGGAGACTTGGGAGTGAGACCAGCAAAGGTGAATGCTGAAGCATCAAGCTGACCTCCAGAAGAGGGTCAGGAGGGATGCTGCCAGCTCGTCTTGTGGTTTCTCACTGAGGCTGGAGACAAGGCCTTTCTGTCCCTTCCTGGTCATGGTAGAAGTGCTGCTGATCACCACTGAACCCTTAGCATCAGAACTGCTCTTTAAATACTACTTTTTAAAATTGTGATTTATTTTTGGTGTGGGCCCACATAAAGTGTCCCCCCCTAAGAAGTTGTGGTTGTGTTGCAGGTGTGAGTTGAGTTCATTCCCTGTTCTAACTGGAAAGGCACTGGGAGCGTGGGACTGGCTGTCAGCACGACCCACACACGTCTGACTGGTCCTTCTTGTTCATCCTCCATGCGAACGTGCAAATCCTATCTCATGGATCAATAGTGCTGTGCTATCGCAGCCATCCGGCTCCTGGGATGGAGCTGCTGTCAGCTGCACCCCAAAACCACCCTGTGCACCCCACCCAGCATGTGTACAAACATGCAGAGCATTCTTTGGAGTGGACAAGGGGATGTAACATCCAATTTGCTTTCCAGTGGCTCAGCAGCAGCTAGACGCAGCAGAGCTGTGTGTATTGGGGGGCTTATTTTACACATCAAGTGCTTTTACAAATCTTTAAGCCCTTCTTGCCAGAAGACTGGGGCAGGACAAGGCCTGCAGAGAGTCTGTGGTGGAAAAGGACTATGTGAACTGCTTATTTAGCAGAAAGAGGTATCATTCCTATTTCTGGCACAGGAGCCACAACTGCAAATGCCTGTGCTTGGTGCTGGCTGGGCTGGGAAAGCACACGAGTCCCTCCCCACCGGTGAGGAGAGCACAGCCCTGGCCCTGCTGCCAGGCTTGACAGGGAGAGTGAGTGGCAAACTGAGGAGCTGTGGGTGCCATGCCTGAGGGTGGCACTGGCCCTTCCCATCCATGGGTCAGCAGGAGTGGGTGGCTCTGGCTGGACTGGTGTGTCTTGCAAGCTTGAGGTGTGAGCAGGGCGAGCTCCTGGTTGATAAGGCCATACCTGCCAGACTTTGAATTGGCAGCCTGAGCCTCCCGTGTCCTTGCAGTCCTGGCCAAAAAAGGTCCATGGTCCTTTTTGCTGCCAGAAAGGAAAGACTCAAAGCATTGCCTCTGTAAACAATGAGTTTGCATGCCCTGCTTGTTAGGTGTGCTGACAGAGCATGAAAAGCCTCCACGCTCCTCTAAACACTGGAGACTAAAGGTCAGCCCAAAAGGCAGGACAAGGTGGGTTGAGGCTTTGGCTCCAATCTTCCCTCCGGGTGTTTGGCCTTTCACCTGTCGGTGGGACTGCTTGGAAGATTTATTTCGTCACTGTGCTTCCATGGTGATGGAGTTAGGAAGGGGCGTTTCTGTGTGGGGTGTGATGAAGGTTGACGTTTCACCTCGGATCTGGGGTCATTTTCCTAGAAAAAAGCCCCAGTTGTTGGAGTACTTGGGCTTTTGGCTTAAAAAGAAAGGAATTTTTTACAGAACTTACCTTTTTCTAGTAAATGCCATTGATCATGAATGCAGTGACGCCACCTGTTGGCCGCCAGTGGGGCCGCAGCAGCGGGGCTGGCAAAGCTCCCTCCATTGATTTTGGGGGACCCGCAGCCTTGGGTGACACCTCCCCTCATTGTAGAGGGCCCGCAGCCCTGGGTGACACCTCCCCTCATTGTAGAGGGCCCGCAGCCCTGGGTGACACCTCCCCTCATTTGGGGAGCCTGCAGCCCTGGGTGACACCTCCCCTCATTTGGGGAGCCTGCAGCTCTGGGTGACCCCGCTGGAACCAGCAGCAGCTGCTTCCCCCACCACACTGACACCAGAAGCTCTAGAGATGGGGCATGTCAGTATTTCCACCCTTCTTCTAGGCTGACCCTTCTGATCTTCCCCAGAAACCCTCTGGCTTTAAGAGGTGAACCACCAGCTACCCAGAACCACTGAGAAAATAATTTTATTTGTATTTTTTCCCCCTAAGGAAGGATTTCTCTCTTCAGTGGTTCTTCTTAGTCACCAAATAAATATTAAAATGAGAGGTGCTAGTGCAGGTCAAGAAAACACTTCAAAACCAGTGCTTTTTTATTGTTGTTGTTGTTATTATTATTTCTGTCTCCACTACTGCAATATCTGAGAACAGTCAAGAGCTCAGGCTTGCCCTGGGTTTTATATTACCAGATTCACAAGCATAAAGCTACTTTGCTAGTTGGTGACCCACGGGGCAGCAGTGACCATCCATTGGCTCCACTGCTGGCTGTCACCCAGTTTGGGGTTTGCACTACATTTGCCAGCCTAACTCTTCCAAGGCTTTCCACTGAATCGTTTCCTAACCAGCATTAACCCTTGGGCTGCAGCACCATTTTAATTGAGTAGATGATTCTTTTCAAGTCTGTTCAAGAAATGACTGATTAATGCTCTACTTCTGCATGGGGTTGCTGTTTCTCATGTTGAGCAAGAAGTTGAATTAATACGTGTGCTATGTGAGCTGGGTTATTGAGTCATTCCTTTGGGTGTCCCGGGCCTCTCACAGAAGTTGTCTGGCTGTTTTCAGCTGTGAGAGTTGGGATTTTCACTGGAGGGTGTGTGCTGGAGATCTCATGGCAGGCTTGAGTCCACCTGATTATTTACTGAGTCCACAAATTGGTGAATTAGAAAGAAACCAAATGTTCTGGTTTTGTGTCAGCTGAATTCAAAAGCTGCTTCGTGAGAGGGAAAGGGAGACCCGTGCAGGGGAGCAGAGATTTGGGATGACAGTTGGGTTCTCTGTTGGTTCACTTTCCTTTCAGGATGGCCGAAAATTGTCATTGTGGGAGAACAGGCATCTGCTTTTTCTTCTGGGCTTGATGCTTCTTTAACCATATGAACAGTGATCTATTAGAATAGCTCTGTTAGCCTTTATTTGGGGCTTGCCAAAACTGCTGGCCACCAGAAAAAGGGACAACAGGAGATTTGATGTCTGTCACCACTGGCTTGATCTGACCACGTGGTTCAAAATTCCTGTTACAGGGAGCTGTATATTTTTTGAAATCTCATCAGTGCTGTTTAAGCTCTGTATAATTAGAGCCTTACCTTAAACCTCTTTCAAGCAGGTCCTAAAGCTCTCTTTATTTTCTGTGCTCCTGGAGCTACTAAAGGAGCAATAAAAAGCGATGTTTTTCCTAGAAACCACATCCTTGAAGCCAGACCTCCAGAAAACTTGGAAGCTTTACAGGGGCTCTACAGGGCTTTGAGGCATTTGCTGAGGATTCAGGTCTTAGGTCAGTGCAATTGTCATTTGGCCTTCCTTTTGCTGTCTGCATTACCATGGGCATTTTAATTTTATGAATTAAATCATTTCAATTATGCTTATAAATTAAATAGTTTCAATATTGTTAAATTTGATGTCGGCTTTGCAATGGCTTCCCTACACTTTGGGTTTATTCTGCTGAGGAAGGGGAGATACAAATTCATTTGTGATTTGGAGTGCACTGGGCAGAGTTGTAGAGATTTTAGAGCTCCAAGGTAAGTGCAGTGAGAGCCTTCAGAGGCTCTTTGGTGGTCAGTGGCTCTTTGCAGGCTCTCCAGCAGCCTGTGGGAGCTCTCATAAAGTCATTGCTTCTCTTTTTCCCCTTCTGTTTGATTGCAATCCTTAATCCAAAGTATTATACCTGCATAAAAGATCACCAGGCAATCCAGTTCCTCACTGAATGAAAATTGTTGTTTAAAGCCACAGAGCATTGTTTTGTTCCCAAGTGCAGGAATAGAGTTTAAATTTTGCTTTTATTCCCTTGGTTTTGTTTTCCTTTCTCTCTTTTTCAGTAGCAACATGAAAAGAGGTAAAATTAGACTTGAGAAAAAAATTGAAAGGAGTGGGGGAGAATAAAACTTGCTTTTTTTTCACTTCCTTTCTTGAAAATTTTTATTGTTAGAAAAGTTGAGATGCGGGTTTGAGCCCCATTCAGTAAGTCTGGAGAATCTGTACATTGAGTAAGGAATGTTCTATCTCTTAGAGACTTCCTGTAGTGAAATGAAAACAATGACTAGCTAAAGCTTTTTTAATTCTTTGTTTGGTACCAGAAGCAATAGTTGATGGCAACAAAAGAGTTCTTTCACTAATTATCTGGAAGCTTAGCCCTACCTGACTCCTAGAAAAGCTCCTTGTTGCTTATTAATGGATGCATCCAAATGTCCTGTGATGTTTGGCAGCACTTTACTATTCTGGTCATGAATTTAAAGACGAAAACTACCAGCTTGCCTTATTTTTTTCTTCTTTTTTTTTTTTTAATCCTTTACAGACGATGTTTCTTTGTGATTCAATGAAATCCTGACCTATTTATGTATATATCTCATTTGATGCTCTGGTGCTCTTCCCATTTTTCTTTTCTAAAGGCAAATTTCCTTTCACTTGAGGCTTCTTGCTCACTGTTAAATGTGGTTCAGGCACAGCCTGCTAATTGAGTGGAGCAGGAGCCAAGAGGAGAAAATGAAAAAGCTAATAATGAGAGATGTGTGGACAGTGTGGCCATGTCACACAGCTGCACCATGAGAAATTTAAGGGTACCCAGCCCTTGGTGCCTGAAAAGCACTGTGTGAGCACATCATTACAGGGCAGGAGTACCACAGGTCAAACTTACATCCCACAGACAACTTTAAATTATTAATTTGTTGACTTGCAAGCATTGACCTTTTCAGTTAAAATACCCTTTTATGTCTTCCCTATAATTTCTCAAGGTTAAAGAAAAAAGTTATGATCCATAGAAATTTTTGAAACCTTCACAAATATTATCAGTCAGTTTGAGACCCTTAAGTTATAACAAAGCCCTGTGTTAATTATCTTGACTAATACATTGCCAAAAATAGAAATCTTTTGTCTTCTCTCAGATTTTGGCAGTGAGTTTTGTAGCCACTGGGGACTTGTAGTAATGCTTTAATGGTACATATGCACATTCATAGAATGTTTCTGTATTGGATCTCAAATCCTTGAAAAGGTCAGCTATTCCTGAAGCACAATTGCTTGCAGAAACAGCTTCTGTTGGGTCCTGGCCTTCTGAAAACCCAGTTGTACCTCTGGCCATTCTTCCTGCCTCAGCCCTGAGCTGCACCCTGGCATGAACACCCAGCTCCACGGCCATCTCCAGGTGAAGTGTTCCTCAGGACAGAGCCATAGGCTGATCCTCACTCCAGCCAGAGTGAATCTGCCTCCACCAGAGTGTTCTGACATCCACCCCTGGCTTCTTCTGGAGCCTCCTCTGCAGCCCCCTAATGGCTTGTAGATCTGCATTTTCCCCTTTCTCTGAATTCCAGCTCCAGGTTAATCCATGGGCCAAGGTGTGATTCAAGTGGGTCCTTACAGCTGTGAAAGCTCTTCTAAAACACAGCAACACATCCTGCCAGATTTATGGTCCTAATTGTCATGGTCTTGTAAAAGGATTTGGGTTGGAAGGAACCTTTGATGGACATCTAAGTTCAGTCTCCCTCTAAGAGCTGGTCCAGTTTTCAGGAGTTTTGTGATGATCTCACAACAGTAGCAATGCTGTGGCTCTTGGAAACTCTCTATGGGTAGAGACATTCAAAATCCAGCTGGGTACAGAACTGGACAACTTGATCTGGCTCTCTGTACTTCACCAGGCGAGTTGGACTAGGTAATCTCATGAGGTCCTTTCCAACTTCAGCTGTTCTGTGTTTCCTTAGGATCATGATAATGGCTATCAAGTATTCCCTGCATGTGAGTGGGCAATAATCCACAGGGGCACTAGTTGGGAGGATTAGATAGTGCTGGAAAATGGGCTTTTCAGTGCTCTCTGTAAAAGGCCTAACCTGGATGGTCAGGATGGTTGGTCAGGACATCCCTTTGAGAAGGCAGCACAGTTTTACCCACGGCCCTCCTGCGCTTCATGAAGGTTCTCCAATGTCCTTCTGTTGAAGGACCTCGTTTCAGGGCACTGAGCTGGCATTGAAACCTGGAAACTCTGAAGAATAGAGACCCCCAGTGGAGATTTATCAAGTTTCACTCAACAGGAGAGCATTGATGATTCTCTCTACAAAACCAGGAAACGGCACAGGTCTTATGAGCAGCAGAAATGCTATAGGCAGGAGTTCTTCCATATTTTTATGGTGATCTTATGTACCTGGCATATCTGTCGTGTTTGGGAAACCTGAGTCCCTGCCATAAACATTCTCAAAGTTTTATGTAACCCTGTCAGCAATTGCCAGTTTACAGAGTGGAACAAAATGGTCATATTTATAAAGGGGAAAAAAAGTACAAAATTCATAATGTGATTTGTTCATTTAGCAAAGTCACAGGTTATTCAATGGTCTCTTAGTTGGATGAATGGAAAAATAAAATTAAACATATAGATAAAGTACAGAATAATTCATTAGAACAACTCTTCCTCATTTAGAACTGCAAATGCTGCTTTCTCTCCCTGGGTCATCCCCAGCTGATGAAACACCAAATTCCTAATGCAAAAGATCCTGTGTTTCTCTACTACTGCCACACTGGGCCTTTAACTCCTGGCATCTCTCAGTTGTGGTTTATAAGATAAAATAAATCCTTTTCCCATCATAAATCCTATATGAATCAGTATTATCCTGCTTCTGCAGCCGAGAAAATTAGGTCAGACAGGAAACATGACTTGAAGGAGGCCACCAGGGAGCTCTGTGTTGGAGTGACAATTAGGGTGGAGGTACCCTGGGATAATCAGTCAGGTCCTGATGTTTGCTGCATCCTTCCCATGCTGGAAAAAGCCAGTGGCATCACTTCTCTTGTCCTTTGAAACTGCTGGGTGATGACAAAAATGGTTTATGTTTTGGGTGAAGCACACCTTTGAGTACATTTCTTAGAACTGCCAAATAGTCCAGTTCCTAAATTCCTTTCCTGCTCAACATTAATATTAATGCAGATTTTCTGACTTAAACACATGGGCTTTTCTTGAGTGTACAGAAACCAAATTGATTTAAGCCAGAGAATAAACCACATTTGGAAAACCCTGAAAGTCTTCTTTAATCAGATGCTCATTAAATGCAGAGCAAAAATATGAACTGCTAATTTTCAAAATGGACACACTCTGCTTTTTGGTTTCCCATTCTTTTTCCACAGCACAGTGATGGATGTGCTTTCTGTGATCACTATAGTCAGACTTCTCTTGAAGGTCAGGGGCTGAGGATTTAAAAATGCAACCTGACTGCAATTAAATTGCTTTTGCCTGTCCATGCATTCTCTAGTTCTGTGTACCAGCATGGATCAGAAATATTTAGTGGTCTCTGTTAGAGGTTTGTCTGTGCATAGGAAGCATCCTGCAGGGAACTGAGCAGGTAAAACAAACACTCTGCTTTGGATAAGCTGTTGCAGAGGATTCTTCCATACAAAATACCTTTTAAATAACATCAGCCAGTTGCAAGTGTGTTAGGTGTTCTTTCCACGTGTGATGATCCAATGTTTTACCTGAATTACCTTAATTTCTTGTCTCTCCTTCCAAAGCATTCTGGGCAAGCCCCAAAAGTATCCGTTTTAGAGACCTGTCTGACAGCAATAGATTAGGGTCTGGTTAAGATGGTGTTTGTAAGGGTTTGGTTCTGGTTTAAATCCTCTTTCTCAGTATCACAAGGACAGAGATTCCTTCTTCTCTGGGCTCTACAGTGCTGGTGTAGCCAGTCAGTGCCCACAACCAGCCTCGTGACCCTCCACTGGCATCAGCTGGTTCACTTCCTTCTCCTCCAGAAGGCATCATGTGTCTTTTCCACATATACTTGCCTGGACTTAATAATTTTACTGGGAAAATCCTAATTGCTCCTGTATGGATGAATTGTAATCTTTCAGTGGTGTTTTTTCAAGCGCTGATTTTTCTGGCCCCGCTCCCAGTCAGGCTTTGGTGCTCCAGAGGGATTCAGCCAAGCTGCCTCCCTGAATCTGCAAGATACAGCTCACAGCCTCAGATAACAAACGCTTATGTATTTTCATTTTGTTTTTATACTTTCTGTCTGAAAACATATGCTCCACTGCCTCCTTCTTGCAAGGAGCACAAATCCCACTCCTGTAAGCCCCGTGTGCAGCTTCTGAGCTACTGCAAAGCCAGGCTTTCCGGGGCTGTTGTCAGAAATAAGGCCTCTTTATCTCCCTTCCTGTGTCGCCAGTCTCCATCTGAGAGAAGGGTGAAGTGTAAAGCAGAGCACCCTGAGAGGCTTTAATCACACTGATGCCACCGTCCCTCACTGCTTGGTGGGTCTGTTCCCAGGAAAAGCACGGCTGGAGCCATGTCTACCTGTCCCTCACATTTCTGTAAGGATTCAGCTCTCCTCAGCCTTTTATTTTCTCTATTCCTCCTCCTGAAGTGTGTCTGGAGTTGACAGGGCTGTCTAGGAAGTGCAGCAGAGGCAGGACAGAAGACTCCTTCCACCTGGGTGCAGGGCTCAGCCTGGCTCTGAGTTGCTGCAAATCAGGTTTGGACTTTGGTCCTTTGTGCCTGAGGGAAATTGACCTGGGCATTTCCCAGAATGGTTTTCATTAATTACACTGCGCCCAAAATGAGCAGCTCGACCTCTCTGTTGCATGACTTTCCTTCAAAGCAAACCTTCCCCTGCCGGTTCAGGCAGTTCAGGGTGTTGTGCCACAACATTATGCTGATAACTGTAACCACAGAAGCTGCCTCTGTGCTTCATGATTCAGTCCTTAACTGCTGCCCACAGCTGTTGTACAACCTATGTGGGCATTTTCAACCTGGAACCTCACAAGCTTTGCTTTCCTTGTGAGACTGTGCCATTCACAGGAGAATTATAATAAAATAGGACTCTGCATCCTTTTCCTGCCCAGATTACCAGAGCTACACCAGCACTGCCTTTAGACAGGAAAGCTTGGGCAGGGGTGTCTTAGCTGCCTTGAAGCTCAGATTGCAGGGCATGTGGTGGAACATCACAGAAGAAAGGAGACGGGATGTATCCCTCTAGTCTGGATCCCTGTAGCTCTGCGGATTTAAGCTAGGTCAGTTATAACACAGCTTGAAGCAGAAAGATGAAAGAGCTGCAATTAACATCATCAAGCCTGTATTTTCTTATGAGCAGCAAATGCAAATGTTAATGTAGACAAGCAAAGACCTCTCCCAACCTCTGTATGTGCTGAAAATTTAGCAAGCACATCAATAAACTGTTTGTGGAGATACTTGTGAATATTTTTGTATTTTAGCCTTGTCATCAGCAACTTTTCAAGATAATTATGTTGTGTGAAATGATTACTATAGAATGAAAGAGCAAGCTCCAGGGTAGCTTGTCTCTGTGGCTGTTCATTTTTCAGTGATATGAATGATGGTTTTAATCAACAGGTCTATGTGATGGAATAAATTCCACTGTCTCATCATTGCTCTGGGTGCAGGCTGTTTTCACCAATAACTATTTTTTATAACCAGAAACAGCTCCTGCTGAATCCCAGCAAAGAAAAGGACACATATGCTGTACATGAATACATTGTGCTTTATGGCTGGCATTTCTAAAGCTACACAATCTGAATGCCAAGATCCCATCAGTGGTAATGAGGACAGAATAACCAAACCCTTCATTGCCCTAAGAGGAAAATCTATGTACATAGTGCTTAATTCAAAGTATATAGAACTCAGTGGGTAGGTTCTGTTGATATCAAAGATATTAAACCTGGCCTACATGAAGAACTTCAGAGAAAGCATCAGCCACTTCACACCCCAGCAAAGGGGTTTTGAGGTAACCCAGCTGACTTGACACGATGGGAATATTAGAGAGGGCTGATACAGCTGAGCTGGGAGCAAACAACCTCTTGTGCTGAGGGTCCCAAAGTGCTGCAGCCACTGCAGCCTGCAAGGGGGTGCTGAAACTGCAGCAATTTCAGGAGGATTCGTGGGGGTTTGGTAGCACAAGCTGCAGCAGCTGTGTCAGGGCAGGGATGGGCATGGAGAGAGACAGAAAACCCAAGTCCTTCCTCCACCTTCCTTTTTACCCAGCTGGCAGCAAAGCTGTTCTTTCTCTAAGGCTATAGCCCTGACCAGGCTGTGTCCATGCCCACTGAGGTGTCAGCTTCTCCACAAGCCAATGTATCTCAGTCCTCAGTGGCCTCAATCACCAGACTTAATTCAGAGGCTGTCCCCAGTGAGCTGTTGGATACTCTCCTGGCCACCAACTCAAAGTCCATGTTTTGCTCAGCACTGAGCTGTAACTTGGGCCTTTGCTGTTTGCCTCAGCACCAGTGATAGCGGATAATCACAGTCCCTCACAGAGCAGCCATTACACAAGAGTGGAGAAGTGGAGACTTGTTAAGACCAGGCTCACTATTGTGTACTTGAGAGCAGAGTTACAGAAGTGACCAGGCTCTCTTGGCTCTCCTAGCCCTTTTCAAGTTCCCTAAGGATTGTTTAGGCATGATTCAAAATTTCTATATAATGTCTATGCCTGAAAGTCAGGCAACATCACTACATTGTATTTTCCAGCCCTTTACCTAGGATGTAACTTGGGCAAAGGCTGGGCATATTCCACTGTGTAAGAATTTGTTCATTTTTGAACACAGCTCTCCAGCAGCCTCAGTGAGCTTTGCAAAATTACCTGCATGCAAGAGGCTCAGTTTGAACCCTGCATTTGTAAGCAAGTGGACTTTAGGGGAGGTGGGGCAGGTATTACTCAGTTGTCAGTGAAATTAAACCAAGACTCTTCGGCTGAGTTTGGCATTCATCTAACAAAAAACCTGGTTTTCATTTGCTAACCTTTCAAATGTGTCCATCTGTAACTAAATATACCATCTCTACCAAATATAAGGGTACCTCACATCCAGGTAAACAATTGGAGCTGAGTATGTATTGTATTTATGCTGGCTTTTCAGTGTCTAATGCTCTTACTTTAGTATTTACTTGGGTTGTGTGTTCTGTTTTTACTTTGTTTTCCTAGCAACTTGAGTCAATAGCTCCTGAATAGAAACTAGAATGCAATTAAATATGCAAAGAAGTGGACTTCAGTTGAATTAAGTATGTTGGATATATAAGCAAAACCAGGCTTATCAAACATGTTTTGTATTCAGTGCTGTGTTAGCAAGTAGTGCTGATGTCACCCAAAGCCAGCAGATTGAAGTTGTTTATGATCTCTATGTTCTTCTTCTTTTATAACCAGCAGCTCTCTGCCTTGTCCCTCATTTCAGTTCCTGGCAATAAGTGTCTTGGTTTTTCCAGCCCCAGATTCACTTTCTCCTTCAAAGCTAAGCCAGCAAAGTAAGGAGATGCTCAGTCTGCTGCAAGTCCCTTGTACTTCACCAAGCACCAGACCCGAAGGCTTATCAGATCCCCCTATATTTTTCCCTCCTTGAGAGAGGATTCTTAAAGGCTGGTTTTATAAAGGAAAAAGTCAGAAACATTCAGAAAAGGTTAATAATTCACAGTGCCACTGCAGTTAGTAGCTTGGGAACTGAGACCTAGGAAGTTGATGTTGACTTTCTGGGGTGCTTTAAATGTTCTTGAAAACTTTCTCTCCGGTCTTCTTGAAAGCTTCCTTTCTTGTATACAGCATCTTAAAGATTTTTCAAAGGATAAATAAAAATTCAAATTCTTTAGGAAGGTAAATCTAAGGAAAAAATTTAGAAAAAGAAGTAGTGTTAAACTGAAAGCTGTTCACCTGGGAAACAGAAAAAGAAATTGTACTTTAGCATGCAATGCACGCCTCATTGGATTTTACTAAATTGCCCTTGCTTTAGCACGGAGTCGCAGGAGAAATACAGCATTTCACAAAGCAGGTAGAATCAGAAAGACTTTAAATGATTCCTGGGATAATAAATTCACAGAGACTAAGATGTATTGTGCCAGCCTAATTATTTTGAAATACTGTGGGTAAATCAATGGACATACACTTAATGTTTAATTGTAGGGACCATCTATTACTTCCACTGTGTGGGCCAAGCCCTGCTCTCATTTGCAATTACCGAAATCTTACTACAGGCAGTAATTCTGTGTGAAATGGGCAGCATTTCAGCACTCCTTTGATGATACACGTTGTGACAGGAAAGAAAAGCCAGGAGCAGAACACGGGGCTCTTGCTTTCCCACTGTTGGCCTAGAGGTGGCATTGCAAAGATGTCCTCAATGAACAGCAGATGACGGCAGCCGGGCCACTAAAGAAAAATACATGTTCATTCTGAGTGGTTTTCCAAAAGAAAGGGATTTATTTGGTCTATATTGGGTCAGGTGAGCTTCTGCCATCCAAAATCAATGCAGCACCTATGACTTTTCTCTAATTCATTCAGAATTTGTCACCTTGGCTCTTATCTGCTGACTGCCAGGCTTAGGCAGTGCTGAGAATGGGGGTTCCTGTTCCAGCTGAAAGCTGATGGCCAGGAAAATCTGTCATTCCCAACTTGGGGGAAGTAGATTCCTCTTGCTTTGTGTTCTCCATGGAGCTCATTTAGAGCCAACAATGGAAGACTTTAAATTGTGACTGATTCCATTCAATGCTTGGCATAATACACAAAATTTATGTGTTTTCCAGGCAGAACATTGCTGTAGCATTTGTTCTCAACTTGCTTCTAGGTCCTTGTCTGGCTTCCTCATGAAAAGAACCCAGGTTTTGAGCTGGAAGCTCCCAAGAGAAGGGATTGCTGTTTGAGCATTCTCCATATGAAGGTTTTCATCTGCATGAGCTTCTCAAGGACACCTACATGCCACCATCAAAACTGTACCCTTGAAATCCTGTGCTCTGGAGAGACCAGTCCTCCAGGGACTTAAATGCCACCAACATTCTTAATAGAGTCACTTTGGGGTTCTTTGAGCATTACCTGGGGGCAGCAGGCAGCCTTTACGGTGGGAGCCACAGTGGTCAAACTCCTTTGTAATGCTTTTCCCACTCCCACATCATGTCAATTGGGGTCTGGGTTGCTCTGATGAATGCCTTGGCCTGGGGCACAGAGGAGAAGCACTTGCTCTATGAGGTGACGGTCATGTTTGCTTGCTTAACATCATCACAGCAGGTGTAAAACCTGTCCTAGCAAACACCCTCTTAGTCAAAAATGTTTGAGCTCTGTGAAAGTTTACCTTTGTAAAATTGTGCTTTTGCAGCCTGCAGCCCATCAGGCCTCCAGAGCTTTTTGTGCAGGCCAAATAACCAAATCAACCCTGTCTTTATTTCTCCACTGTTGAATGGAAGAGGAAATGTGTTAATTTTATGTTGCTGCTAAGGACTCCCAGCACAGGGTTCATCCTGTGCCAGGGTGTGCAAGAGGCGCAGCATCACCACGCCTGGGCAGCAGGGGCTACATGAAAAAGTAATTCACAGAAGAATATTATCAATCCAAGTAACTCATTAAAGGGAGCTGGTATTACTTAGGATTATCCAATATCACTTCCATCATCCCCCCCTCTGCTATGTACTGATGTCGGAGCCACCTAAACTTCACCTGTCCGAATTTTTCCTTCGGGTCTGTGGTACCCTGATGCTCTCTGGGGAACGTGCCTGTTCTGTTGCTTCTATCACCTGGCACTGCAGCTCCCAGCACACCTGCCCTCGGCAGGGCTAAATCCCTCGGGACAAGCCAGGAGCACATCGCCTCTCCGTCAGCGGCACCCTTGGAAGAGGGGGGAATCTCCCGTTGCCATGACAATGAGCCTGTCGGGATGAACATTTCTTTTTGCGAACAGCAATTCGAAGCTTAAAGCGTTGCTGCTGCCTCCAAAGCTTATTAGTGCCACGCGTAAACAGAGCTGGGCAAAGCCTTGCGAAAATGAAGGGGCGGTGGGGGGGAAGCTGGCTGGTGCCGCGGACCCTTCCCCGCTCGGGCTTCGAGCAGTGGAAGGCGATTGCTTTCTGCCTCTTTGTTCCCGGCCCTGGCACAAATCAAATCCAGCCTCCCTTCCCCCAGCAAAAGCTCGCGCTAAGCTGGAGCACACTAGAGCGAAAACGGATTAAAAAGAAAAATCATCCTTGCTGCGGCAGATGAAGAGGGTATAAATCTGCGAGATAGAGGGTGCTGTGCCCCGGGGCTGGGCTCGCCGCTGCTAACGAGGGGCTTAAATCAAAGATGCTCGGGGGACTCGGGGTGTGCGCCGACCCTTCCGCTGCGTTCTGAACCGCAGCACCAGCGGGCCGAGAAGGGCAGCGGCCAGAGCCGCTGTGGGTGTGAGTGTCCAGGGCTGCCGCTCGCCACGCTGGAGGGAGCTCCTGAGACGGCAAAAGTGCTCCAGCCCTCCCAAGTCAGACCCCAGAACGATGGAAACAGGATGCTTTTAATAGCTGATGTTGGCAGACAGGTTGTTTCTTTTTAGATCTATGAAGAGTTATATTTTTCCCCCTGTGTAAATTAGTCTTATGTAGGTTGTAAACAGCCTATATAGGTCTTGAAAATGTTTTTTAAGGTTTTCACATACAAAATCTGAGTTTCTCGGAGCTGTGTGACTCTGGGAGTTGGGGGAGTGAATTTTCAGGTTGAGGGTGACACAGCATATGCCAATTTATTAATGTCAATTATCCTTTCCCCCATCAGCTGTCCCATAAACCAGGGCTGGCACAGGCACAGTACAGGGTGGGAGGGGGACTTTCAGCCAGCCATGACAACTAAAAAATAGAGTGAAAAGTTGGGATAAGTGATCAGAGCTCTGTGGATGAGGCAAAGTGGGAACTGGGCTGTGGGCTGGGCTCAGTGTTGGCTGGTGTCAGTGTCTAGAGGTCACCTGGCAAAAGCATCCCCAGAGAGAAGGGCGTTCATGCAAGCATGGGTGGAAAAGCAGCTGGGCACTGGAGGACTGGGGAGAAGACCACAATAAACAAACCTGTGTGGTTTGTGCAGGCTTTGGCAGCCTTGGAACGTGGGTTAAAACTGGTGAAAGCTGCCCAGAGGTGAACGCTGGATAAGGACAAGTGAGACCATATCTTCTTGAGCTGGTTAAAGATTGATTGTGTTTTGGCACTTTTCCTCAGTTCTTGTTTCTATTTGCTTTAACCACTGGGTGCTGAGTGGTGATAACAAACCCGAAAGGCTCCATCCTTTGTGGAGGGTCTGTCTCCAGAGCACCCGGGGCAGTGAGGCTGAGAAGGGCTTACAGGGCTTGTACCATGGTGGGAGACCCCAGATAACACCACAACAACGCCAAAAGGGGGGCAGTGAAAGGGGGTTTGCTTATAACGCGTGATCTGTAATCAGCTTTGGATGGGATGCTGGAGGACTCTCAAGCCCAGGCAGTTGGGTGTGGTATTCTGAAAAGGCCTCGAAATACAAAGAGTCAGGACCACACTCCCCAGGAAATGCTTGGGGTTTTCCCTGATGTTGTTGTTGTGCCAGCACGAATGGATTAAGGGAGGATTCCCTCATTCAGGAAGGGGGAGACTCCTTAATCCCCAAAGCTTGGATTTAAAGATCCTAAAGAGAGTAATCACAGACAGTGGATTAGCATCTCTTGGGGAGCCTGGCAGGAGAGGCCAGTGCGGCACTGCCAACCCCAGGGTTAGTCCTCACTTGTTTGCAGCTCCTTTTCCCAGGCCTGTGTCTTAGACATGTTCACTTGAAAACACAAAATTCACAGAGAGAAAGACAAAGTCAAAAAGAGCATTTCCTCAAGTCATGGATGACTTCCTTCAAGTGAGAAGTGTGTAAAACATGTCTGGGGCAGGTGACAAATGATGGCAGGGGTGTGGTGTGTCTGTTTGTTTGTTTTTATAAGCACCTTTAATATTGCTCTTGCAAGGCTTCTGCCATCACAAACTAAGTCAGCCTTTAGCCAGAAGAAGAAAATGAGGAGATGCTTGTCAGTCAACAGAAACTAGCTGGTGTAGGGCCATCCCCATGCTACCCAGAGGTGTGTTGGCCTCCAGCCATGAAGAAAACCCATAGTTAGTACCTTGTTTGTGTGGGAAGCCTGGAAAACAGAGTTTGTGGCAGTGTGGCCCTCATTTGTTACTTACTGTGGCTCAGCTGCCGGGGAGAAGACCGTGAGCTGCTTTTCTCTGAGAGTGCCAAACCCAATCTTTCCAGCAAGGTCTGACTTCTTTCTCATTCAAAACAAAACCTTAAAACATGCAATTTCCATACAGATATAGCACAAGTGAAGTGTTTAGCCCGACTGAGGCATATTTCCCCTGGGAGGTCTTGCAGGAGAATTGGACCATATTGGCTTTTCCAACTGGCCTTAGGTACTGCTGCAGCAGCACACGAACTCAGTGGCATGTGCATTTATCTGGCAGGAGGCAGTTGCCTCAAACACAGTGAGGATCAGCTCCCCAAGAGCTCCACCATTTCAAATTTAAAACTGCATTATTTATTCAGACAGGATTTTCTGGCAGCAAACCTCGCATCCTTTTTTGCATCCTCTGCAGTCAAGAGGAAGGACGGTGATACACATGATGGTGCCCAGAGCATGGCCTGTGTTCCATGGCAATGTCCAAGCTCAGCTGAGCTGGGTGGAGCAGCCAGGCAAGAGCCAGGCAATGCACCTCGGGCAGGGCAACTGGAGCTTCAGGTCCTGCTGCATGTTGCCTTCATGGCTGCATTCTTTACAAGTTCCCTTTGGCCATGCTGGGTCACCTCCCTGTCCTCTACCCCAGCCTTGCAAGTGCAGCCCATCAGCTACCTTGGCTTTAAAGTATAACATGATCATCTTCCTTTGCTGCTCCTTGCTCAAGGTCGGTGTTGGGTCAGTGTTCTGTCCTCTCCTGCCATCGCACCCGCTCAGGCCCCACTGATGGACAGGGGGATCAATGCCCAGTCTTGGGAGACTCTGCTCTGCCCAAAACAGGGCGCATCTACCCCTGGAGCAGAGCAGAGGAACACACAGGTACTGCCTGGCAGAGGAAGCTGCATCAGCAGGTTACCCACTCCCACACTTGGCTGCTGCTGGGACAGCTGTCACATGTTCCATGTTGACAGACCTGCCCAACTGTGGGATTATCTGCCTCTTTTTTTTTTTCCTTCCTGGGCCATGTCTAATTGAATTTGGATAGAGAATTTTGTGAGAGACTGTGCCACTTCTCTGGAATACCCACTCCTACAATTTATCCTTTCAATTTATGTGTTGCCAAGGAGCTGTGCTAACCCTCACGTCTTAAAGGGTGAAAATCCTTTCTGTTGTTGAAAATTGACCATGTGCAAGTCTCTGAGGACCAGCACCAGTTTATATCATGCACCAAATAGGAGCAGTGGTCTGAGTCTGCTTTGTAAATCAGGTCACTGACATTAGCAAGGCAAGAACAGCAAACAACCTGGTGCTGCTCTCCCATCTGCGCTCAGAGGAGACCCAGAACGGCACCAGCCAAAGGGCTGCAGGGAGAGAACAAGGTGTCCTGGCAAACCTGTGTGGATCTAATAGTCAAGAGAAGTTGTTGTTTTTAGCAGGTTGTTTTCCATTGCTCCCGTGTAGTCATCAGTGTAATTGCAGCTTCCAGGTTGCTCAGAGAGATAATGCCCAAGAATAACAGCTAATGGGAAAGGGTGGGAGAGAGAAGATGAACAACTTTTTACTGCTGCCATATGCTTTAAATCCCTTCAGCTCTCTTGCTATAGCCAAAGTTAGGAGTTTCTTTTTTTCCATTGGCAATTTTAATGCGGTTTTAAAAGAGCCAGATTAGCAAAGCCAAGCCAAGGAAGTAACTGCCTGCCACTCCTGGGATGCCTTCCTGCTCCTGCCTGCACTCAGCATCTTATAAACTCTCCCTGCTGACTTCAGGCACCTTCCTTGTTTTGCCATCTCGATCAAATCAAAGAATGAAGAGTCCTTTGCTTTGAACAGAGACCACCAAGATAAACCCAGGAGTTGTTCTTCAGATCTCAATGCATGCCTGGACTACTGGGGAGCATCCCCTGAGAGAGAGGAGATGGATCACAGCCCACAGGGGAGAGGGCAGTGTCTGATCCTGCTGCACTAGTTTGAGCATCCTGCAGACCCCCTGTCCTGGCCAGCAGAGGCTAAAGCTGATTTTTCAGTCAGGGCACTGCTTGGGATGGAGGGAGGGCAGACTCGGCAGAGCCATGATCCTGTTTTCTCTGATCACTAAAGGTCACAACAGGGCTCCGTCTGTCAGGGGGGAGGAAATAAACTCTGGTATCTTCAGCAAACTAATTTCAGGCTTGTACTGATTCCCCTTTCAGTTTAATTTAATCATCTTTGGTGTCTGATTCTACAAACATGGCTTTGTACTGCTAAATCTTTGCTGCATATTAGCTGAGAGGCATCTGGAATTTGAATTTGATTTTGACTATAGTGAGAAACCTTATATTTAGCACTTGGCAAATCTCTCAAATGCAGGAGCACATCGTTTATAAATGCAGGTTGCTTTGATCAGTGTAATTTTGGAGGCTTAAGTATGAGAGAGAGAATATAGGCTGGGTACTGATACTCGTTAAGGAGCAGTAGAAAAGTATTCTACCAGGTGATTAGAATTACATTACTCTACAATATAAGCCTACCTAGAATTTGTTGCAAAGGATTGTTTGTAATAGAAAAATGCTTTGGGTTACAAAGTATTTCCAGTGCAGTCTTTAGTAGCCTGTAATATAAGGGTCAGGTACAAAAATATATTCCCACAGGTGCAGGGACTGAGGACAGACAAGAATGGCCAGAGCAGAACTGACCTGGGGATGTGATGCTGACCAGGAAATGAAAACCAATAGAAATAGCGGTGGGATAAACTGCCTGCTTCCATCCCTCTTCTCTGTTGGACAAAACTCCTGCTGGCTTCTTTGCCATGTAGGATGCCAAACTAAGAGTCACTCTTGGCATTAAAACACGTGTAGGATGCAGGGTTTTGCCATATGTTCTAACAAAAGCAAGTACTTTAGTTTGCAGCTTGGGGCTGGAGCTGGAGGCATTCCCAGTGATTGCCTCTTCTGAGAGCTTGTGTCCCTTTGGAACCTGTCCTGTTTCCAAAGGAGCCACCTCTGACCAACTTCACAGCAGCTCCCGCAGGCACACAGACCCAACCACGCTGCTGTAAATTCTGGAGTGCTCCCTGCACATCCCTGGGGCCTGGTTTCTTTTGGAGCTGCTGTTAGAGGGAGGAGTGCTTGGCACCAGCAGCGTGGGGAACAAGGGCTTTTAGCAGCTGAGAGGCTTATCTGTGGCCTTATTGCTGCCCAAGAAAGACTTGGATTTTTAGAGAGAGGGATCCCTTTGCCTAAGCAAAAGTGATTACTTCCAGAACTTTGGAGTACATGGTTTTAAGGAGCTCAGGTTCTGCTCCCAGCAGAAAGAGAGAAAAACTAAGGCAGTAGCAGTGATTTTGCTCTTCATATTTGCATGGGAAGAACAGAAAATGGAGCTTCAATGAAAATATTACCACTGGTGTTATGGGCATGATAACAGAGCATTCTCCTCCCAAAAAGCAGTAAGATGAAGAGGTGATCCTTCTATCGCTTCTGCCAGTTTCTGGCTTCCAAGAAATGCCCCAGCACTTTGATTTATTGACATGCTGGGGAAAGGCAGGTAATTTTTACAATCAGCCAACCCTGTGAGTTCAGACCTTCTGAAACAGAAATGAAACTGGAGCCTCCTCACCTCACATGCATGAGGAATGACCAGTATTTTCAAAGCGCTGTTGTGTGACAGTGTGCTGGGACCTCAGCTCTGGTGCTTGCTCACTCTCTGCTGTGGGGCTGGGGCTGCCTCTCCCTAGAGGCAACTCCTCGGGGAACTTCACCAGAAGATCTCCACAACTGCAGGTGCGGAGCTGAGCGCGGGCCAGCTGGCAGCGCCTGCGCAGGGCACAGTCGGGATTGATGCACGGCGTGGCTAAAACGGATTGACATATCTGCAGAGAGCAACTTTCATGCATCCCATATGTTGCTTAGCTCCCTCTGAGTGACTTAAGAGAGGCGAAAAAATCTTTTGCTGGAGGAGAAGTAAAGTATTTGTATACTTGGCCATTTTTAAGTGTCTCTTTGCACCCCCTTCTAGCCTGACCTGATGTGTCAAAAATAGAAAAAGGTATCAGTTAATCATTCTGGAAGAGTGCACAGATACATGAAATAAATATAGTTTCCTGTGGCCCTAACAGCAGGCACAGGAAAGTTCCCAAAATTGTCAAGAGGTGCTGCTCTCTAAGAATTACAGCCCTGACGAAGATTATCAAAGATACAACAGTGCTAAAGGGCACAGTAAGTGCTGGGGCGCTCTCATTTCCACATGAACTTTTGGCTGGTTACCTATAGCAGAACTTCCCAGGAAGTATGAAATGGAACCTTGAGGTCAAACAAGAATTTTCTGGAGCAATGCTATTTTTACTTCTCTCTGTTTCATGTAGGCAAGCACGTGCAGTGCAGACCATCAATCCTGATGAAGTGCCATTGTTCAATACTGAAAAAAATGCACATTTGATCTAGTTTGCATTTCCTAAAAACTGTGTTATTGATTTGACAATATATTTTTCCTCAGGAAAAAAAAATCTGCAGATATTTATTCATTCTTGCCCCTTGGAGAGCTCGCTACCATCTGTTTTTCTTGGCTTTGCATTACCTTATTTTTTTCCACTTGTTCTTTTCCCACTGTGCACCACTGAAAGACTATACTATACATTATCTCATAGCCAAATTATGCAGGGTATTGTAAACATGTTGTAAACTTTGCCAGCTGCAAAGTCAAAGGCTCTGAGAGATCTTGCTTAGCCCTGGAAACGATCTTTGAAGAAAGAAGGCAGCCTTTTGGAAGCAGATTTGCAAGGCAGTGTGACACAAAAGTGTAATACTGCTTTTGCAAAATGCTAGGGGGAGGAAAAGGAGGTAAAGGAGGTCCTGATTCTGGGACCTGCAGGCTTTGGCATGTAGGAGCAGGAATTTGAGCCTGCTAAAGTTCCACACTGCCATGATTTCAGGCAGGCCAGGACCATGCTCAGGGCACATCGCAGGACTCCTGCATCATCCCAGAGTTATCCCTGGAGCTGGAGCAGCCGTGTCCTGTGACCAGTGGGAAGATGCAAACTGCAGAGCATCTTGTGCTCTGCCTTGTAGGGTTGGGGCCCATTGCTTCTCTCAGAAATAAGAGTTGGAGGGGAAGAATCACAGGTGTGTGAGGATGTCTGTGTAAATATCCCCAGTTATAGATCTTTGTGTATCTTTTGATCATTCAACAGTAAGAATGTTGGCAGTAGCAATACCAGGCATACCAGAAATCAAGCTTCAAAAATATACAATAACTTTAAACTCCCCTTTATGAAATGTATCTATTCTCTTTGTCTGTCTTCTGGTGACTGATCTCAGTACAGGGAAGGTCATGCCTTCAGGCTTTCATCCCATGGTACACTTCCCAAAAGGGCAGCTTTCTCTATGGGAGACAGCGCTTGAGCTCAGGAACACAGAGTGCAGGAGGGAAGACTGAGCAGCATGGAAATAGAGGTGACTGTCACCCTCGCTAAAAGAGAGGCCATGGGGTCGTACCAATGCACTCCTAAATTCCTTGAGGAGGACTAAAAAGTGATGTGGACTTTAGGACTACAGGGAAGAGCCAATTTCAGTGGATGCTGGACATGGAAAATACCTGTACAGGCTGATGATACTTTGCAGTCCTCAGTGAAATGCAGTGTCCACATTTGCTATAAATTCATAATGAATGCTTTTGTGCTTGGATTTTGACTGACAAGGAAAGCAAAGGCATCTTAAATTTACAGGAGATTTGAGGTGTAGTTATGAGACTAATTGTCCTGGTACCAGAGGAGTGGCCCTTAAACAGGATTTTGGAAAGAGGCCAGGGCCTGCATGGGAGCATGTGGTGCTTGGGTTGGCACAGGCCCACTCCACCCAGCATCCTTCAGCCATCCTCCCTGTGCAACAGCTCAAGACCTTAAAAGGCTGCTGCCACCAAGACCAATAGCTGGACAGGGCGTTTGTCTGCATTACTGAAGGAATTCAAACCTGTCTTTTTAATTATTCCAGCAATATTTCATCTTCCTCTCCAACGGTTATGGAAAAGGATCACCAGTTCAGTCATACTTACAAAATGTGGCTGTGAATATCCTATTACTTATTGCCCTATCCCTGGTCTTTTCACAGGGTTAAGAGCTTAGGGGCAAAGAATTGCTTGGCTAGGTAAGATGTATTTCTTTTTGCAAAGGATGGATGATGTTTTTTCCATCCCTGGAAGTATTCTTGTGAAAGTTATTTCTTCTTTACAGAGTCTTTTATTACTATTATGGCCTTATGTTCATAGGTTTGCACTCTCATTAAGGGGCACAGATTTAAATAAGGGGCTTTAATCAACAATTTTCATCATGATTTAAATCAGCTAGCAGGAAACACAAAATTGATTATTTAAATTAATCTTGTTCCTCATTTGTAATTTTTAATTATTTTCCTAAGGAACAACTGATACTTCCTCACCGGAGTCTGGTACTCTTTTTTCACTTATGATCAGGATATGCTATTACCATATTTATTTAAGAATCTGCATATTAGGTCTAAAGTTACTTAGCAGTTTTCATTTATGTGCCAAACAGATGACTGACGCCTCTACTCCATGGCTTATTTTAAAGTTTGAGTTAAGGTGCACTGCAGAATAAAGTAACTCACATTGGTTACTGTGCTCTGATTTAATTACGTGCTAATCTTACATATGATGGGTGGATGGGCAAGGGGAAAAACACAATTATCAAAACTGATTCTGCATTTGAAATTGACATTTTGAACACAGGAAATATTACCTCTTTGACAGCAGGCTGGGGTGTTTCTATTCACCAGATCTTTATAAAGACTCATATGGGTGAAAATACAATCTCCCGTTCCCTCTTTGTTTTCAATCCCCAATGGTCTTCTCAAATCGGAACTGAAGGGAAGAACATCTTTCTGTGCACCCTGGGAAGAAATGGGCCCGTAGGAAATGGGCTTAAAGTCTCAAGAAATCTCCTGAACCAGTTGGTTCAGCAAATACTTCAGCCACTGCAGTGGCTTGACTGAATCTAAAATTTGTAGGGGTTACTTGCTATTTATTATAGAATTACAATGAAATTTAGGCCATAATGTTTAGTGCCACTGATTCCAGTCTTAAATTAAGATTATCAAAATTTAAACATATAATTTAAAAAAAATCCTATGCTCTGATTTTTTTGGGAAAAAGGACTTTTGCATTTTTATCTGCCTTTAATTTGCATCAACTCTAGCTCAGGGCAGCAGCAATGACTTGTGGAGCCATATTTCTGATTCATACCATTGTAAGAAGAAGGCAAAAGCGTAATGAACCTTTTTTTAAAAGCTTTGGGGTAGATCTGTGCACATACACATCTGTTTTTCAGATTGAAGGCATTAAATAGTCAAACTCATGCTTTAGGTAGTTCAGCTGACTTCAGATGAGAAACTAATGTCCAAGTTAGAGACCTGATTTCTTGTTGGTTTAAACCATGAAGGCAGAGAGTGCAGGGCTCTCTGGGAATACACAGAATGGGATTTTCCTATGCTGATGGAAGTCCCAGCAGGTTCCTGTTCCTGAACCTCAGTGTCACTTCCCAGCACCTCACAGGACACAGAGGGATTTTTGCTCCCTCTCTCCCTCCCTGCCTCATCACTCCTGGAATGGTGCAGTGCCTCTCTCCTGGTGCTGTAGTTTGGCAGCCATCAGCCCATTTTGTCAATTCCCAGAGACATTTTCCTCCAAATCACACTTGAGACTAAAGACAAAACAGCAAAGGCTTGATTTCTTTTTGTTCTCCTGCCAGAAGCTGTATGTACCATGCCAAGATGTGACATGCAACACCTTGCATTACAGACACACGCCACTCGTGCTGACTCAGAGCAGGGAAACCCTCACTGCCCTGTCCCACATTATTTCTGGTCTGATGCACCAGGGAAAGGCTTCAGCTTTGTGGTGAGTTTTAAACCCAGGTTGTTGGTTTTTTTCCCTTACGTTTTAGCCTGGATTGGTTTTTTTGGGGAGGG
>JAHLSL010000010.1:2434102-2531772 GCA_025920805.1 Petroica traversi
GTGCGGAGCGGGCAGAGCCGCGGGCGATGCCAGGGGAGGCTGGCGCAGGGCAGCCGGGAGCTCCCGCGTTCTTTTCCTAAGGGTCTCCGTAGGTAGTTTTGCTTTTAATAGCTTGCCGGGGTTTCCCACAACAATGGATTTTCTTTTCTTTTCTTTCCTTTTTTTTTTTTTTTTTGCCATTTTGCTTTTTTTCATTTCCCCCCCCCCCCCAAGAAGTTCCTCCCAACTTTCCGTGAATATGGTGTGCGTTTGGGTTTCCCCCAGGAAGCAGGTGCCCAGAGAGCCATACAGCCGCTCCTGGAAATGCTCCTACATGCGCCTCTATACCTCTGCTCCCTTTTTCTTTTTTTTTTTTTTTTCTTCATATAAAGGGTTAGAAATGCCTGCGATCGACTCCGCTCTTCTTTCTGTGTTCATGAGCCTCAGATCATCGTAGCTCAAGAAAATGAGCTGCATAGTGACTGCCGTGCTTGAATAACGCTCCAGCCTCAGGCCAAGAGAGGTGGTTTTTTCACGGTATCGATCAGACCTTGAGAATGTTTTACCAACCCGCCAGCAGCACGCAGGCTGCCTTTCTTCCTCTTTGTTACGTATCAGCCCTCTGTTAACGTAAAGAAACAATGGAATTTTTTTTTCCCAAAAATATTCAGTGTTAGATCTAATGGGCTGTCATTGCCAGTAAGGATAAAATTCCCACCAACTTGAGAGGGGCCAGCAATGAGACTACTCTGCTGGTAGCCTTTCCCTTTCATTTTAGAATTTTTTATATGCTTTAGCATTTGCAAAATGAAGGAAATGAGTTGGTACCTGTGTTGAGATAGATCTCGGTGGTCCCACTGCCCAGACAGCACTTAAGGAATCATTGCTCCAAATTTATTGCCATTATTGTACCGTGAAACTTCCAATAGCGCTGGTCAGGGCTGCAGCTCCCCTGCCCGCTGTGACAGCCGCTGTTGGTGGCTGTGAGCATCGCTGCTGCTGCCGGGGACAGAGCTCTTGTCGTGTGGAGGTGCATCTGGGAGGTGCTGGGGGATGGCTCCGGCTGCCCGCTGAGGAGGATGCTCCTGTGCTGGCTCAGTGGATATAGTGCCACTCCTGAGGCTCCCCGGCCCCCCCGCACCCCCAGGGATGAGACTGAGAAGCCCCTCTTTTCACATTGGGGTACACACAATGGCCCTTTGCATTGCTCATTTTTTGCTGCTAATACGTTCCTTTTTCTGCTGTGTGGGGGTTACAAAAGTGTTGATTGCCCCACGGTGAGCAGCTGCTCTCCCTGTTTTCAGGTGGGAATGAGGGACCCGGCTGCGTGGGGCAGGGCACTGGTTTCGGAGCTGCTGCTGTGCCAGGTAAAGCTTTGGGAGTTGCTCATTGTGGTTCACCTTATTGCCTGTTTCTAAGCAGCAGTAACATTGGGGTTTTTTTTGGCTGTGGGTCGTTTCAGGTTGATGAAAGGTCTTTGTTCAGTGTGGAATTGTGCATATATGCTAGCAAATGTATTAATTTGAGATAAATTTAGTAAAAGCATTGTTTTAATCAAGGGAAAGACTCACTCTCATGTTGACAGTGCTGATGCTAAACTTTTTCCTTTCTCCTACTTCAAACATCTTTACAAACGGTTTTGATCCCAGTGAAACCATGATTTCCAGCTGAGATTAATTTTCATCAGATGATTTGAGACCAGTCTGCTGTAGTCCCAGCTCCCCATAGTGCAGGAGCTCTGGGTGCTGTTGTGTTTTAGCCTCAGTCTGAGGCAGTGAGAGCTCACAGTCCCAGCGTGTGCGGCTCAGCTGGAGCGGCTGCTGAGCCGTGCTTAAAGGAGCGGCTCAGGAGTCATTCCACACGGGGAAGCAGAGCCACAGGGAGCCCCTGGCAGGCCTGTGTGGAGAGCCCTGTTAGGAGCCATCAGCAAATTCCCTTGGCAACCCCCTGTGGAGCCAGACCTAGTAAATCCCATTGATGGTTTGATTCGTTTATTATTTGGCACCTCTGTTTGCTTCCCAGTGACTTTTCTGTTTGGGTTTGGTTTTTTTTATTTTTCTGGACATCTTCATCCATCATGAACAGTCACAGTAAGTCAGTGTTTGACTTGCAGTGAGTTCTCAGCACCCTGACGGCTGATTCTAAGGTGGAAGTATGTAACAAGCAGAGTCCCTGCAAAATGTTTTATTTCCTGATTATTATTTGCCAGTGTAACTGGTTTTGGCAACTCTTACTTGAAAACTAATAATTGGGAAGTACAACACTATGTAAGAAATTTGCTCCCTAGTGTCAACTCCTGCTGTCCGTCAGCTGAGAACAAACTTCTCCTGGTAGTTAATCACAAGTCTTGAGTTTTGTTTTACCTCATCCATGCCACTTCTTACACCCAGATTTGCTACTGAAATAGGGGATACGAACTGTTCTCGTTGACATCAGCTGGGGCAGTTGGGTTTAAAGCCGAGTTCAAGGAGAGCTCCAGCTCCTGTGGCTGAAGCCCAAGAGGTGATGCTGGCACAGCTCTATCAGGAATAAAGGTGTCAACTGTTTCAGGGATGTGTGGAAAAAAGAACTGGAAAGGTGGAGCAGAAGAGCACCTGCATCTCTGCTTCTCCTCTCTGATCACCCTCACATTTGACACCTAAACCTGTTCCTTGCTTTGAAGCTGCTCCAATTAGGAATCTGAAGTGTTTGGCCTCTACTTGCTCAAATACATAAACTGGCTCTGGTTTTACCGGTTTACTTTGCAAAAGCCACAAACACAAATCTGCCGTGTGGCGTGTGCCGAAACTGCGAACAGGTGTGTGTGGGTACAACAGCTAAAGAGGTTCAGAATCATAAATCTCAAACAAAACCTGTCTTTTAAATACCTCCTTGGGATATCCTACTCCTGGAATTAGTGTTGCTGATTCATGGTGCTGTTTGGCCATCCCGGAGGCGTTTTTGGGGCTGTCTCTGCTTTGCTCCTTGCTGAAGTCAGTGGAGTTGGTTTGTTGGATCTACTGCAGGGTTTGGCCAGATTTCCCCAGCTTTGGTGAAAGCTGAGCAAAACCTCTGTTTTCAGGATGGAATGGTGTGTGATTGCAGCTGGGTGAAACTGGAGAAATTATGATGGAGATTTCAGGTGGTTGATACCCTCACACCTGTAGGTGTATAACTATCTTCCAGTTATACTCTTTATTTTTACCATTAATTCTAATCTCTTAAACATAGTCTTGTTACTCTGAATTGCAATCTGAAGCCTGAAATGTGTTTTAAACAACTGTTTGCTTAAAAAATGGATGGCAAGACCATTAAAGCCTTGGGTTTGATAGCATCTTCCCTTGTATCTTGTCCAGTGTCTGATACAGCGTCTTGCTCAGTAGGAGCTTCATAGGGTACCTTCCTTCTTTCTAGATGCAAAGCTTGATGTATTTAAGACAATTTCCCCCCATTAAATTCAGCTGTGATTGGTGATGAGGTGTGCCAGAGCACTGCCTGATGCACAGCTGCACTGGCTTTATTATCAGGGAAAAAGCTGAAAAGCAGAATGATCCGAAACCATTAACAATTATGCACAAAACCCCCAACAGTAAGTTCTGAGCCCCTCTAAAAGGCAACTTCCCCCCACCCCCATTTAGAGCAAATTTCAGAATACTTGAGTGGTGTTTAATGTTCAGGTAACTCTAATTAAGCCTTTAATCCATTAGAGATTCATTGGGGACTTGGCTGTTAGTGCTGGTGTTACAGGCTGCACCCAGGAGGACTCAGCGTTGCATTTGGAGGTCTGTCCCTGTGACAAAGAAAACAGAGTGTTTTCTCTGCAATTAAATGTTTAATTTTGCTTGTTTTGTTTTGTTTTTTTCCTGGAGAGAAACAACACAGAGAGCAGGACTGTGGCCAAGGCTTCTGGTCTAAGACCAGCAGCAGTATTTGGTTCTCTCATGGTTCAGCTGTGCCTGTTGAAAGCCCTGGCACAAAATTCCAGCTTTAAACCAATTCTTGTGCCTCAGAGGGTTTAAGATTATCCCTGAGTAGTGCCTGTGAGTGCAGTGATGTGAGCAGTGTGTGCTCCCATTGCGTCAGGCAGAGCCAGCCACAACATACCAAGTCAGCTACTTTGCATCTTTTCCAACTTTTTTTTCTTTTCTGGGCCATGTGAGAATGCTGCCACTTTTGGAAGGTGCATCTGGTGGAAGTACAAAGGCAATAACTGTTTCAGATACAGAGCTTGAATATCTTTTGCGGTCAAACCAGCAAAGCAGAAATACATGAATCAAGTTTAGCTTTTCAGGGCTGCCGTTTCCCATTTGCGACCTTCCTCATCTCCCAAGCAAAGCTTTTATTAAGACATGAGCCGTAGATACCAGTTAATATTTCCACTGCATGAACCACCAAAACTGGGCTCCTGGAAGGGCTGGAGGCTGTGAGGACAGGTAGCAAGCCTTGTTTTCACCCCATGGAGCTCAGGGCAGAGGGTGCACCCGTCCTGTTTGCGCATATGCCGTGTGCCGGCATGAGCGCGGCCAGAGCGCGCCGGAGAGGGACGGCGTGACTTGCTCGGAGGCACAAAGTGATGGAGAGTGGAAGTGAAGTCCTGTCTCCCATCATTTTCCTTCTGGGCTCTCCTGGCTTTGCTCTGCTGTTAGAGGTTGCCGCCAGCAAACAGCTCTGCCTGCAGCGGGACATGCTGCCCCTGTGTCACAGGGCTGGGAGCTCTGAATTTGCTGAACAAAGATGCTCTTCCAAAAATAGGTTAAGCCAAAGAACTTAGATGCCAAAAATAGCACTAGAGATTTTTTTCCCTTTTTCTGACTGTCCTTTTTTTTTGACTGTGTTTTAGATTTATTGTTCCCTGCTGGAGGCAGCTAAAGAAATAAAAGAGGTACTGCAGCTGTAGGCAAGGGAATAGTGAAAGCAGACATACACAGTCACCTTTGATGGGGGAAAACCACATGTGTCAGCTATCCCTGCAGAAGTACGCAGAAATGCAAAATAACAATGTAAACAAAAATGTGTCATGTCACTAAACTGCTCTCTTAGCAGAAACGTTGTTGTTTTTTTTTAGAAGTTAAGGTACCCCACAAAGGGAAGGGTGGAGAGAATCCTGGTAACAAAGGGGAGGACAAAAGAAATGCCAGCAAACAGAAACTGGAATGAATAAATGCCACAAGAATGATCCTGGTGATAGCCCCTATAAACCTTTTATTACAACATGCTCTGCTGTGTGTGAATAATTTGCTCATCCCAAACTGGTGGCAGTAAAATCTGCCCAGCAGCTTTTTTTGTACAGGTTGGTCAGGTCAAAGCTGTTAAAATTTAAGGCTTCTTTCTGGGGATTCTCCATAAAAAAGTTTTGTATTATTAAGTTAAACTCCAGCTTTCCCATTCCCCAAGCTGGATGCGTGCTCAGAGGACTGAGCTAATGACTTGCTCTGCAGCTATTTAAGGTGCTGGGCTGAGCCTGGAGCTGGGAGTCAGGAGGCGCGGTGGCTCTAATCCCAGCTGTGCTGCTCACTGAGCTACCTCCAAGAAGTTATTTAACCTCTGCGTGCCACTGCTTCCCTCTGGGTAACAGCAGGGATTATGATAATTGCTTTTGAAAAGCACCTTAGGTGTTTAGTTTTAATTTTTTCCAAAGGTGCAGAGCTCTCCAGTTCTGAGCTGGAGAGGCTTGATCCATCTCAGGAGGCTTTTAGTACTTTAAAGGATTGTGGAAACAATTCTTAATGCCATATTGTTGGTTTGGGCCATGTAAATAAATATTAGATTTTTTATGCATCTTTTGCACACTACTCACAGAAGGGCTCTTAAGATACAACTGAAGGACACAGAAATGAGGTATAGCTCAAAAGGGTTATTACTGGACACTTCATGAAATTCAAGTAAACCGTCAGAATGTTTAAATTGTTTACTTTTTCAACCAAATCCTGTCAAGGCCACCGAAACCTGGGTTGTATTAAACTTGTCTCTCACTTGGGTGTAAAGACCCCAAAGGCAACAGATTTGTAGCATTTCTCACTCGGATTTGGAGGGTATTTGGTTTTGTGTTTTACAGCAAAGGTTGATTTTCTAGGCTGAAGTAGTAGGAAGGTTTCCCTGAGAGCGAGATGAGAACAAAGTAAATGCACCCTGAGCTGTGCCTCTATCCCAGATTTCGAAGCATGAAGAATAATGGTACATGAATTTGTCTCTGTTGCATGCGCTGAACTCCTCCTTTCCAAAGAACAGAACTTCTTCCTATTTAAGCTTTGTGTCACAGGGAAAAATTAATCAAAGGGCAGAGAATTCCACGGCTGAGCTGCAGCTGAGCCCAGAATGTTAAAGAAGTTTGTGGAGCACGGTGCTGTTAGTGGGGTGGCTGGTTGGGAGGCACCATCTGTGTCACGGGGTGTGCCACAGGGTTTGGGGAGGCAGCATTACTGGGGATTTCATGTTGGAAACACCAACTTAGCATGATAGCAGAAAGTGCTCCAGTGCTGAGGCAATGACTGTAATCTAAGCCATTGGCTGCTCTAGGAAACCTAGGAAATTAAAAGGGTGCTCCCATTTTTATGCAGGAGCTTGAAATGAAGCAACTGAAAGCCAGGGACTGTGTTGCATCTTCCAGCACGAGGGATATAGGCGTGTTTTGAGAAAGGCCTGCCTGTCAAAATAGTTCAGGGGTGGCTACAATGCTTGCAGGTGGTGATTGCCTTTTACGTTCTGCTTTCTGTTCTGACATTTTTAGGACACTAAATGAAGGATGAGGAGTAGAAACGCAAACAAATTAGAAAAATCCTGTGTGTGGATGTCTGTTATTACAATCGTGTGGCTGCATGGAAAGGACCCTGTCCTACTGGAAGTCAGGGAGGGGTTGGCAATGAAGGAAAGTGGTTATTGCCAGTAGCTCTCCTGCCAAAACGGAGTATTGATGACAGGGCTCAGTTTAAAGCAGATGGTGTAATGCATACCCTAAAGACTGCCTGGGGAAACACGTGCAAAACCACGTGCCTGAATGCCACGGAGGATTTGTTCCTGGGTGAGACAGAAGAAGCCCTCACTTGGATGGAGGCAAGAGCTGAGTCTTGGTCCTGGAGAGCAAGGAAAGTGCTTTACTGAGTCAGGACTTTTATGAGGGACTCAAGCATGTCTCTCATTTTCTGTTATATTAGAGATACAGTACAGAAACTACTGCAAATGCAACATCCATCCCACATCAGTGCTTTCTTTACCCCGTCTCTTTGAGGACCAACTCAAAGTGCTGTCAAGATTCATAGGGAGACTACGCAGGGCTTTTTCAAGTACTTAAGGAAGTACAAGGGATGAGGTAAATAATTCAAACACTGGTTCAGAGCATTGCTAGCTGAAAAGTGACTTAGAGTCTCTTAACAGGCTAACAATAAATGGATTTTTTTGGGGGGTGGGGGGGAGAGGAGTATGGAATATGTTGCCCATCAGCAGGGCTGCTTCCTTCCAAGAAAAACATTTGTAATGAATCAAAGAATGACCTGGATTGGAAGGGACCTTAAAGAGCATCTTGTTCCAACTCCCCTGCTGTGGGCAAGAGCACCTTCCAATATCCCAGGCTGCTCAGAGCCCCGTTCAGCCTGGTCTTTAACACCTCCAGGGATGAGACATCCATAACTTCTCTGGGCTGCCTGTGCCAATACCTCATCACCTTCACAGGGAAGAATTTCTTCCTAACTGTTAATCTAAACCTACTCAATTCGAAGCATTCCCCTTGACCTCTCACTCCATGCCTCTGTAAATAGTCTCTCTTCATCTTTTTTATAGGCTCCCTTCAGGTACTGGGAGGTCCATTAGGTCGCCCTGATGCCTTTTCATCTCATGAACCCAAGTCAAAGCCTTAAAGGGCTTCTTTCTTCTTGGGCAATCCGGTCTGAATTTGAACCTCTTCAGTGCAATGGATCGCTGGCATTGTGCGTGTAATGGGAAAAACCTGGTACCTGTGTGGCTCATATTTATTATAAATTTTTGTTTGAAGAAGAATTTTGACTTTTTCCTCCCCATATGATAGGACTCGGTCCCACTGTATGTTTTTATTGTTTTGTTTTTTTTTTTCAACAACCTGATGCTGCTTCTTGGAAAAGACCTTCAGCTAAAGATTAAAGGGGTTTTGTGTGGTTTTGTTCCATAACTTTTGCCATTTTTATTCCTTTCCTGTTTACTTTTCTCTGGTATTGATCTGGCAGCATCTCGCAATGTCCCTTCAGCTTCTGTGTGAAGAAGAAAAATAGTCAACTGTCCTGATTTAGCTAGAAATTAAACTGCAGCTATTTTTCCATGGAAGATTTCCTTAATAGGAAAATTGGTGATAATTGCTAACTAATGCTTTTTAAAGACTTTTTTTTTTTTAATGGGTGAAAGACTGTCAAGCTGTCAATCAAGGCAGATATTGGATAATGCTCCATTCCCCTGACAAGTTCCCTTTATTATATGAGGCATCTGCTTCACTCTGTAAATTTGAGCAGCCCAAAATTTGCCCTTTAGTGTTTACTTTTTCTGTCCTTTCTCAGTATTAGTCAAGTAGTCCTAGTGTACCTGCACATGGTCAAATGGATGTAATAATCTTTGAAGAAAATAATTTGGAGGTTTGATTAGCTTTGTAGTATCGTGGTATTCCTTAACCTTTTTCCAGTCTCTTGCCCTGTCATTCCATGGTGCACCCACCTGTCCTTGCTGAAACCAATAACCAGCTCCAAAAAGTGCAGTGCCTGCCTTTGTGATAAGCATATTAAAGCCAGGCAGGTGTGAAACTCAGAATTGCATGAACATTTGTGGTCCTGATAGGCCATTTCTCAAGACTTTTGCCCATAACACAGGGCATTTAATTTTCTCTTTATTTCTTTTAAAGTAGATTTGGAGAGCAAATTGGAGGTTTCTTGTATTCCCCAGGTTCCAAAGCCCTGAGGTTTTCAGATAAACTGTTAAAACAGGAGATTTATAATCAATGTGGATAGTGGACCTGGTGAGAGAAGCATCTCTCCAAAGTATTGGCTGCTCTTTCATGGTTGTGGTTTTAAAGCATTCTGAAGCAAAATTTATCTCAACTGCAGGCACCACTGGCATTGCATGTAAAGCACCACAGATGTACAGAACTGGTTCAAAGCAGAACAGTCTTCATTCCCAGACCATTGCCCTACCTCCAGCAGTATTTGGAAGTTGCAAACCATTGGCTTTCATGCACCAGGAGGTTCTGGAGTTAGCATCTGTAGCAGGCTTTGCCACTCAGGCTGGGCAGGGGGTGGAGAACAGCTCCAGTAGCGTTTCCATCGTGGTGGGAGAGGCAGTACATGTGCCAGCACTGTGGAAGGACCGAGTACAGTGTAGGATTTTGTCAGAGATAACAGTACAGATTGCCATGATGTCATAGCAGAGCATTGCGGTCATTACGGCAAATGATGAGAAAAATAAAATTATAGAAATAACCATCTCCCTTGGCCCGCAGATAAATCAAAGCTTAGCCCTTGATCTCTCATCGCTCACTAGCCCGGAACACAAATCCAAGGGTTTATCATTAAGCCTAATGGGTCATAAAATCTGGGCTATTTTGGAGGTAGTTGCGGAGATTTGCAGCCCAGGCGGAGAGCGGGCTCTAAGCTGCCGGGGCCTTGTGTAACTGGGTAAATAGCAAGCTTCAAATAATGCTATAAAGCTATCAAATGTAATAACTAATGCAGCCAGGCGAGCATGTGGGGAGGGGAACCTCGCTGGGGACAAGCTTGGCCATCGTTACAGAAGAAGCCCTGGTGTAGGAAGACTTTTCAGTAACGAGGTGAAGTCCCTTTGCATTACTGGACATCAGGTACATGCGTCTGGTTTGGTTCACGTGTAGCACTTTTATTTTCTGCACATCAGTTCTTCCCTCACCGTGGGCCCAAGGGAGCGAGCAGCAAAAGCCAGAAACACAGGAGCCACCGACAGCTCTCTTACTTTGTCATCACCGTTTAAATATTTATGACAACGCTTCACAGCATGCTGGTAAATGCATGATAGCATATTATGTAAGAGCAATAAAATTTTAGAAGGAGAAGACTTCACTACTGTCCTTTGCTAGTAAATCTTTGCTACCGTCTGTAGTGAGGCCGCGTAAAGGCCGTGCCTTTTTCTCCAGTTATTTTAAGTGAAATGGGAGTTTTACGTGGGAATGGGAATTCAGCTTTTACTGGCATTTGTAATCACATGTGTTGTAAAATTGCTCTCCATCTCTTATTCAGGGGACTCTTTGGTTCAGGTCAGATTCCTGTAGAATTTGATAGCTCTGAATTTGCAAGTGAACGGCAGATCTTTGGTGTATGACGGGGAGCAGCTCCCTTGGTAGGGGAGCCTGGGAGGAGAGAATTTGGGCTGTGAGTCTTTTGAGTTAATTATGAGTTCAAAGTAGCTTCTGCTTTTCCTAAAGAGTTGTAGAGAATTGATTCCCATTAGTGCTGTTCTGCTCCAGAGAAGGGAATTCTCAGGAAACTGTGCGCGAAGTCAGTTGTGCCTGAACTGACCTGAGTTGGATTGAGTTTGGGGTGGGTGACACAGCTTCTGGGAGAATTTGCTGCAGAATGGTGACAGTGAAAACAGAAAGTTAATGTAAATTTGCCTTTGGGACAGCCAAAAGATTTGACTGTGGGACAAGTGAGAAGGTTACCCATCAAAGGAGGAGCCTGTCAGCTTAGCATAAATAGTCAAATTGATTTAAAGAGAGGTGTGTTAATTTGTGCCGTAATGAATCCAGGAGAGATTCCCCCCGCGCTTTTCCCTCTCAAAGGCAGACATTGGGAACCTGTGGTTAGTTATGTTTCAAAATCGCAGAAAATAAACTCAAGAGTTAAAGATGATTTGTACGTGGCATGAGCACTATTATCTGTCACGATGGCTTTCCTAGCAGTAGTGTATGTGTTTGGGAAGACATTTTGTGGATCTGTGCCAGTAAAAGCCAGCCTTGGAAGCAAACTGTGTGTGAATGGCTGAGAAAACAAGCCGCCAGCACGAACGATGAGCCAGCATGTAGCAGGCTCTGGGACGGGTGGGATGCAGGTCCAAGTGCAGGGACTGCAGGCAGGACTTGGGTAAATTCTCTGCACAGCCATGGAGAGATTAACTGTTCAGCAGGTACTGGATTATTTATCTGATGTACACACGAGTGTTTACAAAAAACAAGTGCTCCATGATCAAGACTGTTATCTTAGCTTTTACCAAAGATGTTGTAAGGATGCCAAGTGGGAAAGTGAAGCCTGCCAAAATCACGAAGTAGCACTAGAAGTTGCTGACTTTTAATTTTGAGCCTTTGCATATACAGGCAGCTCTAATTATGTGTGCTGTTTCATACACATGATTGAGCAGCAGTTGTTTCTGCATTTGTTAAATCTCAGTACCTGCTGGTGCAAACTGGGAGTGCCTTGGCTGAGCAAAGCAGGAGTCCCCAGACCCACTGAGTGTTCTTACAGGAAGGGCTCCTGGATCTATCAGCTACCACACTTAGGTCTGTCCCCAGTTTTACATTTCTGAAGCCATGCTGGAAGATATAGTGAGGTTTAAGTTCTTTGGGGTAGTTTGAAAAGCAGAAGCTATAGTAGAGCTTGGTACTTTGCTGGGGACACCCAGTCCATCCTCTCGTAATTCTGTATTGACCCCAGTTCTGCACCACTTGTCTTGAATTTCAGACCTCAGGAGACGGCTGGACTGTGGGATGGGGGCCTAAAAATTCCCTCATACATTTGAGAAAGGTGGTGGGATGGACATATCTTGGTTTTGAGTTTGATCCGTATGAGAAGTGTTGATTCCATGTCTGGCTGTGTCTCAGTTCACTTCTGTAATGTACCTGGCAGTTGCAAAATTCCCCGAACTTTGCTCTCTCTCTCTGACATTTCTCTCTTCTAATGTTTTTGAATTTTGCAGCTTTATATAGGCTCCTTTTCCTCCCCCTCTCACCACTTGCTACTTCTTCTCCTCCGCCCCAGTTACTAAAATCTCCTCTCCCCGATGCGTCACCATCCTCAGCAGCGCTCTCATCATCTGCAGGCTGAAAGCAGAGCACACTGGTGGAAGAAGAAATGACCCCAGACCCTCTCTAGGTTTTCAAGTGGCTGGAAGTTGTTTGCTGATCAAAGGTGGCACGCAGGAGTCTCTTCTCTTTGCTTCCTCCATCCTTTTTGTGGCAGCTTTCTCCCTGTTCCCGGCTGCCAGGGCTCACCCCTTGGGCTTTGCAGGGCCTCTGCTCAAAGGAGAGCGGCTTTGCATTTCCAGATAAAAGGCACTTCTGAGTACCCTGGTGTGTAAATACCAACTGCAGAATTCCTGCAGTCAGGGTGTAGGTGCTTTCAGGAAGCTGGGAGCCCCTTTTGGTAGGGAGAGCAAGGAATTTTGGAAAGAAGGCTAAAACAGAGAGACGAGAAATGCCCAGTGACAAAGCTCAGCTGAATCGGCTGGTGAGAAAAAGTCATTTTGATTGCTGCAGTCATCAAACAATGACTTTGAGAAGTGTTATGAGCAGCACTTCCATGAAGAAAGTTTGTGGGTGGGTGAAGAACAAATCTGTCCCTCCCCTTGGAGGTTCTGAAGCCACAGCCAGACAAAACCCCGAGCAACCTGCCCTGGTCCTGCTGCAACCCCTGAGCACAGAGGCCCCTCCAGCCAGGGTGAGTCTGTGTTGGTCTGTGTTCAGAGAGAGGATCAAAACAAACAAAAATATTTGGGTCATTGCCAAGTGGAAGTATTAGGAGTGACATGGCAAATTTGTTTTAATGTAATCTGGACTTAATCACTGGTTTAGACTGTACTGGAGGCTTTCAGCTCCGGTAAGGGGTTGATTAGATCAATGTATTTATTTTCCTGCTATTCATTTTCCATGGATGAACATAC
This sequence comes from Petroica traversi, assembly GCA_025920805.1. NCBI lineage: Eukaryota > Metazoa > Chordata > Aves > Passeriformes > Petroicidae > Petroica > Petroica traversi. Next base: position 2,446,913 of record JAHLSL010000010.1, read on the forward strand.
TTAAAAGCATGTAGCAAGGAAGAAACAAAAAAAAAAGGGGACAAATTAAGTGACTGCTGCCAGATTAATTATTCTGTTGCATTTCAACTCATATTTTTAAACCTACAACTTTGAAAGGGAATGTTCAAAATTATCTTTGCAATGACCATCTTTCCATCTAATTTAAAGTCATTCAGCTTTACAAGAAGCAATTATGCTCCACACTAACAAATGAAAAGGCATGGCAACATCAGAAAAACTGATTATTCAAGCAATCTTTCTTACATAAAACAGCCAACTAATCTCCCAGCTTCAGTCCTTGAGTGCTATTGCAAATACCCTCCTGAAAGAGAACTTCGTTCTCCGTACTTTGGCAGTCTGCCTCTCATCTGTGATGGCTCCCTGTGTAGTCAGTCATGGTTTGGGGGTTTAAGAAATTTTCTCTTTTGTTCCTGTATCTCTTCTCGCACTCAATGCAATCTTTTTCCTCATGACCAATGAAAGCAAAGCGCAGGGAATGAGATTTGTGTCCTGCTTAGAAAAATGAGGAAATCTCCAGACTTGCTGCTCATTTGCTGGTCTGGCTACCACCCTTGAGGCCTTCTGCAGTTGTGGAGGAATCGAAATGTTTTGTAAGTCACCAACCAGTGCAGTGTTGCACTTGAAGTGGTTAACCTGACTCTACTTACTGTAGAAAAAAGAAAATAAGGAGTCCTGTGCCTTTCTCTTCTCACTCTTGCACTGCTCCCTAGGTAAAACCAGGGTAGAGCAAGGGTCAGTCATCGGCCCCTTTTCCGAGTTGTGGATGAAGAAGTTAAAGAATTCTGGGCCTGGTATAGAACCCTTGGGGGCACCATTAGTGACAGGCCTCCAAGCTAGACCGTGTGCCACTGATTATGTCCTCTGGGTTCTGCCATTCAGCCAGTTCTCAATCCACCTCACTGTCCACTCAAAGCCCTCTTTATCCTTACTGACCCTTCTATAAATTAAAAAATGCCTCTTCTGCAAAAAAAAACCATTTCTAATTCCTGATTGCTCTTAATATTAAAAACATCTACAGAAAAAAGTCAGTGAGTCATCAGTGTCCTGTGCTGCCTTCAGAAGTGTGATGCTCATGGGGGCTTTTATTTTTCCTGCTGGTAGAAGCAGGAGGTAGCGGTTGGTGGTTTCTTCCACTCTGCTCTAGGATCCACTTGGGATAATAAATATATTTATGCTTTCCAGCATGTGTATTCTTTCTTAAAGTCAGTATGTCTTTGTTGTACATGGAGCATCTTAAATGCATCGAATACTTGCTCCTATTATGTTAGCTTGCTATTATGTTAGCCCTAAACTGGTTGTGTCAGTGTCTGCATTTCTGTGGCTGTTGGTGAGATATCTGTGGGGGTGTCCAGAATCATCCTGTGCCCCCTCTCCTGTCTTCCCACACCTGCACCCCTCTCTGTGACAACTCAGCTCCTGCTTGGGAGTGCCCCGCTCTGTCATTCCGATGGCACTGGGATCATCCATATTTCATTCTCCACGGAATACCTGCCTGTTATTGCCCTCTGTACAAGCATTGCAGTTATGTTCAAGGATAATCTACCTGGTCAATAGAAAAATTGCTGCTACAGCTGAACAAGCTGCAGCAAAGCCCCAGGGAGTCGCAGCCAGAGCCTGACCCTCAGCGGAGATGGTGCTTCAGTGTGTCTGAATCATCCAGTTATTTGCTGGTTTTATTCCCCCTTTCCATCTCATAACATTTCTTAATTTTATATTTTCATCTTAATTATTGCAGAACATAAGGTTGCTGTTTATAGGGAGCTGTTCGTGAGGCTTTCAAGATTTCTTTCCTGATCTCCAGGTTATCTGAAGGATTGTTGTGTTTGCAAAGCAAACATTGCTATCCCTGCCCTGGGAGTGGCTTTGTGCTTCCCAGCACTAAATGTAAATTGACATTTTAAAAGCAATTTTGTCTGAGCAGCAGTCACTTCCAATGTCAGAAAGTTCAGGCACTGCAGCCATGGGCCATCAGGGTGATCCCTGGGGTTTTCTGTCCCTGCTGCCTGTGAAGGAGGAGCAGAGGAGCTGGCGGATGGGATCGCAGCCGCTGCTCAGCCGGCTGAGCTGACACGTGTCTGCTGTGCTGCCTGGAATTGGGAATGACATTGCAACTCACTGGGGTTCTGCTGGTACCATTAGCTCACTTACCTCTCTAGCTTTGAGTTGTCTTTGACAGCCAGCTCTGTCCCTGCTCTGTGTTTCTGTATGATCACAGTGTTGTTAATCTTTTCCCTAAAAAGCTGTGTGGTGCCTCTTTATCTGTAGCCAGTTGTAGCAATTAGCTGCTTCTCAACGTTCCTGATCATCACTGGGGTTTTGGGTGGTCAACCATTTATCCGGAAATACGTATCTATTCAACCTTTCATTTGTCTGCTTTACTATTTTCATATGCCCCTCTTCAGTGGGATTTGCCAAGGAATGTCTCTTTTTATAAATCTTGCTAAATTCTTATCTTTGAAATTGCAGAATTTTACAGCTTCCACCCCCAGAAGTACCGCTGCCCTGAGATAGGCTTTCTGATTTTCCTTCTTTTCTCCTCTTAACACTTCCCTGTATTAATTTGCATTTTCCAAGACAGAAGCTTGGCCCCAGTTTCCTTTGAGAATGCTGCCCTTCCTCAGCAAGACTTGATCAGCTCCTGGAGTCTGCATGAGTCCCTTTTGCTCTGAACCTCCTCATTCATCTGTGGTTTGAGCATTTCAGAGGATTTTACTGTGGTGGATGAGCAAGAAACACAGAAAAAAAGCCGAAATCACACATCAGCCCTAAATTCTGTCTGCAGGCTCCTCTCCCTCCTTATAGTGCTGTTGCCTGGGTGTAGCTACTGAGTCCCTCCGTAGCACTTCCCAAATGTAATGTATCCCAAAGGATGCAGAGCACTGTCCCAGATTAACATTGTGGTTTTCTGAGGCTCATCTATTCAGGATATGTTTAAGCAAATGGAGTATTCATGATTCTAGATAAAATTAAGGGGGAGGAGGGAGTGGTTTCACATTTTCAAAGCAAACATTTAAAACAGATGCAGCCTGCTGGGAAGGATCACTTTGAATTGCATGACTTTTTAAAAGAAAAGAACATCCATTTTACTCAAGTCCTCAGTATGAAAGATTAGGAGTTAAGAGACATTTTTTGCCCACTTTGAAAGTAAATGTATTTTAAATTTAATTCTTCGGTGCAGCTGCTGCTTTCTCTCTCTGGAAAGCCTTCCCTGTGCTTTGAGCGATGTAAAGATGTGGGCTGGGTGCTAATCGAGTTTAAGATTCCAAACTTCCTTTCCACTCTTTGGAGATTTTCCCACCACTACCTTCTAGAGAAATGTAGAACTGTCTTTTATTTTAACAGCACTGGTTTAGGGAGATTTGTTGGAGATTCATCGGCTCAGTGCAAGGAAGAGTATGAATGTGAAGGTTTCATGTTACTTTGGAATAGATAAAACAATGTAAGATAAATCAATGAAATCAGCTGGTTTCTTTTGCTTCTCCAGTATAAATATGTAGTGCTGCCTACATTTGAAAAAAATAAGCCAGAACAAACCCGGACCAGTGAAAGAGTCCCGTGGTCTGATGGTGCTGCTGGGGCAGCCAGGAGCTGTAGCAGGATGCTCCTGTTACTGCTCATCACTGGTGGGTATTGTTGGAGTTACTGCTCCAGGAACCACTGATTTGGGTCTGCAGAATCCTCCTGCAGAATGGCTTAGTCTGAAGATGCTGGAATGCCAGAATTCTGGGGAATCTGGTGTGTCCTGAGCTCTGTTACCAGCCATGGACTGCAGGAGGAATTGCTGAGGGCACATGACACCAAGTGTCAGCACTGAGAGAGTTTGGCTGAAGCAGCAGCAGGATTTTGCTGTCGCATGACCCTTGTTGTCCTAATCCAGTTTGCCTCAGGGACTTCCCTCTCCCAGCTCCAGGTAGAGCCTCCTCCTTTCCTGATCCTCTTCTCCTGAAGAAAGGGAGTGTATTTTGTGGATTGAATGGGCTGATCTAGAGCTCATTAATGCAGTGAATTCTGAATACATCAGCTGTGCCCATAATACCCAGTCTGAAGCCATTATTCTCTAGAAGTGATCTTCCTATCTTTCTTTATTATTGTTACTATAATTATTAATTTTATAGAGCCAGCACTGAACATTTTTCCAATAGTAACTTGTATTTGGTGACTTATTAAGGTTTATCCAAGTCACAGATTCCCAGTGGATGTTCTGAGCTTGTTTCTTATTTAAAAACATCATCTAAATTCAAATCAGGAATTAACACAGTTCTGCAAATGACATTCACCCCTCTGCAGAAGGACCAGCATTAATCCTGTGTGCTGCAGCAATGGTATTTCAAGCCTTGTTTGAGGGCTTTAGTGGGCTTAACTCAGTCTTAGGCAAAGCACAAGCGTCTGCAATAGTTAGACAGGACTAACACTGCCTGCTTTGGGCACCGAGTTTAAAAATGTCAAAGGGGCTGTGTCAGGACAGGGGTTCCCTTTACAGCCAGGGGAGAACACAAGGTTCTGCACAAAACCTTCCTGCCTCCCTTGGTACTGGAGTTAGTGGCTATGGACAAAATCTTCATACAATCCCATTCCTAAACCATTTGCCCTACTGCTGGAATCCTGGTCTTTGATGGGATAAGGTCCCTGTTTCAGAGCTCTAGGGGAACCAGTGGGCTCTGGCATAACCAGCTGGATCCTTCTTTAGCGGGACTTCCAGCCTCTGTTGAAATTCAGTTCAGGTTGATCTGGTTCCTGTAGGGCTCTCTGGAAATCCCCACTGTAATATATTAATATGTTTGCCTCCTTACTGGTTGTCATCTGCAGTCCATGCTGTTTGAGTTTCCACAAAACCCGTTGTGCTGGGCCAGTGGGTGGGTTGGAGAGCATCCATCCCTCCCTCCCTCCTGTGCCTCTGCAGGGTTGAGTCTGCCCTTGGCATAGAAATTGTGAAGTGAGGCTCCGAGTGGAAGAGGAATGCGATACACTCGCTTCTCCAACGTCCTGCTGCTCAGAAAAACACAAACCCGAAGCAGATGTGTCATTAAATCATTTTGAATCATTGCAAACATTGCAGGAGTTCAGTACAAGCATCCATAGCTTTAAACCACCTCCGCAAAGCGCTTTGCATCTGTCATAAAATTTGGATTAACTGCACTGGGTAAACTGTTTTACTGTTACCTGATAGCCACCTACCTTTTAGAGCTGAGACTTGCTGAGGGAAGACAGAAATAGATTTCAGTGCGTTTTGAGAGCTAAAAGTGGCTGATGTGATTCCTTGGTCCCATAAAGCTGCTGCCCAGTGTAGGAAAATACCTCCCTTTAATTCAGAGACCAGGCAAAGGAAGCTGCCTTGGATCTGAGATGAAAGTATATGATTATTTAATCACTGGTTAGTTGGTGATAATGAGCCAGTATTGTGCAAAATGAGCTCTTAAAGGGAGTCTCTAAACATAGATCCTGGTGCTGCAGTGCTGGAGCTGAGCACAAAGGGTGGCCCTGCTGTTCCCAAGAAAGGCTCATTGGATCACTGTTGCTTTGCAGCCAGGCGTTGGTGGCAAACCTGCTGCCCAAATTACCAAGCTACAGTGTGCCAAAGCCAGGGGGAGGACAGAGCTCCAAGGGTTTCTTAACGCAAAACTGTCATTCCTTGTGCTTCACTAAGATTTTCCAGCAAGGATACGTTCCTCTTTAATTGCCGGACTTCTGAGAATGGCTTGACAGAAGAGCAGCCAAACAATCTTGTTTTCCTTTGTTAGCTGTTTTTATTTTACCTGGATCATTACTTATCAAAGAGCGCTGCTCTCACTTGAAATAAACACGTTTAAACTTTAATAAGTAGCTTAAGAGATGCTCTTTCTGATCCTGTCTGGGAAAACACAGTCTGATTTTTGGAGGAGAAAAAATTCAGCGCAAGTGTTTTTTCTCTCTTATGTGTTTTAATATGCCTTAGCAATTACTTTGCAAGTGGGAAAGCAAAGAAGGGAAATAGCTGCATTAACTGCCCTTATCATTGCCTTGACAAAAGCTTGACTAAGCCAACAGTGTGAGCAAGGAGAGGTTTGTGAGGGTACCTGGGTCTGCACACTCTTCTTTATTGTCTGTTATAATTTCAGCTGCATTGAAAGCCTCGTATAAAATCAGAACATCATTATGCTACCCATATTTCCAAATTTCTTGAAAAACAGGCTTTCAAAAGGAAGAGTTATTCCATTACCTTGTGGCTGAGTGAGTTGCAGTGCCATGTGCTGCTCCCTGTCCACGTGAGACGCTGGGTTAATCGCTCCCCAGTGATTCAGAAAGCCAAGCCAGAAGGGGCTGTTGAGTCATCCTTGTCCTCACCCCAGTGTTCCATGAGCTGCTCCATTCCCACCTGCTCCTCTCAGCACAGGGCACGCTGTGTCTGACTGCACTTCCCTCTGCAGGAGGAGATCCAGGCTTCACATGGCATCTCCAAGAGTTTAAGCGTTTTCTGCTCTATTTCATAGCTTGTTTGAGAGTTTAATGATTCATGCTATAAAAATACTTTTCCTTGTTGGCTTTTCCCTGTCTTCAGCTTCCAGCCAGTGATTTCTTTCATTTGTTACTGCAGAGATAACAAAGCCTTTTTCTGGTGCCGTGTTTCCCTTTGTGAAAGGATTTTTACGCTATAATCAAGTTACCTCTCAGACAAGCTGAACAGATTGAGCTTCACATTTCTCATTAAAATACATTTTTCTCCAATGGGTGATTTTGACTGCATCCTTTTCAGTTTTTAACATAGTCGTGCTGAGGTTGACCCGAAAGCTGTTCCAGGATCCATCCCATCAGCTGTGACCTATGGGGGTGAAGTTTCCTCCTGGCCTGCAAGGGGTTGCATTTCCAGTTTATATGGACGTGGCCCAAGTGGAATGTCCCATCACACATGGTGTTTGTGCTCTGGTCTCCTGGATGTTTTTACAGAGGCATTTTGTTGCTGGCTGCTGTGGCCAGTTCTGTAGGTACCTCCACATTCCTTGTGGTGCCAAATAGTTTGGTGTTTTCATTGGGTTTTTTGTGATTAAAAGAGGAAAAAAGTTTGACAGTGTGGAGCTTTTGCTGGAGAAAGATGAGTTACTAACTTAATAAGCACAGGTATTCCCAGTGCTTTCTTATTTGGTGGGTTTCTGGTTTGGCAGCTAAGCTAAAGTTCAATCAAGTGTCTCTAACCTTGCTGTAGGGAGAGCTGGGGAACCGTTTATTACTTTAAATCTCTTTACTTTTCAATTGTCAAATTCCATTAAGGGGGAATTGATGCTTTCATAGGAAAAGGGCAGCAGCCATAGAAAACTCAATGACCTGAGTTGTTCCAGGATCTGTTGAGGGATTTCATGCTTTCAGCAGAGCCATCTTCGGAGGTTTTGGCAGCAGCTTCAGAGTTGTGGCAAATAACTATTTGCTTATCTTAACATTTGAGGCATATGAGTGCATATTTTCTTGCTTTGCAGCCAAGCTGCAACCGCAGAGGGCAGAGTCAGCAACATCTACCTTTAACCACTGCTTTTAGCCTGTTTGCAGAAAGTTTTGTTTGCACGGGCTGCACCTTGCCCCAAAACTGTTGAAATCAAAAGTGATTTTTCCAGACATGTATGTCAAGGTTTTGCAGTTGGTTTTAATTTCACTGCCTCCCAGAAACATCACTTCTTCCCTTCAAAATCTCATTTCTGGTTAGTTTCCTGGTTTTGGGAAGAAGGAGAAAAGGGCTTATTGTGCATCGGTTCGTTGGAGGATGTTGGTGTTCTCATGGGGTTTGTCAGCCAGTGGTGCCAAACCAAGCTGTAGATACTGCTTGAGTTCATCTGGAGCCACCTCCTAACCAGGGGCTTGGGTGTTTGTGCTGAGCTGCTGCATGTCCAGTACCTGGATTCAGAGAAGGAGACTTCTGCTGTAAAATACTATTCTCAGGCAGTCAGGATGCTGTATAATTCGTTAGCTTTCTTCACTGTAAACTTTGAGATTTTCAATAGTCGTAGAGCAGATGCTCTTTCTTTTGCTGTCTTGTCCCCTCTCCCCCTCCAGCTAATGGTAAAAAAGTATTTTAAGTACTGTTTCACATAAATCTGAGAGGCTGAGTGACTTAGAAGCCAGCTGGGAAGCTGAATGTGTCATCTCTGGAGTAAAACATAGATCTGGGGAGTTTTCATGGGTTTTTTTTTTCCCCAGTGTTGCCATTTCTGGTGGGCCAGCAGATGGAACTGCCCACGAGGCTGTATTTATCCCTGCAAAGCCAGCTGCTGCAAAATGCTGGGGCGAGGGTTGCTCTGACTCCTGTGCTTTGGAGAAGCTTGTTATTGTAATGAGAATAATGTCCCTCTGTTTGGCTTGGCAACATTCTGCAAATCAATATTTGTTCTTGAGCTTGTGTATAAATCCCACTTAGTTAATTTAGGCCAAAACTGCAAGTCTTTATTTGTTCCTATGAAAAACTAAAAAAGATCAGAGCGATTTGGGGGGAAGACGTGATTTCTGAGATATCATCTGGTGGCATCCTAGAAATTAAAGGGGTTTTCCCACTGGTGTGGATGTGATGCCATACCCTGCATTCTCCATAAAAGCACAAATGTGGTCATTGCAGTGAGTGGCAATCGGCCTTCAGGCATTTGTCACTGATCCTGAGAGCTCTTGGAAAGGCAACAGCCAAAAAAACCACAAGCTGGGACACAGCCAGAATAGTGTTAAAGCTTTTTGATATTCGGGATAAAGAAATCCAAAACAGTGGCACCAGTGGGCTCACTGTGCAGGTAGGAGAAGAAAACCAGGATAATAATGATAAAATACGTATTTTTGGAAGCTGAGGAAGGCAGAAGCAGGAGGAGTGTTAAGTGCTGGGTGAAGCCCACGGCGTCCGTGTGGGAGCTGCCAGCGGCACAGCAGGCACTGGGACTCTGGAAATACTGTGGAAATGAATATTTAATAGAGAAATAAAGTGATTATATGTATGTGTAAATGCTGTTTTTATCCCCCTGCTGCCCCATAAATGGCTGGTAGCTATCAGCCCAGGAGGGCTGCAATAATTATGGCTTCAGTGACTTGGCTGATAAAAAACCAGTTCCATTGGGATGATCTTATGCTTTCCTTAATGGGAGGCACTGGAGGCGTTAGCCCCATTTTAAGGATGCACTTACAAGAAAAAGGGACTGGCTTGGAATCCAGCTTTCCCCAAAACTGGAAAATTCTGAAAATGCTGCTTAGCTGTCTCTTCCTTGGACACACAGTACTCCGTAAGAGCAGTCTCTTTTCCTGGCACCTACCAGACTTTTTCCCAACTGAACATTTTTCATTCTGTTTGGTTTTACCTTGGCTTGTTTTGGTTTTTTCCCCCAGAGGAAAACTAGAAAACAAACCTTTTTTCATAATTTGCATTGTTTCTGTCAGAATTTCACAAGAAAAAGAAACTTTTTCTCTCTCCATGGGAGTGCAAGGGAGACAGTTAGAAACCCAGATGGAGCTGGAGTGCAACATTATTTGTGCATTATAGACCCAACCTCAGTCTCCACTTGGGAGCTGACTCTGGGGCTGAACTGAGGCTGGTAACATCTGAATTCTTCAGAAAATGCTTTTATATCAACTTTCCCTTTGTTGTCTTGTTTCCTAGGGACAATATGTAATTTGTTCACTAATAGACTCTCTTATTTAGACAAATTAGACCTTTTTAACACCATTTGCATTAGCTGGTTCTGACTACACTGTGTTAATTACAACAGGGATGGGGACATCGTAATTGTAGAGAATTGTTCTCTAATTTGGGAAGAACCAACACTCTGTGCCCAGCTTTCAGTTTGTTTTCCTTCTGTTTAAACATGGTACTCAAACCATTAACATAATCTTGGGGTGGCTGTAATTATGTGAACAACCGGGTGAGAAAGAATCATAGCACAGTACAAAAAAACAGCACCAGGCAGTGCTAACTTGTTTCTGTAAACAAAATAAGAGCAGAAGGAGGAGGGAGATGAGATGTCAGTGATGCTGCATCACTGGAGCCAGCATGGTGGCTTATGTGGGGACTGGGTAATGCCATTGCTTATGGTAGGGTCTTCATCAGGATATCGGTTTCTCAGAGCTTGACTGTATTATTTTGTGTTTTAAAATCTCTCTGGTGCTACTAAATCAGTAGGTCTCCAATGCTGAAAGAATATATAATGCTGGCAGGACAACAAAGCACGTTCCTCAGCATCCCCAACATGCTGAGGGTGTTGGAGCCTTCTCCGAGTCCATGGAAACTTCTTGGGTACAGAATCACCTTTTAAAACTAATTAATACTTTTCCCACTGTTTTCTGGCTCAGCAAAATCACAGAATCACCAAGGTTGGAAGAAACCTTTGGGATCACCCAGCTAGTCCAAACTCAGCACTGACAAAATGGGCCCTAAGCCATCAGACATATCCAGACGCTTCTTGAGCTTCCACAGACTCTACCACATCCATGGGCAACTTCTCCCAATGCCTGACCACTGTTCTAGGGAAAACATTTTTTTCTGATGTCTAATCTGAATCTCCCCAGGTGCAATTTAAGGCTGTTTTTACTCATTCTTTCTCTTTAGACATGGCGGGAGAGCCCATCTCCACCTCATTACAGCCTCCATTCAGGTAGCTGTATAGAGGAGCTACCCCCCCGAGCATCCTTTTCCCCAGACTAAACAACCCCAGTTACCTTGACCCCTCATCACAGGGCAAATTCTCTGGACCCTTCTCCAGAGTTTTCCTCCTCTGGATTCGCTCCAGCACCTCAATGTCCCTTTTTGAATGAGGGCCCCAAAACTGAACATAGGATTCAAAATGTGACCTCCCAGTACTGAGTAAAGGGGGGACAGTCACTTCCTAGTCCTGCTGGCCACACTTCTTACTAGAAGCCAAGATTTCCTTGTCCTTCTTTCCCGTCTGGGCTCATATCCAGCTGCCTGTCAGGCAGCACCCCCAGGTCCCTTTGTGCTGAGCAGTTCTCAAGCCACTCTCCCCAAGCCCATAGTGCCTCATGTGCTTGGGGTGACCTAGGTGCAGGACCTGGCACTTGGCCTTGCTGAACCTCACAGCGTTGTCCTCAGCCCTTTGATCCAGTCTGTTTAACCCTGCTTGATTTAGAGTTGTGGAGATCCCTCCAGCCCAGCCTGACACCTTTCCCCACATCTTAAAATGTTATATTTGTGCTCCCTGCAAGCTGTCTGCAGGTTATGTAGTGCAAAGGGTTCATTCAGTGCTGCTCAGACAGAAGTAGTGATCCCCTTACTTGCCCTGCACCCATGGCTTGAAACCATCTTAGCAGACTGTATCATGGCACTTTAGAAAGTCAAATCTCTTTTTAGCCCGACTTCCTAAGGAGGCTTAAGTGCTCATGCTCTGTTTATATCCTCATCCCTCCCTCGGAGAACTTTTGAACCCGTGGGCCCAGATGAGCCAAATTTATCAGCTGAAGGTGTTGATGGTAGTAAGGCTGCGAGGGGTTTTTTTTTGGAGCTAGATAAAGTGGTGACTCTGAAAGAAAGCACTTCTGTGTCAGCTCTCGGCTGATCAGACGTGAATTCCACAGGAGGGGCTTGCAGCCATCCAGCCACACAGCAGCCCTGGCAATTGCTGGTTTTGCAGAGCCACAGCAGGAGCAGCTCCCGCTGCAGAGGTACCTTGGCAGTGCTGGGGCTCACAGGGCTCCCCCATTCCTGTTTCTGTGGGGCTCAGCCATGTGAAAGATTGTTTGGCTCTAAATACCTGCCTCTGGTGGAGGAGACATCATCACACTAAAGGGGCTTTCTGTGGTGTTACAAAACTTGGCTATATTCAGGAGGGACAAAGCAGAACTTGCAAGGTCGTTTTTGGACTCTGAGCATCCAGGGAGATCGTGAGGGTCATGATAATTTGGGTTTGTTTATTTTTATTTATGATCTGTTTTATGGGGGGGGGATCTCTGATTTTGGCTTTTCACAATGGCTTTATACGCTTCTGACACTGGAGAAAATATTGAATGAAGCCAAGCCATAGGGTCAGGCTCAGCAGAACTGATTAAAACTGCACCTAGCCATGCATGAGTGTATGTACATCCATGTATGTGCAGTTACATGCATGTGGGGGCATATTTCTGTATTTGTGGGCACGTGGGATGATGCACCATGTGCTTCTGATGGCAGAGAGAGAGTCGGGATTTGTAATTTCAAGGCTGAGAATACAGCGATAAAAGAAACCCCCGTGGAGTCTCATCCTGGGGGGCAGATGAGTAAGTCTGACAGCTAAACTGCATCTTGCCACCATCCGAAACCTGTGAGCTCCTCCAGGCTCTGCGCCTTTTTCCGCAGGATTCCCCGCGGTCTCACCTGACCCGAGTTCAAAACAAACACACGCCCCCGGCTCGTATCTCCTGAGCACGGAGCTCGTGGAAACCGAGCGCTCTCAGCAGCGGCCTCAATGAACTAAATCCTTCCCGGGGAGGAGGAGATAATCACGGGAGGAGAGGCTCCGTTTCCCCCGCTGTGCATCTGTCAGGCAGCGCCCGCAGGGAGCCGCCCTGGGGACCAGATGGGTGCGGATTTAAATCTGCCCTGGCGAGGGGGAATCCTGGTACCGAGAGGAGCATCCCGGTACCGAGAGGAGCATCCCGCTGCAGCCGCTGCTGCTCGGGCTCACCTGGGGGAATGCACACTTATTTAGAGGAGGGGAATATGCTGCGGGCTGCTGAGGGTGCTGAATCCATTCCTTCTCCAAAAATTACTGTCTTACCCAAAAAAACAACCCAAATGGTTGTTTGCTAATCTCAAATAGCTTTTTTTTGTCTTTTGTCTGAAGTTTGAAGTTTATTCCCATGTCTTACAGTTTCAGTGGGAATAAGCTCTGCTTCTGTTTCAAGTCAGTGTTTGACATGATAAAGGTTGTCTGATGTCAGGGTATGATTGTAAAAGTACTGCAGAAAAGATGACAAATTAACCTTTAATAAGCGAGACTACATTTTGTTTCCAGTTTCTGGGACATGTCTCTGAGCCTACTGTAAACAGTACTTTCTGGCAATTTAAATCCCTGCTTTACTCAAGAAGAATTAAAATACCCTAGTAAAATGGCATGTAACATCAGCAAAAGGGCAGCAAGCAAAACTGTCATGTACCTCCAGTCTTCTCCTTTCTTTTTAGCCTCTTGTATCTTATATCTTCTGCTTCTCTGATACATTCTACCAACCTCTTATAATGACCTCTCATTCCAGTAGTCATCAGTGAAATCTTTATCATCAGTTTTGCCTTTTCTTACATGCACGTCATATTGCATCCTTGGCTTCCAAAATGTTTTCTTCCTTGCTGTAGGAATCTTACCTTCAGCCTTCATTCTTCAGTCCTGATGAAATTAATTAAAAAATAGAAATTTCCAAAGTTTTTCTGCTTGGAAAGTCTTTGAAGCTTGAATTTCCACTGTCTTGCCTTTTCTGCTGTACTGGTACCCATTTGCTCAGATGGGTGTGGGTCTTCAATGCTCCATTTTCCTACTGGCACATAGGCCAAACTTCAGTATTTTAATGAGCATATTATTGTCTCTGGGACCTTTTGCCCTGGATTTCTCATTCTTGTCATGCCTTTTTGTTATTTTTGGTCTATTAACTCTGATAGGTGATTAAATTTAATTATATGAAGTAGAACTTGATTATTTAACATTAATTAAACCACTCTGTGTTTCCATTCTTCAAACCTCTTGAGAAAGGATTACAATATTCCCTTTCTGGTGTAACCTACATTAGGAGATTTGGCTAGACGTTTTAAAAGCTGAATAAGAGGGGTGGAGCTTATTGGTTTCTGCAGGGGAATGTTGGTAAGGCCTGGTGTTCAGGTATGAGGTGGTGGAGACACTGGGCAGTGCTTTGCCATAATAAAAACTTATAAGTAGAGCTGATTCCCCTTTTTTTAAGAACAGCCTTCAAGCTTCTAATTTCAGAAGTCTCTTTATATCTCGTTCAAATTCTCTCTGTGGGAGAACACTGTCCACAAATGTGGTATAAATCACAAATTAGGTTGTATAGGCTGTCTGAACCAATATTTTAAAATTACAGCCCATCTTATTTTGACCAGGGGCTTCAAAGCTGCTTGTTAATAAATACCAAATTGAACATACTTAATTTGGTATCAAATATAATGTTGACCCGAATTTATTTTGAAAGGACTGAACACTTACGAGACTTAGATGTTCATCTGGGTTTTTTAATTTGATTTATGTATCTTCCTCTGTGGCATATTGTAGACAGTTCTTATGAGATATTTCAACTCTTTAATTTAATTACTTTAAATGAATGCTCATACCATAGCTGTTTATAGCACAAGCTTTCTCAGTTATGTTTCTGGTTCCACTTCTTGAGTTTATTCTGCTAAATGTTTCCCAGGGGTTTTCTTTAATACTTGCATAAAATTCACTGCTTTTCCAACATTGCTGCCGTAAATTCTCAGCCTAATGTATCCAAAGGAAAAAATAGGAAGATCAAGCAGAACATTTTGTACCTGGACCGATATTCCAGAGGTTGTCCCCTGAGCTGGTTCAGGCTGATTGTAAGTCCCGGATTTGCCCGTGATGTGCGATGGCAAACGGCCGCACCCCGTCCCAGGCGATCCCACTGGATTGATGTTGGCACTGGGATGTCTCCTGTGTGTTGTCTGACTGACACGTGCAGCACAGCTCCTAAAGCAGTGCATCACAGCTAGGAAAATGAGAAAGCAATGGAAAATGCATGACTGGCTGCTTTGCCTGTCGAATAAGAAATGGTTTCTGGAGGCCATGAATTATGCGTGAAATAATTTTTAATATTAATTTTATTGGTGCTTTATAAAGTGGCTCTGGCAGCGGCATTCTGAAAAGGTTCAGAATAGCGGCAAAGGGCAGCTCCAAAAAAATGGTAACTTTTACAAGAAAACCAACAGCAAAATAGGCAACTACTTGCCTCAGGGAAGAAAATCAGACCTTGGTCCTGCAAACTTTGGTACTTGCTTTGCTTTGGGCACAGGAATAGCCTCGTTAACCCTTGTAAGACCAAACAGCTGGAATAAAGTTATGCCTCTGTGTGTGTAGGATCAGGGCTAAAACCCCCTCAGCATCAGAGCTGATCCTACATACACAGGCATAACTTTATTATTAATGGGAAATCATGAGCCCCTCCACCTCTGGACTTGTGATTTCCCATGGAAATGCTCACATGAGGAGGGGAGAAATCAAGCCCAGGCTCCTGGGGTGGTGTGGACAAATCACTTCACCCTGCAGCTGAATGAGGCATGTGTCACTCAGTGTTGCCCTGCTCTGAGGTAGGACTGCAGCAGATGTGCAGCAGATGCAGCACTTCCCCAGGAGCAGAACCTGCAGTCTTTGTAGTAATTTGGATGAATTTGGCTCTTTGGCATCCATCAAATGAAATTCAGACAAAGCCCCTCAGAAGAGTTAAACCAGCATATTTCCTTAAGTGGAGCCGGGGTCGGTGGTGTTAACATGTCTGGTTTAGAAATGTATCTTAAAAAATCCTCAGCAATACAAGCACATAACCAAGTAAAAGGTATTCTGGGCCAGATTTTGCAGTTACTTGAGCTTCAGTGATGTGTAAAGCATGGTGCCAACTCAAGAACTTTTCCCTGTCTGCACAAGTGGTGTTTCTACCATGCATTCAGAGTTTTTTCCCTGTGTGTGGGAATACCATTGCTCATTGAATTCATTGTTGCTGATGGGACTGAATCATCTGCATAACTCCCCAAGGCAGGATGCTAAGGAGTAATCCATGGGGCCTCATCCTGCAGGATGCAGAAGGCTCCTGCTACCCAGCATAGTGTTGGATGGGGATGAGTTTTGAGCCTTCTGTTGGCCAACGGCTTAGGGTCCATTGGATGTGGTCCTGTTGGAGATGCCTCCTCTTTCTGCTGGCTTTGGCAGCTGGGAAGCATTCATCACCATTCCTGCATCGGGGATTCTGAGCAAGAAACCTGGGCAGGATGGATTGCTTTCTTGGCAGAGAAGGAAAGAAAAGCCTGAGTTGTGCTAGCCTAGGTCTGTGTGCACATCTCAGTGTTTGCAGCAGGCACTGAGGGACACTGATACAGGAGTGTTTAGAGATGGTGGTGAGGAGACTCCTAAAGATGTCCCTTCAATCCCTGTCTTGAGTAAGACCTTGCAAATATCTGAGCCTGCTTCTTCTGCCCCAGCTGTTTTTCATGTTCTCCAAAACAGTATTTTTTGACAAATACGCCATGTCCTTTTTGTTAAAAAGACATATTTCAGTTTCCATCTGACACATGGCTGGATGTTTCTTTGGGTCTCTCTTCACATCTTTTCCATAACTGTTTTTAATCATTCCTAGCAGAATGGATGAATTCCCTTCTCAGCCTTTCCTTCATGAACTCCCAGGGGCCTTTGTCATGGGTTTTTCCTTCTTCACCAGCTCTGTCCTTGCTTGAAAGGCACCCTTCTGCAATCCCGTGATCACTGGGTATCAGCCACTGTGGGTGTTGTTCCTGTATTGAGACGGAAAATATTTAGCAGCAAGTAAAATGTTTGCTGGTGGAAATCTACAGCATCTGCAACCCTTGGTTGTGTTTACGTTAGCAATTTCAATATCTTTGCCATAATAACAGTAATTTTAACAGGTACTGTTGACTGGAGGGTAATTAGGGATTGTTGAATTTTGCATTTCCCTAATACTCACCACAAGCTGCTGAGCCCCATTCTGCTGGTATTTATAGAGCTACAACTGAGCAGCTCCTTTGAAGTCAGAGGACGTAGAGCCTGTGGAGGGCTGGGAAGGGCCCCTGGCACAGCTCCCCAGCCACAGGCCCTGATGCTGGAGGTGGTCACAGGGGTTTGGGTTTTTTCCTTCTGCAGAGATTCCTTCACAGCTGCTCTTCCTGACAGCCTGATTTATGCCCTGGGATTTATGGAGCTGAACAAATAGAAGAGCTATGTGTTTTATTGCACAGGGACCAATTTTCCCAAGCCAGAGGGCAAAACCTCTCTTCTCTACCTGCGCTCTGGTTGTGCAGCTGCTGCACATCCTCTTTGATAGTCTGAAAGCTTCAGATTAGGGGATTCAAAGGGCCAGAGGAGTCATTTATCCTCCTCTGGAGCTCAGGAGTGCAGTGGGTGTTGCTCAGGTTTGCCACTGGCTGCGACCTTGCTGGGGGATGCAGCAGGGTCCAGCAGAGCACAAGGGGAAGCAAGTTTTTCAGAACTGGAGTAATTTTGTTTTAATTTGCATTTACTGGGTGTTTGGTCTCAGAGCTCATTACAGGAGGGAAGCTGAGCACTTAACCTCTTTCTCAGTGAGCCACTTCAGTAGTCCAGGATCCACATCAGCCTGTATGAGTTAAAACCATTGCCTACTCCTCCTCTCTCCCAAGCATTCCCTAGCAGTCGGCTTGCAGTGATGTTGCCAAGTGTGAGATCCAACCCACAGGAGCTTCACTGGTGCTGTCCAACTAGCCAGAGAGCTGGCTGGGCTCTGGGGTCCTGGTACTCTGCAGTCAAGAAATGCAGATTTCCACGTTTGAACCAAGCCCATTGAGCCTGGAGCATTGCCAGCACCACAGAGTTGCTGTTTCCATGGAGGCAGCTGTGAAAGCAGATTTTTGCTTTTAAAGGGAGGCAGAGCATGGGACAAAGCACATGTGCTTTAATGGGGTGGAAGTTCTTTACCAGAAAGTGAACAGCTTTAATCACTCCTCCATAAATGAGGTGTTCCTGAGGCCATGGATGGAGATGGGATGTTACTGATCTCATAAAGTCTTGCTTCCATGGGAAAGGAGAAAGGGGCAAAGAGCTGAGCCCAAAGGAGTTTCATGAATTTGTGAAGGGAGCTGATGGGTGTGTGTCTAATTAACTCAATTCTGAGTGATCAGGGTGCTGGGAGAAATACAGAGGGCAGACCCAGGAGAGCAGACCCGCAGCAGCTGCCACACTAATTGTTACCATCACTTCACCTCATGGCTAATCAGGTCCTCCTCCCTGCCCTTTAAGAGCTGCTGGGCTGCTTTTCCTCTTGGATACTGAATCAAGTCAAAGCTACTCATTGATTAAACTCCTTCTCATGTGGCCTCTCCTCCCTTGCTCAGTTTTCTATTGAATCGGTCCCTTCTGGCTCAGCCTCCCCTCCTCTGGGAGCCACTGACATCGATTTCTTCATGCTGCTCTTGTCTTCCCAGAGAAACTCAACATGATTTCTATGTAGAAGCCCAACATGATTTCTGTGTTTGTGCCTCCTGCCCTGCCCTCACTGCTCCTGCATTTCCTACTGCAGGCCCTTCTCTTCCCTGTAAGCTTGTGCTGGTTTCCCTGCAGGGACTGGTTATTCCTTGCATCCTTATAACAGGCACACACACCTTTCCTTCATGCTGGGAGCACCCTTCCTTGCAATTGATGTCTTGACAAGGAAATGGAAATTGTTGTTTTGCTGTTTCGGGGATGTCACAGCACAGTGGTGGCTCCTCACCTGCCCAGTGAAACAGAGCTTGGTGCTGGTAAAACACTGAAAAAGCTCCTCAGTGCTGGCTGTGGGAGGGGATAATGCTGCTTTTCCTGCTCTCTGATTCAGCAGGATGGGTAGTGTTTGACACACAGAAGGCCTTTCCACAGAGATCAGGCACACCACGGGGCGGATGGATCGCGGGGCGAGGAGGAAGGCGGCAGCAGGAAGCAGATGGACAGCTCAGTGTGGGGCTGGCCTGGCATTTGCTGCTTTGCTGTGGCTGTGGGAACCTCAAAAAGGACTTACAGTAGGACCACAGGAAAAGGGGAAAAAAAGACTGAAATCCATCAATATTCAAAAGAGCAGAAGAAACAAATATATTGACCTAAATGAGCAGTGGTGACTCAGAAGCTTAAGGGAAATGTATGTAAATCTTAAGGGAAATATATGTAAATAGTGCCATTAACAGCTCAAGGGCTGTGGGGAAGAACATAGGGCAGATGAGAGTGGACCCTCAAAGAAACTATTTCCATTATTTTGCATTTTCCTTCAGCAGTCAGCAGCTGCCCCCAGCCCCTTTTCCCCACAGCGAATAATTCCAAATGAGACTTGTAAGCTAATATTTTAACTTACACCAAAACCAGTTCAAGCACTGTTGCCTTCCTTGGAGGAGAGTGTTTCATAAAGCTAATTTGGAGAATAATTCAGTCTGAATCATCTCCATGTGATGTATCCATATGAAATGCAGACTGATTGCAATTTCTGCCTGTGTTTCTCCCAGCTGAAAGCAAGCTGACCTGCAGGTTTTTGTTTTGGTGCATCTATAAGAAAATTTTGCTTTGCTGGCCTATTGTAATTTTTTTCCTTATTCCAGATTTTTTAAAATAAACAGAAGGGATTAACTGGAGTGGAAGGCTTAATTGACCTCTTTCAAACAAATCTCTTCCCTAGAGAAGCTTGAATTAAACCCTCACTTTCATTCCTGCAATTTAACTGACTGGTGATATCTCATCTGTAAAACAATGTACTCTGATTAAGCCTTAATGTCTTAGATTCTTGAAAGCTGATTTTATAGAGATACAGAATGTGTAACACTTGTCCTAAAACCTGCAATGTTAAACATTTATTAATATTCTATTCTGGTTCTGTCTTACATTTGCATTTGTTCTTCACTCTCTCTTTATAACCATAGTTTATATAAATTTCCCACCTAATCCTTGCAATGCCCAAGTTTGCCTCTGTACTGCCTTGCTATGTATTTATTGATTTCAGTTCATTATTACATTAAGGAAAATCCTTTTTATCTGCTCCCATGAGGAGGTTTCTGCTGAGGACAGTTCTTAGGTCTTGCATTATTTTGCAGCAAACATTGAGAGTCAAAAAGGAAGAGGGGGATAAATTTGTTTTTGTTAACCAGAGCTGGGAATGAAGGTGAGTTTGAGATGAAGTTTGGAAGGTTGTTTTGCATAAGTAGGTAAAGAAGGAGTGGTGTGGAAAGGAAAGGCAGGAGCTGATGTAGTCAGTCCTTTGGGAGGCAGCCCCAGCTCAGCACATGGAGCAGAAGCATGGCAAAACTGAGAGCCCAGGAAAAACGGGTGATGTGGAAGGTCTGCAGGGAGTCCTGGCTCTGCTTGGAAAGTGGAAATGGAGAAGGAAGCTACTACTGAGCTCCCTTTGAGCTTTTCAGATTGAAGGATGCCTTTAGCCAAGAGAAAAAAACCGTACAGTTCCTCCTCCCAATCCATAATTCCCTTGCTCTGATTATTACCAAGTGTGGAAGCATTTGCCTCTGCACATGTGATGGATGCCAGCGGCACTGGAAAGCTGTCATTGGAGGGGGGGGAAAAGAGAAAAAAATCTTTTCTTATGTTTGCTGCAGCAGAGTTCAATGGAGCATTTCAGATGTTTGTGTTCAGATTATTGCCCTTCTCCTTTGCCTTTTCCTCTGAATTAGAAAACTACCTATTAATAAGCTGGTAGGCGAGGAGTGATTTTGCATGTTAAACAGTGTGATTGCTTCATCCCAGTGGGATTGTGCTCACTCAGAGTTGGACAGCTGAAAAATACATATATTGGTAATTAAATTAGACTTTATTTACAAATATTGGCTCAGAGGTTTTCCAAGTCGGAAACTTTGATTCCTTTTCCTTTTCTGATGAGCGTAAGTCTTGCTGGATTCAGACCAGATAATGTGAAGCTCAGTCTTTTTCCAGCTTTGCAAAATCTTGGCTTAGAAAATACTGATGAAGGGGCACTTTAGTTTCCATTGGAGATGGGAGATAGTGGCAGCAAAGGAGAGGGAGGGGAAGTGGCATCTCCCCTGGCCTCTGTTGCAAAGAAAGGGAGAAGGAAATGGGCTTTCTCAAATAAAGTCAGCTATGTCTCCATTCCCCTGCCCTTGGATGTGCTGCCACCATGGAGGGTCGTTTTTCCAATTCTTCCCATTTTCAGTGGAGGGAAACAGAGAAGAAAGGGGCTATTTCTTGGGTCAGAGTTCTCCCCCTGACACCAGCAGCCGTTGCATCAGGATCCAAATGATGCTGCGGAAAGCCCAAGACTGAGATGACACAACTCTGCATTGGGGAAAAGAGAGATGAGCTTTGGAGATGAGTTTTGGGGAGGTACAGAATGCACAGTGACAGGTACCCAGCTGTGCTCTGGGTGTGATTTGTGATCCACATGCCTCAGGAGTGAGATTTGCCCTAACCAGGCTGAGAGCAACACTTAGGACAGAGCTCTTAGAATTCTGGAACTTCCTTTGAGTTTTGAAACTCCTTCCCAGCAAGTCAAACCCCATAAAAGAAGTTTCATGGCACTGCTCTGTAGATACCCAGCTGCATATTTGACATTCTAAAAAATGAATCCATATCCTGAATGAAGTGATGTTTTGAAATGGTACCACAGATAGTTAAAGGCCACATGGCAGCTCCAGTGCAGATCCAGGTTTTCCAGCCTGAGCCCCTGCTAGTGAGAGAGAAGGAGCTCACATGGACTTTGCACTGATTTATTCATATCACATCTCACATCACATTATTCATATCACATCATGGGCGAGCTGAGCCTTCAGCTTTTGGCATCCTGAGCTTTGGTTACTTACAAGGACACGCCACAAGTAAGAAACACGGGGGACGAGATGATGTTATTTCCATTTAAAACATTCAGCCTGAGTGATACAAGGAGAAAGAATAGTTATAATAACACAGCTGATTGCTGTCAGAGTACTTGAAGGGAGTTTTATTAGAAAAGGTATTATGCAGCCCACTGTGCTTTGCATAATCGTTTTAAAAGCAGTTCAGGACATCTTCCTGCCTTTATCAGGAAGAAGGTAGAAATAATTTAGAAAGCCAGGTTGTCAGGATGGCTGAGCTCAAGGCTGGGCACAGTTACACCCACCCCTAGGGTGGATGCACAGGATGCAGATGCAAGGAGTGCAGAGACTGAATTGCATGGGTAGAGTGTGAAAAGATGTTCTGGTCATTCACTTGAGGTGTCTCAAATAATCTGAGTCTCATGGCTGTCCTGAAGTCATGTTTCTGAAACCTTTCTATTGCCCCATGAAGCAAACAGTGAGTCATCTCAGATGCCCACCTAGAGCACAGGCAATTTTCAGATCAGCTGAAATAGAAAATACCAGGATGTTTATCGAGTTTTACGTCCAAAACTTGAGAAGAAGCCTAAACTGACATTTTGAGGGCTTACATATGTCTAAAATAGCTTTTGAGTTTTACATGATTCCATATTTAAGTACAAGAGGGAAATGGTGAAAATTATATGAGAGATTTTGTAGGACAGCATATTTCATTAGAACAGAAACCATCGCTTTTTGTCTGGTAAGAAAATATTTCCATTAGGATCTGAGCTCCTTCTGCACATTTAATTTCCCTCTCAGCCAGCAACTGTGCAGTCCCTTTTTTCCCAAAGTGCTGACTCCGGCCCCGCCACTTGACATAACCACACATGTTCCCTTAATGCATTTTTTTGCAGTCACTTTCCTGGCTCATCTTTTGATTTCCCAGTTGTATCAGCAGCTTTGTTGGAGTCATTCTGTAATGAAGTGGGGAATGAATGAATTAATGAATCTCCCTGCCTCTGGAAACAGCAGTGAATGCAATCAGAGTCAGCTTGCAGAGATGTCCTTTCCTGTTCATTATTGTCTTCTCATTGATGGTGTATTTTTGATGCTGAGCCTTTCAAAAGGAACTGCAATCTCAGATCTAAATATGCTAAATTTAAATATAGATATATATATTTAAATATAAACAGAGGGGTTAGAGTCTGATGGGTCACTGGTATCATTTCACTGAGCAGGATGGGAGTCTTGGGGAAATGTGAGTTGATGAGATATGATGGCCAACTTCTTCATCTCTGTGTAGCCTCAGCATCTTGTCCTCAGTGGTAAACAAGATTTATCAGAAAATACTTGGAGAAGATCTTGTCTTCTCTCACAGACTTCTTGTTATGACGGTGTTTTCCCAATGAGACAGCCTTGAGAGCTGCTGAAAATCAGGCAGGGCAGACTGGGGAGGGATGATGCCAGGCTGTTCCAGCAGAAGTGTTTCTTCTGGGAGAAAAGTGGCTTTTTAACATAATTGTCTAAAAGTTTGGGAGCTGAATCAGCTCATACACAAAGTCACATGGCAGCTTCTCATGGTGCTTCCAGAGCAAGATTTCTGGGAGTCATCTTAGCTTCTCACTTACCTGGCAAACTCTTTTCCTTGTTGGTTTTTTTCTGAGAGGCTACAAGTGTCCTTTTGGACCATTTCAGATGAAGCCTCTCATCCTGGAGAGGCCCTTCCATGGGACAGTGTATGGATGGGCCCAGCAAAATGCAGTGATTCGTGTGAGTGCATCCTTCCTTGGAAGGAAGGGATGGGAGCCACTTCCTGCAGCAGCATCTCTTGGAAGGTGGCAGTGGTGGCCATCTGAGATACAGTAACCTTTCCAGTTGCTCAAAACCTTCCTGCAGACAAAAAGCTTTCCTATTTTTCATATTTAAAAGGTGGAAAAGAGTAAAAAACTCACAGTAGCATTTGTGTTTCTGGATTTGCACTGAGATTAAAACGTGAGGGTTCTTTCATTCAGTTTACAATAGTTTTTATTTGCTTTTCTGTGGCTGATCTGAAACCTTCCATGTCAGCTTCAGAGATAAGGCATAAAGAATCTCCATCAGCTCCCAGCAGGTGAGACCCATCATGTCCAAACTGCTGTGTGGAGGTGGCAAAATACAAAGTCTGCGTGGCAAGGTTGCTTAGCTCTGAAAAAAATCAGGGTTGAGGAATTCCTCAGATGCAATTATTGATCGTTGGGGATTATCCAGAGGGAGGAGGACTGAGCAGACATGGCTTTATAAACATTCCCTGTTCTGTATAAAGAGCTTATGGTAAACTTTCTGAAGGAGGTAATAAACAGTAAGCTCTAGAAACCCTTCCAGGGATCAGTTCTCATTTTTATTGTGGAAACAGAGTAGGGCCTGACAGCAACTCAGTAGGTAATAGGATAAGAATTGACTTTCAGACCAGCTTTCCAGCACAATGCAGAGTGGGGAAAAAAAAAAAGAAGACAAGAAAATATGTAAGGAATAAAAAATTTAAGGTAGACTCTACACATTTGTGATTTATTGTACACTGTGGAAATATTTTCCCTTCAGTTACATGTTACAGCAATGCAGAGTAAAACCAGACAGAAATTTGGGAACCTGCAGTGATAACTACAGGCATGATTTTCATCTTGCAGGCACTTGCTGTGGATACATTTTTCTATAGATCTGTTTGTTTGCCTTTTAAAGGTATTTTAACATACCAGATAAACTGATTTTGTGCCATTTCTTGGCAAAAACTTACAGGTCAGATCCTGTGTTTCATCCTAAAGAATATCTTTATGAGAGGCTTGATAATATTAATGAATGAATAATGAAGCATCTGTTGCTGTTGATCATTCATTGGAAAGGAACCTTTTTTTTACAAATGTTATGGTAATAGAGCAGTTCCTCAGAGCAAGCACAGCCTGTACTGTTTCAGAAGTAAAATAAGAAATGCAGTGAATATTTTTGTAGGAAAATGGAGTGTGTTGAATGCAAACATACCAGTGAGGAGTTGTGGCAGGAGCTCCAGAGCCCTGGTATCATTACCTTGCTCCAGTGGCATGTGGTGCTGTCACAGGGGAGTGTCCCCCTCCTGTCCCCTTTGTGCCTTGTGTGTCACTCTCTGGGGGCTGTAAAACCATCTGTGTGGGGCTGGCACCCCCCCTGGAGCTCCTAAAACCTTGATGCAGTTTTCACATGTTCATGGATGCATCCAGCACAACATCAGTTGGTTTCGAGACCTTGAAAACACTTTGCCTCCTTTTTTTTTTTAATCCAAGTAAAGGCTGTATTTTAAAATTTTTCAGAATACATCCACAGTAATTACAGGCACTTGTGAGAAACTGTGCAGTCCTGTGCTTGGTCTTTCCAGGGAACTGTGGAAAAGCCCTGCTACAGCCTGCCATGCTTTGGTCACTGCTGAGGTCACACTGAAAATGCTGCAGTGTCCAGTTTAGGGCCCCTCACTTCAGAAAGGACGTTGCTGGGGAAGGCTCTGGAAAACATCCTAGGAGTGACTCAGGGAACTGACTTGGCTGGGAGGACTTTATTGCTCCTACAGCTGCCCAGAAGGAGTTTGGAGTGGTGGGGTTGGTCTCTTCTGCCAGATCTCAGCTGAAAGGACAAGAGGAAGTGGCCTTAAGTTGCACCCAGAGACATTCAGATTAGATTCCTGAAAAATTGTTTTCACTGAAAGAATGGTCAGGCATTGGAGTAAATTGTCCAGGTGGAGTCACCATCTCTGGAAGTGTTCAAGAGGCATCTGGATGTGCCCCTGAGGCCGTGGTTCAGGGCTGATTGTGGTGGTGCTGGATAGGCATTTGGGCTGGATGGTTTTGAAGGTCTCTTCCAGCCTTGATTCTGTGATCCTGCAATTTGTAATGCCAGCTTTGCAGCGAGCATCAAGTGTTGGGGAGGAAATTCTGTTTCAGAAAGTTAAAACTAAAGCTTTGCATGCAAACCAAAGATGTTTTAGTGTCCTCTTTGCTGTGCTACGAGTCAGTGCCAGTCCATCTCTTCTGCTGAGGCTTTGCCAGCAGACCCCTCTGAGGATGTGGCCCAGAATGCAAAGAAGGTGTAACCTGACGCTCAATTGATAAAAATAATTTTCCAAGTGTTTTCAAGTACTTTTCTAAATATTTTGATAAATGTAGAATTTAATATCCTTGCAGTTCTTACCCTGCAGTTACCCCAACCTGTAGGAATGTCCATATTTACTAATACTCAGAATTACACAATAACTGTTTCACAGTTCTGGTTTTGTTATTTCCTGCAGGTTTATGTGATCTCTCTGCTCACTTTATCTTCTCTACTGATATATCATCCCTTTCATTCTTGATATTATTTCCTTTTACTGATTTCTTTTTTCTAATTGAAAATATGGAAATACAGTACCCACATCCTGTAGTTTAGAGCAGTATAGAACTGTCTGAAGATAGTGCTAATATCAACTCAGACAAAAATAATTTACAGCTGAAGTTCCAGAAGTATCTTGGGACTCAAGGTGTCTCATTTAATGGGTGCCTTATTTAATCCCCTCTCCCTGTGGATGTCCAGCATTTCCTACAAAGTCAATACCATTAATTATCTCAAGCTGAGCACCCAGAGGACTATTTGCTTCTGCAAATCTGGAATCCTTTCACTTGCTAGGGAGAGAAATTATTTGAGTTACCTCCAGGGGTTCTGGGGGCTGAGCGGGGGGGTTTACACTTTAATCTGCCCAGAGCTGCTGCAGACTAATTCCCCACACGAACCTCTGTCTCCACGTTGCTATTTATGTGTGCATGTGTGTAAGATAATAGAGAGTGACTGACTACGATATATGCGTTTAAGCTACTCAGCTGAAAATTACTGAGCATTAAAATCCACTGGGAATCACAAGATTTCTAAATTAGGAAAGCACATGTCAGTCAGTGTGTGGAAATGAGTCCTCGTACAAGAGTAGCTTTCAATAAGAAGAATGAGGATTGTTCCCTGGAGTACATCAATCCTAGTTTGGCCACTCTGTACCAGCTTTTACTATTTCTCTGGAAGCATACATTGGCTTTTGTTATTATTTTTTCCTGTCTTTTGTTCCATTGTGCATTTCTGTTAGATATATCTCGTGGGCCAGCTATCAAGAGACACACTGCTGTGCTGTGACAAATGAAGGCATTTTCAACCGTAAACAGGTATTGTGGGATTGAAAAGAATCCTGGACAATGACAAGTCCTGGACCTTTTGTAATTGTTTAAATGTATTTTTATTATATTGTGCAGTGACATAGAAACTCTGAGAAATTGGCTGATTTGACCTGAGGCTGAAATGAGCAGAATGCTGCAGGGTAAATGAGGGGCTTTGGGAAAGAGGCATTTTTGTTGGCTTAGTCCATTAGAACATACGTTTCCATGATTAAGGCATGTATTTTAGTAGTGGTTAAATGACTTAGAAGTCTGTCCCATCTCAAAAAAATACCAGACACCTTGAAAATCCCCGATAAGAAGTTGAATCCAATTGATCTTAAAGCTTTTCATTCTAAAACTCACACGGGCATGCACTGAAAATGGTATTTCTATACTTCAGTTGAACTGAAAAAATAGTCTGGAAAAACTCTGTAGTCACAGTTGATTAATTTCTATCAGTACATTATTTGTGTGCAGAAGAGCTTAGCAGAATGGTAAAAGACTCAAAATGTGAGCTGACTTAGTTTATTCAGGATTTGTAGGTCCTTTTTGTTGCTGCCAGAGGGTCAGCATTTAAAATCATCATTAGCAGATGTGAGAACATTAGCCAAGGTTTTATTTTATTGTTCCCAAGCTGAAATGCTCAAATCATAATTAGGAGCAGAGGGATGAGCAGGGATGGTGGGAAGTGGGGTCTCTCATTAGACAGGTGAGCTGACCTGGTGTTCACCTGCATGGAGTGCTATCCATTCCCATGACAAAACAAAAAACCTTCTATCTAAAGTAATGAGATCTCCCTCTAGATAACAGCAGGAAATGAATAAATACAGGACATGAGCACAGGACTCACCTACCTCAGATTCGAGGTGCTCTGCAGGGAGCTGCCCCCTGGTTCCTGGGTGTCTCCCATTTCTTTCCATCTTATCCATCCAGAATGATACTCTGGGAGTTAGGAAGCTATTCAGGAGTATTGTGTGTGGAAAGTCAAACAGGATTTCTCCTTTTGTCACAGTAGTGTGTCAGGCCTGACCTGAAACCAGTGTGGTTTTTAAGTCTTTCCATGAACTTTATTATCTTTTCATCCAATTCACTCTGCTTTTCCAGGTATAGCTTCTGATTTTATCTCTTGAAAAATAGGGCAGTGCTCTCAGTATTTTCAGTTAAAAATAGAGATAAATTCTTCTGAAAAATGTAAGCCTGCAGTCAGGGCATGCTTTTTTTATTTGCAGAAGAAGTTCATGCTCTGATTGCAGCCAGCAGCAGAGGGTCTTCAACAAGAAGCTCAGAACCATCCTTAAACAGAAAGGAAATACAAAACTGTTTCTGTTGCTGTTCCTTGTTAAAGACAAAAACCCATACAGTTTTCCTCATTTATAATACATTTATGAAGTATAGTAAGTATATTAAATATATATTAGGCATGTAGATACACAGATATGTGTTGGTCTCCTTCCACTTGCCTCAGGAGCAGGAACTTGCACTGGTGTGAGCCAAAGGAGTCCCAACATCATTTTTACCTCTCACTCACAGAGGATCTCTCAGCGATTTGTGCTGCCATCAGTCCATCCCAGACATTTGCTTTCTCCTGGAGATTGAGTTTCAGCCCAGCTCACATTTGTCTGGAGCACTGGCTCTGCAGGCTGCCTTGACACGTTAATTTAATTTGTGCTTCTCAATTCATACTCTCTCATTTATGATCAAATATTGGGAAAGGTTACAATTAATCAGAGCAGGGGAACAGAAGCCACCAAAGCTAATGATGTATTACTGCATTTGGGTTGCTCTGGAGGGGAATAATTGAGGTCCTTGTGTTACAGAAAACTATTATTAGTAAGTAAAAGTCATCAAAAGAGAGCGACCTGCGCCCATCTCCCCATTTTACAATCTGTGTCTCTGTCAGGTTTCTTAAAAACGAAGCATTTTATTAATGCTTCTGCCTGTAACCAGGTGTTTTGGCTGTGTGGCTGACTTGGGAGAAAATGTGCCTTTTCACAGGACCTTTCCATAGCCCTTGCTGCTGCCCCCCACTTTGGGCTCACAGATGAGACTCAGCATGCATGAAGGCAATTTTCAGATGCTAATAACATGCCCGTCCCCAAGGGAAAAGGGCTCTGCTGCTGCTTGTTCAGCTGAGGAACCACAGGGAATCCCTGCAGAAAATACAGGCTCACAGGCTTAATGCAGTGTGCGCTTCCTAATTGAAAATGAACTAATTGCTGGTTGTTTAAAAGCAAACAGGTTGCTGGGCTGAGGCAGGCAGTGAACACAGAGCCTCTCCTGAGGGAATATTTTCAGCCCAGCCCGTGCTGAAGCAGCAGCAGTGAGGTGTGTGTAGGAAATCCTTGCAGGCTTCCCAGGGTGGCTCAGGGTCATGGTGAGCACACACGGTTTCCTGGGGTTAGTGGGACACTTCATCTGACTGCTGCAGTACAGTAGAGCTTGCATGGCTTTAGAACAGAGTCATTAAAAGTTCCATTTTAAGTTAAAAGTTCCCATCTCACTTCATTCTAGGCACTTACTTTGTAAGGTTGTTGTGTGTTTCCATGTATGGCAGAATTTCACAGACCTTTGCTCAGGGTTATCTGGGGTCATCTGAGATGGCAAGGGCTGTTATCACTGCTTAAGGGATGCACTTGGGACTCTGGTAGTTTTTAACATTACGAGACAGGAAAGGTCTTCCCAACTTTTGTAGTCTTTAAAACAGCAGTTATTTGGAGGGGGAGCAAAATGTGGCTCTGACTTTTTATTTGGAACAGAAAATGGGCAGAGTTAAATGGAGCTCTCTCTTATGTTGTAAGTTGACCAAATTACTCTTAGGGTTATGAGAAAAGATACAGAATACTATTTATCTTAGGACTGAAGTAATACTTTCTTTCCTTTTATTCCTACTGCCTTGGATTTTACATGCTGTAAATGCAAAAATTTGTTCTTTGAGTGCAGTAACATAAATCTGGACTTTCAGCTTTTCAGTTCATCAGTCTCAGAGTGTCCCCTGATCTCACATGTAGGAAAGGGACAACTCCTAAAAACCCCAGGATGGGACCAGAGTTTTGAGAGTGAACAAACCTGTAACCTCTGTGTGAGCTATGGAGTGTGAGGTGGCAGGGCTTTAACTTTTTGTGGGAAAGCTGTTGCTGGAAATTCTGTCCTGAGCACAGACCAGCACGGGAGAGTCTGGATGGGCTCCCCTGGCACCCAGGATCGTACTGCCACTCTCTTGCTCCAGTGTGGGACTGTAGGATACTTCTTACTGGAAAAAAACCCTTCATTTGTGACTGAGAGGCAGCGCAGTAAGAGTGGAGTAGCTGACAGAGTGGATTTACTTTTCTGGTCCACATCACACACCTTGCATGGCATCATCTCAGGGATTTCCTCTGTGGGAGCTGATCTGTTGTTGAAGGACATGGTTGAAATTTGGAGCAGCCTGGGAGCCCATGGCACTGTGATGCTCAGGGAATTCTCAGTGCATAGAAAGGAGTGCAGTGCAAAGGAGCCAAGTCTGGCATAGATCTGGCAGGCAGGGTGTGCTGATTAGCATGTAATTCGATTTGTTAGGCACTACAGTAAACAGCATTAAGAGCAAAAGCAGTGATTGCTGCTGATAGCACCCCCTCAGCGTTACCTGCAGCAGCCGGCTGGAGCTGTGTCACGGCTCCTCAGCAGGCACCAGCAGAGCTGGCACTGCTCCTTTCTGGGGCAGTGACAAAGAATGAGGCAAATGCTGCAGTTACAGAAGTGTTTGAGTAACTATCTATGGAGCACAGCTCACTCATTTCTCCCTCTATCCCTGTTGCTTTCTCATTCCCTAGTGGCACATCTGGGACCAGCACTGCTGTGGGGTACTCGGGAGCAGAGGTGGTGCAATAGTCTGGATTTCCCTACCAGTGTTGAGTACTTTCCTCTAGTAAGTGTCATGTCCATATTTTTTTCCATCATAGCTTTGGTTAAAAAACTCCTTTAACTCTTGTGCCACGGTGGGACTCTGGGTTGAGGAGCCCTTGGCTTGGCAGCCTGGAGCTGAACAGGCTCAACTCCTGCCTCTCCTGCTGAGGAGCAGTCTGGCTTTAGGTGTCGTGCTGTCCTGCTCAATGAATTTGTTGTTTGCTGCCTCCTCCAGACCTCCCGTTCACCAGCACAAAATTAATGTGCTGCATCATTTCAGCATAAGAGCGAGTAAAGTTTTTCTGTAGAAATGCCCCACTGAAGCAGTGCAGTGATGAGTCCTGTTTTCCCCCAAAGCCAACTCAAGCCCACTGCCATCCACAGCCTGTCAGTACAGGCTCCCCCAGCCCCTTGTGTCCAGTGTCACCTTGTGCCAGACACTTGGAATCAGCCAGGCTATCCCTTGGCAAAGCACAGGCAGGGAGAGGACAGACATCCTGGTTGTGCTCATCCCACCAAAATAGCAACACATTACAAGTCCAAGACCTCTCATTTCCTCTCCTTCTGTGGGGGTGAGCACAGGAGGAGCTGGACAGAGAGGTGGCATTTGCTGAGGGTCCTGGCACAATCAGGGCTATGTTGGAAGCTGTCAGGAAGAATTAAGTTAAGGGTGAGTGCTCTGGCGTGGGGCTGGCACCTCCCTGTGCCTCTGGTAAAGGCTGCCCTGTTGTCTGGGGGATGTTTTCCTAAGTAATCCCATTAGGAAATTAGGGGTTCTTAACAACTGTGAGAGGATTGCTGGTTTATGTGAATGGGCAGGTGCCTGAATGAACTTTAGCTTCATACATTTTGTGCTCTTGATACAAATTTCCTATGTTTTCTGCTACACACACATTATCCAGCATCCTGGAAAGGTCCATCATTTGTCTTTAAAGCAATTAGGTACCGCTTATTCCTAAAAGAGCTTTCTGTGTCTTGGAGAACATGTATTCACCTTCCTGGGATGTTTTCTCCTTCTACTCCTGATTTTAAAAGTCCTTTATTTTGTGTCACCTCAATAGAGCTATGGGAAAAATTAAACCATCTCCCTTTTTTCTGAAGTACAAGGACCAAGCACATCAGTGGGGACTGGATCAGGACACTTACCAGCCCAGAGCAAAATGCTTCATAGACTTGGCTGCCCCAAATCTTCATCCTCAGACAGCTGAGGAAAACAGGCAGCATCATTTCCATTCTTTGGGAGAAATTAGGGGTAATGAAGCCTCCTTCTGATTGCTGTGTATGTTACAGTTCTTTGGAGGCACTGTGCTGAGGGAAGGTTGGCTTGGCTTTGCAGTGAAACGGAGGTAACTTGCTGGCTGGTGTCTTGTTGAAATTAATTTGCTGTTGATTTTAAAAAGCCATGTGCACTGTGCCAGCTAATGTGCTTTTAGTTATCTGATGTTTGGAGCTCAGGAGGACTTCAAGCATCCAGCAGCTGCATTGAGATGAGAGTCCTCCGGGAACCCTGGCATTGATCAAGAGGAAAAAATACATGTCTAGAGCTGATGGTTTAAAATGTTACTCCAATAGTCTCATGGATTCCCATCCCTGAGGGCGACTGAAGTCGATGCAGTGCCATTGATCTGCAGCCGACTGCGATTTGTGGAGCCCTATGGGGGAGCCCTGCTTGGGAGCTCCTGCCTGACCTGCCAGCTGCTTCTGCTTGAGCCTGGAAAATGGGTGATCTCTGAGCAGAGACCAACCATGATGGCTCTGGAAGCATGTCCAAAGGTGCCTGAATGCACCAAAGAAAAATAAAACAGTTATGATGCTGGAAAAGGAAAAAAGCTATGTATCAAAGTGATTGTATAGTAGGAGGTTTTGGGAGAGGAAGGTGAGGAAGATACCCAAGCTACCAGAGCTGGAGAGAGACTGTCAAAAGTGCAGCAGATTTTGGGAAGTTCAGGGTAGGGTAGAAAACTAGAGAGAGGTGGAGTGGAAGACAAGACCCGTGAAGAGAGGCCAACAGGAGCATAGTCTGCTCTGTCTAAAGGAAATATGCACAATGGAGATGATCACCTACAAATACACAGGGGGGACTTAAAAAGCAGCCAGCAATCAATTTTCAGATAATGAACTTGATCTTTAGATTACTAACTAGTAATCTAAGTAATCTAAGATTACTTAACTATTAAAAGGCACTGAGGGTGAAATAAATACCTGATTTATCACCCCATATATTTTTAGCTGCAGCAGCAACACAATTGTATTTTCCTTTTCTGAGCTTCTCTCAACCTCCTGAATCAAAGTCAGGGCAGCACCTTTACAGCTGTGGTAGAAGAGGTTTTACACAGCTGCCAGCCTCCTCACCCTGCTGCTATTTCAGACAGATGCTGCTCAAGTGCTTAGCCAGCCCTGCTTGAAATAGCCCAGAGAGCAAGGTGGAGGACTTTTCTGAGACAGCAGAAAAAGGGCAGAAAGAAAACTTTTTCAGGACAGGACAGTATTTCACTGAAAAGCACCAGGACCTCTGTTTCCCTGGGACCAGGAATTGGTCCTTGCTTTGCACAGCAGATCTCCGGTGTCCTCCAGAAAGTCAGTTCTGAACTTGCTTCAGTAGAACTGTTAGGCTGCCCTTCATTTTATAGTGGGACCCACCAACCCCAAGGATTAATGCAGGTTTTGAGTACTGAGGTATTGGCTATTTCCTGTGCCAGTAAAATGAGCAAGTACCTTTATCCCTCTCAGTTTGCAGCTCATGCTTCCTTCCACCTTGCCGGTGAAACTCATCTTGGCCCAGCTAATCTATTAGCCTATGTTCCCCTGTGTGCTCTGAAAGCCTCCTGCTGCCTTCTCAGGGGGAAAAACAGACAGCAGGAAGGAAAATCAAACCTTTCTTACCTAAATGGACTAAAACCACTCACTTACTATACAGCAAGAGCTGTAACAATTAGCTTCACCAGGCAGTCAGGCCAACCCAGGTGAATCCAGTGATGGAGAAGCTGGGAAAGTCACATTTCCTCCAACAGCCTCCAGCTCCTTGCTTGTACAGCGTTGGAGGGACTCCTCTCTCTTCTCCACACCTTCTGCACAGGAACCAAAAGAGTTGATGCACCTTCCTGAACCTTAAAAGGAGTAGGGCAGTGATGTAATGAATCCCACCCAAGTCTGCTGGCCAGGAGCCAGGGACCTCTGCCCACCTGGGCTTACACCCAGGTGCTTTGGGCCTGTGGCCCTCACAGCAAGTCATTTCTCTCCTGAAGAAGTCAGGCCATGTATTGTGATATTTATAAGAACTGATAACTGATGCTTTTTTTTAAGGGGGACTTTTCACAAATGCAGATGAAGGCCCTTGGACCAGATTAGAATTAACTCTCTATTTTCATCACTGAAATGGCACAAGAATAATTCCCCTTTGAGTGCTCCTCGATCTGACCACGGCAGAGCCAGGCTCTCCACTGGGATGGGTGCTCTTTGGCCCAAGATCTGGGGTGTAGATTTAGGGTTCAAAGCCGTGCATGCATTTGCTCTCCTCTTGTATCAGGGCACAGCTCACCACTTACCCCAAGTGCTGTTCTCCAAGCAAAGCTGCTGGAATTGCTCTGGGCTCAGAGCTTCCATGGAGGGCGACTTGCAGAATGAGCAGAGAGAGGAGTACAAAATAGGACCTGGGTCTTTCTTCCTGGGAATTTCCTTGTTACATAAGGTATTACAAACATATATTAAAGAGACTTGGTTAATTTCTTAAAATCTTCTTCCAGAAAGGAGATCAGCTAAGTGCTTGTCTCACACAGATCTCAGAGTGTGAAGTTCACAGAGTTACTTGGCTAATGGCATCTACTAAAATTCCCTGTGAAGTAGTGAGAATGGCTGAGAGTTACAACAGAGTGTAAACACGTGGTTTTTTTTCTCTTCTTTCCTGTTTCCCTCCGACTTCTCCAGATCTTTCCACCATGTTCGGGAAAAAGAAGAAACGGCTGGAGATTTCTGGGCCCTCCAACTTCGAGCACCGGGTCCACACTGGCTTCGACCACCGGGAGCAGAAGTTCACGGGGCTGCCCCAGCAGTGGCACAGCTTGCTGGCAGACACGGCCAACCGGCCCAAGCCCATGGTGGATCCCTCATGCATCACTCCCATCCAGCTGGCTCCTATGAAGGTACCGTGCTGAGCCCCTTGGAGCCCCTCAACCTGCCTGTAGTTGTGTGTCACCTTAATGGAGCAATGCCAGCAGCGTGTGGGTATTACATATCAGCTGTCCCAGAAGGCAGACATGGATGGGAGGGAGCTGTAAATCCAAATGTTTAACGGCAGAGCTGCAAGGAAAAAAGGAATTGTGTCTATAAAACTTGGGGAGTGTCTCAGAAGAGTTTGAGTCACGGGTCTGGCAGAGGCCGAGCCTTTGTGCTCCCGGGCTGCAGGAGGAAAAGCCACAAGTCCCATTGGTAGCCCAAAATGCTGCTCCTCTCCAGCATGAAGCTCCTTGATAATTAACTTAAGAACAGAGCTTTAGGCAAAGGCTGTTTGGAGCAAGGGAGAGAGGGAAAAGTACACCAAAGGAAAGAAATTAAATTGCTTGTTCAGCCGGGCAGGGAGCTCAGGGAGGGATCTCATTGCCACCCGCACTGCCTGCAGGGGTAGGACGTGCTGATGAATCTGAGCTCCTCAGTGGGTAGGAAATTGAGGGGAAACAGCCCCAGTTTGTAGTTTGGGAGGCTCAGGCTGGACATCTGGGTAGAAAACTTGGCTTAGAGGGTAGAGCAGCATTGGACAGGGAGCCATCAGGATTCCAGGCTCAGGATTCTGGTAGACCTGCTGACCTTGATTTTGCAGTTTCTCTGGGATTGCACAGCCTGACACCCAAGGGAATCACACATGTGGTTGCCTGAACCCTGCCAGGCATGCACCTCTCCCTGCCATGCAGCTGCAGAGTAAATACAGGATTTCATTTTCATGTGGATTTTTCTGCAGCAAGGGAAAATCAGATAATCCTGAGAGTATGGACCCTGTAGTTATATTTGATGAGTGCTCTTTGCTAAATTTGCATTTACTGCCTGCTCCAGAAGGGCACTCGACACTTGCTGATCAGGTCTGCTGGGTGCTGCTACAGGACAATGGGGATAAAACCAAGTTCTTCATTTTTTTTTGCTGTAATAAAATATCTTACTGATAATAGAAACCCAGAATAATGAGGAAAAAGGTAGGTAATCTTTTTCCTGCTGGGGGAGGAGACCAACTTTGTTCCACAGCCCTTGTTAACACCAAAATTGTCTCTGGATGTTTTGACATGAATACATGAAGATGTTTTAAAATGGAGGGGGGAAAATGACTTTATTATCTTGCCAAAATACCCTCTCTTTCCTGCAGGTCTGGAGCTATAAATCCCTAAGCTTAAAAAGTTTTAAATTGCATTACTTTTCTCAGCATTATAAAGACCATATGACTCTTGAGTCTGGGCCTGCAAATGGATGTGTGCAGAGCTGGGTTCATGTCCCACTGAAATAATATACTGTGAAGGATCAAACCCCAAATAGGAAATTGCCACATTTTGAAGTGGAGAAAATAACTCTTGGTTCTTTCCAAGAAATTTTGAATTCTTGTTTTTCTGACTGTGTATCAGAGGTTTTCATACATTCATATTCCAGGCATGTGCTTTTCAACTAAACTGTCCTGTGCCAGGAAAGGGCTGGGGCGAGGAGCCAAAATGTGACTCCCAATCCAAGCTCATTCTTCCAGTGGAGTCTGGGGCCATGGTGGTCCTTGCTGCTGCCTGCCTCCCACAGCATCTTCCTAGAATTTGGTCCCAGGACAGGATGGCTGCAGCCTGATACCCTCCCAGGGCTGAGCACAAAGCATCTGCAGACACACCCTCAGGGAGGGGTTTTTGTGCAGGTGGAAAATGTGAATTTGGAAGGAGATTACCCAGATTGCAGTTGATGGCATGCCCAAAGGTATAGGTAGGTGGGGAAATGGGGTTAAGACTAAAAGATTCAAAGACTTGTGCCTTTACCATCCTGTTTCTGTCCCTTTCTGAGACTCAGTTGCAGCTAATTG
This sequence comes from Petroica traversi, assembly GCA_025920805.1. NCBI lineage: Eukaryota > Metazoa > Chordata > Aves > Passeriformes > Petroicidae > Petroica > Petroica traversi. The sequence continues at coordinate 2,483,475 of JAHLSL010000010.1, forward strand.
AAATGGGCCTCCATAATGATGCTAGAAAGTTTTAATAGCAAAGAGGCATTGACTATAAACTGAGAATTGGCTTTTAACTCTACTACAAGATACCACTTTACTGTGTATTTATTAAGAATTAACATGCTTTGTTTTGATACGGCTTAACTTAGAGAAGCTGACTTGCAGTCCCTTTAAAATTGGAGTATTTAATGTTGCTAAACTAGTTCAGCATAAACATTTAATGTGTGCACTTGCACCAGTACCTTTAGTGTTTAAAGGGTATTTGGCACTGGGGATTTGAAAACCTCACTGAGAGCTGAAGATTTAAAATGCACTTGCAGTTCATGAAGACAGGAACCAAAGGTTGTGACATCTCAATATTGTCCAGAACTTTTCTGTTTTCCACCCAGCAGCAGATAGTTCAGTTAATGCATTGACAGAAGATTCACAGTTGTTCCCTGAGTCACAGTATTAAGTTAGGCCGAGGCATTTGGCCAGGGTTAGTTCCTGCTGTGGTTTCAGGTCATTCAGCAGCTCTGTAATTCTGCTTTATGTTCTCCTAAATTTCTTTTCCAGTTAATTCCTTCAGTATTGACTGCCTTTGTGGTGTGAGGCAGAAGTGTTCCTCCTAATTGGCTCCTTCGTGCCTGAAGAGTAGCACAGATCAGAGAGACAGACTGACAGCTCCATTCCTTGGTTTGAGACAGAACTGCTGTTTGCTTGCTTTAGGCTTCACCCAGAGCTGAGGCAGAGGAAGGGAAATACCTTTTTTTGAGTTCTGTAGGTTTTGCATTTCTCTCAGTTAATGGTGTTTGCTTGTTTCTCAGCCTGCAAAGCAGATCTGATGGTGCGTAGTGTATCCCTTTGTGTAAAACCAATAAATGATGAATACTCTCACTGCTCCATCTCTGTTCAAAGGCAGCAGCAGCAGTGATGATGAGGAGGCAGCACCCTGGGCTCTCAAATATCCTGGGGGATGTCATCCCCCGCCGCTGTGCTGGCTGGGATGAAAGGCTCAGAGTGCTTTGGCACATGGGTGGCAGCGGCTCATCATGGAAATATCAGCCTTTGAATCCAAACCTGAGCTGACTGTACAAATTCATTCATTTCAAACACGAGAGACAATAATGGGATTCCCCTTCTCGGTGTGGCTGACCCAGATACCAGCAGAGGATTGTGTATTTCAGGTGCGAGCACAACTATAGCACAGCAGAAAACTTCATGAAAAATAGAACAGCGGTGATCTTGATAGGTTTGAGGGGTAGAGACAAGGAGGGGGTAAAAAAAGTCTGATTTTTCACTGAAAACATCCCTGCATGAAAAATGTGAACAGTCTGTGTCTGCCTGTACGTAAAACAGACTTCATAAAGTCTGACTCCTGTTGCCAGGCCTCTTGGTCCTCTCTCTTCAGTGCTTTGTAGTTATTCCATGTGTATCTGGGGCTCCTGGTTTGCTGTTTGTTCTCAGCACATAATATGCTTGGCTTGTCTTTGCCTTTATGCTACACAGAAGCTCCAGTTTGTTACCACCACCCTTTGATTTTTGGAAAGCTTCAGAATAAGTAACTAAGCAAATGCATCTCCACTCCATTCAAAATACCAGGAAAAAGAGACACCAGAACCTTTATTCTGGGGATTTTTGCCAAAAGAGCTCATCATTGGCTTTGTTAAGATGCTCCATTAACATTCTTGAATGCCTGCTGCTGTCAGTGGGAGCAGGGAGGCACTGAAGACTTGTTAAAATCCCTTCCCATGTTTCCCAGTGCAGGGAACAGCTGAGCATCCTCGTTTCTGTCAAGTTACTGGAGGGGAAAATGCCATTTGTTCATGAAAAAACACCATACTGGAGTTACTCTTTAGTTGTCTGTGCTGCTACATGCACCAAGCCTCCATTGCTGTATTCTTGTTGGTGTTCTGGGTAGTTTCATCCGTCCACATCTTCAGCAAGATCAAGGTTCCCAACTTGAGGGTAGCAGTGCTGGGTTTGTCCTTCAGCAAGGAGGGAGGCAGCTGTCAGTGTTTGGGTGGCCAAATACGTAGGGATTTCAAGAAAACGGAATCCTACCTGCTAGGACCTCCACGTGACTTTTCACCCTGAGCACACTGCAGTAAAAACCAAGCCGTGCTCATGTGGTGCAGCTTCACTTTCCTGAATTTTCTCCCCCATTTCCTTCCCTTGAGACACAGGTGTAAGGGGATGAGGTCTGTATGTTTTGGATTAAAATTTTAGCTTTTCCCACTTTTGCCTCAAGCCATGACCCCAATCCTGGTGAGCTAGCTTTAGTTTTTAAAACTTTACAAAGTTTCTACTGATATATTTCAGCCTCTCTCCTACAAAGAGAAAAGAACAATCAGAAAATTAGTAGCTGGTTGTGGCCCTTTCAATAGGTCTGATATGAAAATCAAAGCTTTTGTTTACCCTGCATGAACAAAGAAGATAAAAAGCAAGTAATTTCTCTTCCCCATCCTGCTTGGCCTCTTAATATTTTCCCAACAATGACATTTAAGCCTTGTTTAAGGTGTTACTTTTCCCTACCTTTTACATGCTTCCTTGCTTAGATGGAAGATAGTGTGCACAGTCATGCTGAGTGGTCAAAGACCTCAAAGAGGAGATGAACGAGGGTCCTTGACTGGGTTTGAGCCAATCTGGGCAATACCCAAATGTCATTAGAAAACCCCCATCCCTCTTCTCCCATGTGGGATTGCACAGGGGAAATGTCTGAGCAGGAAAAAGGGGACTTAGAAGTAAAGAGCCGTTCAAAGGCATTGCCCTCTGCGTGGGGACAGATGTTCAAAGCAGTGTTGTCCTGACCTCTCTTCCTCACCCTCCCAAATTTTTACTTCTCCTTGACAGCTCCTGCCAGGACAGGATCTGGAAGGCTGCTGACATCTCGTGGGCTTTCCTTGTAACCGCACCATGAAAAATCACACTTGCTTCTTAATTCCACGTTTTCAATGGCACGTTTGGTCTGGTGCTTGCTCGGCTGGGAGAGGGTGGAGGGGCAGTCTCCAAAAAGGGCAGGAGGCAGCAGCTTGCAGCACAGCACATTCTGGCTGGAAGGAAAATGTTTTGCCGCAGAGCGTGGTTGGGGGGACTGTGGGATCTCAGCCTTTGGAAAGGAGAGGGCAACATTTGATGGAAATGCCCTTTAAGTTGATGGGACTTTGATGTTAGCCTTGCTCTGGAGGCAGAAGTCCCTTCTAGCTAAAACTCTTCTGTTATTATCTCCATCTGCTAGTGATTCTTGTCAGATTTGTAATTGTCCTGTAAGGCAACCCCACTTCCAATTAATTTTGATCACTGAACAGGAATGCATTTGCTGCTACGTGCTCCTGGAAGGAAATCCTGTCACACATTTACATGGAAGCTTTTCTTTCAGAGGGATAATGTTTCACCTTTGAGTGCCATTTGTTTTACTGTAAGTGACAGTGCTACTGCAGTTACTCTGCTCCCCCCTGTACAGATACAATACAAATATGCCATCTAGTGTCCATGTCTAGCTTGGGATGAGAAGAGCCAAGTTGTCAACTTCGTGTAATCTAGTGGGAATCAGTACAAGAAGTACATAGAAGATTTTTAGAATTTTATCAGCTGGTTAATATGTTCTCATATGTTCTGCATTGTACAGAGGAAACTTTGGGTTTGTTTCTGATTGTCTGATTTCAGAAAATTACAGGGTTTATGTAAGTCCTCCAGAAGAATACTTTTGCTGCTTGTGAAGTTGATTTCAACAACAGAGTTAGTGTTTAGAAGTCATTTATACAATGCCCTCAGTAAAAGGCTTTAAATTGGTTAGCCCTGAGTTAGTCAGGCAGTTGAACTGAGTGATTGTTTTAGCTCCCTTCCAGCTGAAACGATCTATTCCATTCCCTTCCATTCTGTTCCATTCCATTCTATAGGAAGTGCCTCTCCCCATGATGCTTTAGCTGATGCATTCTCAGTTCTTCTTTACAGATTTTAGTTTCTGGCTTCTTCTGTATAGTTTGGAGTTTCTGGCTTTCTGAACAGCACAGTTCCTGACCAGCAGCTCTTTCATTTTCACATAATTGTGTTCCATGCTGTTTAAACATTTTATCCAGCCTGATTCTGACATTATTTTTCTAGAGCCTTATTTGAAGAATCAAAACCAGCATCAAAACAGTGGATATTCCTCAGGTTTTCAGTTCAATTAATGTGCCAGAAAATTAATTATTAACAATTAATAATTAATTTTTAAGTACATTTTTTGACCAAGGTGTTGGTCCTTCATGACAACCCCTCAGGTTCAGCCAGGTGCATTTCCCCATGCAACAGTTGGCATTGATTTGAATTGATCCACTCACCTAACAGGAATTACTTTACCTGGGCCTGCAGCAATCATAGACAGTAATGCAGATCAATATAGATTACAGACTTCTGTGGCTAAAAATTGTCTCCAATGTGATTAGTGAAAGAACATTCTTAAATGCATCAGCACTGAGATTTTAAGTAATATTAGTGTTGGAGGAATCTTGCAAAGGCAAGCTTTAGTCTTGTTATTGAGAGCTTATGTGGGAGAGCAGAACTTTGCAGTACATGAAATAAAAATTGAAAAAAACTTGGAGTTCACAGACTACAGCTGCCAAAGCAGACCAGCCTCTTTTAGAGCTCAAAACCCATGTTAACCTGTAGGTCTACAGATTAAAGGGCCAAACTCTCATGCAGGATTTCAGAAATTGAATCTGATCTCCTTTGGGAATACCAGACTGGGAACATTCTCTAGGTTGCACTTTATACAAGCCAGGAATTAGATCCTAAGCAAGGTCACTCATAATCAGGTTCTTTTTTTAACATGGAAGTTGGTCCCTGAAGACAAATCCATAGGACACTGTTCCAGTAACTGCTCTGGCTGGATCCTGAAAAAGGAGCCACACTCCCAGCTGGCTGCCTGGAGGTGGAGGCCTCTGTCACTGCTCGTGTTGCTGTTGTTGTTTGTAGCTCCTTCTCATTTGCTCAGCCCAGCTTTTTACTCCAAAGCCTTCCCTCCACTGACCATTCTCTCCCTGGGGCCAGGAGCAGGGCTTGGGCCTGGGAAGGACCAGGCAGGTGCAGGTGATGCTTCAGGATCCTCCTGGAACCTGTTCCATGCCCATGGTCTCCCAGAGCAAAGCATGGAAAATAAACAGGGAGGTGTAAGAATAAATGCTTTCCCCAGTAAATGTTTGGAAAGGCTGGGTGTGTTTTACCAGCATCAGTCACACAGTCCAGCTTGGCTCAGCCGAGAAAGCCGAAATGGAGTAAAATACGCTGGGAGAGTCCTTGTTTCCTTGGATTGGCTGAGCCTCCAGCGGTGCTGCTGAAGTCCCTCAGGTGGAAAGCTGAGTTAGAAAATTCCCTGCTCGTTTGGTCGCTGGTCGGCCGTCGGAAGCACTAGGTGGCAGCAGGGAATCTCTGGAAGTTCGGATCAGTGTGTGCCAAAGGCGGACCCTGACAGCTGAAGGAAGGAGGAATCTGCTGGGGCATCCTGATGGCTTTTGCTCCAGGCAGATGCTTCAGGCCACGTAGTGACAGGTCTGTGGAGGGGATTTCCACAGAAAATTTGTCCTGCAGCATCTGCAGCCTGCGTCAGCACTGGGGCAGCGCTCGCTCCTTCCATTTCATTCATCCATGCAGTGACAGCAGCTGTTCAGTCACTGCACATTCTGCACTTCTCTGTGATATATTTGTCCCTGGGCCTGCTAAGGAACTTTGTTTGAGCCATTGTACTCCAGAACAGAAACCAGACAGGTTACAGTCCCATTAAACCATGTTCCGTATCATCAAAATCTTTAATGTCCCTTCCAACACAAACCATTCTGGGATTCTGTAATTATAACCAAACAGCACGTTTATCCAATCCCAGCAGAGTGTAGTTCAATAGATTCATAGGATCAGAGGGGAAAAAATGTTGCCAAGCAGCTCACTCACCTGTGGAGCCACAGCTCCAGGTATAAATGTGCTTTTTTCTATCTCCTGCTCTGACATTATTAGATCTGGGCTTTGGTGGCTCTCTAGGAATTTGAAAGTGCTTTGCTGAGTTTTCTTTCATGTCTTCCCCTTCATGCAGGAGCCTATTACACCACACAAGTGCTATCTATTACCAGAGAACAACACTGACTTACCTGCAGAGACTTTTAAATGCCTTTACTGTCATCTGAATTGTGTAGGCCAGGAAAAAAAAATAAAAAAAGAGGTATTTCAGATACAGATCTTTGGAGAGAGAAAAGTGAATAAAAGAGAAGAATGTAGGATGAGCGTTTCTGCTTTTTAATTGCTGAGGTCCAACAGGCATTAGTAGTTTGCCATCAGGATCACATTGTTAAAAGGGTAGCATAAGACTGAGAATTTTACTGAATTTTACAGTTTTGTAGTCTGAGCAGAACAGTAATTGGTATCTGTGTCCTAGTTGGCATTAATGATTCTCACTGAGCATAGTGCAAGTGAAGATCCTTATTGCTGAGGCTGATGCTTCCATGTGAAGTAGCACTTTCCAGGAGTGTTGGGATATATAGGAGTAGAAATCTGATTTAAACACTCCAATTTTAATGAACCACCCTGGGAAAATGCTCTGGAGCAGGCGATGAGCTCTGACTCCCATCCCACACCCCAGGCTGGAGGAAGCAGCCCCATCTCTCCCTCATCAGCAGCATCTGCACTGCCCTTCTCCTTCTCCCTGCCTTCCTCCCATGCTGTCTGGCGGGGTTGGAGAAGGAAGGGAGCCACTCTGTGTCAGATGAATTTATGGAGCGTGTCAGGACCAATCTGCCAGCGAGGACAGAGCGCACTTGGTGGCGACGCAGCCCAGCAAATCGAATCAAATTGAGATTAGCCAAGAAATGTTTGAGCAGCTCCTTGCACACGGGAGATTGTCGTGCTGGGCTGGGCTTCACCTCTGCTGCAGAGCATCCTCTGAAGTTTCCTGCCTCGCCTTGTTCCCATCAAGAAGTGTTTGATTTGCACTTCTGTTTAATAAGAGTGAATAATTAAAGCGTCAGCTGAGGAAGCTCCTCTTGTCTTTCGTCTCACCTGCCTTGTAAATTTGACCTAACCATGAGATTTCTGCACAGGAGCCCCTTTGGCATAATGTCCATGCTTGCAGTTGAAAAGTATTCAGTGAGATTCAGTCTTACTTCCTTAGAACATTCCTATGGCTGCAGTTCCCATTCAGTAGTGTCCTTAAAAAGGAAAAGTAATATATTTCCTTGGAAGAAAGAATGCTGCAATTTACAATGCCAATAAAATTATTTTGTGTGTTTATTTTGCCAGTACAAATCCCTGGATTCGCTGAAATAGAGGAGTGAACTTTCAGGAGAGGATTAAGAAGTCCAAAGTAGTCAGAGGCATCAGTCAGGTTAAAAAGTGTCCCTTGCATGTGTGTGGCCAGGACTGCGCAATTTTAGTGTGTTTGGAAGCACCTTTAAACTTTTTTAAGGCCATGGGACTGAGATATTTTTTTGTCTCATCACGGGGTGCTGGATGATTTCTCCTGCTGTGCCTTGGCAGTGCCTTCCCTGCCACCATGAGCAGTGTTCTGCACACATCATCCTGCCCTTGCTCAGGGTGTTAATCCCAAATTCACAGGGCTGAGAGTGCAGGGACTGTCCCAATCCTGAGCAGGGCTCGTGGGCAGTGAGCCCCATCAATCTGCAGTGCTGGGGACTGAGGCACTCGGCACTCACCATCATCTTCTCCCGCTCTCTGCCTCTGCCTGATGATTTATGGAGTGGGAAAGTAATTCACAACCCTCTGCCACGGCTTGCAGAGCACCAGGAGCTCCTCGAGCCAACCCCGCACGCTCGGAAGCAGAAATGTTGACTTTGTCTTTAAGCATTTGCTGTATATAAAGCTTCCTTTGCTGTGGTGAATCACAGCCAAAAGTAAGGCAGTTCAAATTGTTTCTTGTAAATTAACAGACTGTCAAAGTCCTCGTTTTAATTAAAAGCAGGAGATGACCCTGACCACAGTGGAGTGACCCAAGAGCCTCTGCCCTCCTAAGCAAGTGCCCCACTGTCAGAGCTGTCAGATGAAGGCAATTACTTCCCGAGCGTAAAATTTTATCACACTGGAATTGACTTAAATATTTCAGAAGGCTCAATCAAACTGCAGCCAGAAAAATCTTTCACTGAGGAAGAAAAGCACTGGGATCATTAATTGGGTTAATGCTCCATCAACCTTGCATTTGTTAATGGGCATGTTTAGGGCACGAGGGGAACCTCATCCAGGGAAATTTCATCTGAGCACAAAGACGGTTTATGCAACTTTGTGAATTACAGGCTGTCCCTCTTCTCATCCTTTTTAATTGGGGCTGCTGGTCGGGAGCAGCTGCATTCCCCGTGTGCAGTGCCCTGTGCCACGGTAGGCATTGTGGTAAATGTTTGGGTGAGCAGGACTGGGAGGGTGGGGCACTGGGTTTCACACCACCCACCCTCCAGCAGGGCTCCTCTCCGTGAAAATCCCACCCCAGCCCTTTTGTGGCCCATACAATAAAATCTGGGATAGTGGCAGATAGTGCAGCTTGATTGCAGAGAGGCTTCCTTTAAATGCCTGTCAGCCCTGGGAAGGCTCACATGGTGTTGTGCCCCACCAGTTCCCAGCACCAATCTTGTGTATGTGTGAAATACTGATTGTGTGCCCTAAAAACAGTGGCAAGTGGGTGCCTCAGTGTCTGCACCGTGTGGGAGACCCACAGCTCCAGTGTGTTATCAAAGCTGAAATATTTGGGGAGCTGGTGGTGAGATGATGTTCAATTCTTGCAGCTGCTCATGCCCTTGTTGAGAAAAGTGGGGTTTTGTTTTCCTCACTCCACCCCCACATAAAAACCTGGAGAAATAACAGTCTAGACTGAGATATTAGATATAAGGAAAAGTGTCTGATGCACATCAAGGCTGGTGATGATTGTGATGTGGCTGCAGGGAACTCTGCATCCATTTGGGATAGCCCCGGGCTCCTGGAGGTTCCCGTTGCTATCCCGGCTCCCTGCAGTTTCTCTGGGAAGTGCTTGCACCAAGTTCAGGTGGGCAGCAGAGTCACTTCACACCTGGTTTAAGATGGACTTTTGCTACACGTTTTGCTTTGCAAGTGATGATGCCAGAACTGAAAGAGCATCAGGATTGCCACCAGCCCTTGCTTCATCTCCTGCCACCTGCATCATGGCTGAGGATGAGGAGCTGTAGTGTAGGAGGCATCATTCCCATGTCTTTCCCTAAATTCATCAGTAATCCAAGCACAAACCAGTTCCCAAGCCCGGATCTCAGAGGTACCAGTGAGACACTGGAGCTTCAGTGCTTTGTATTAACTGTCTTTCTTTCATTTTTATTTGGACAAAATCCTGTGTAGGTCACACACAGCCCTGCCTGTGGCAGAATTTGGTCACAGACCTGTGACACGTCATGAGCTTCCAGTCTGCTCCTGTCTTGGCATTGCAAGACTAAAAGCAGAACTGTGTTTCTTGGAGGGAAGAATTTCTGTCATCTTCCCCAAATGTCTCCAGCTTCGCTTTATGTTTTTTAACTGGCTCTGGACTCAGCCCTGTTGGAAAGCTCTGGGGTGCTGCTGCTGGAGGGTTTCCCCCATCAGTGCCATGGGATCCTGTGTGGTACAGAAACTCCACCAGCAGTTGCTGGACCACAGCTGGGCCTCAGTAAATCTTACTGAATTTGCTTTGCAGCTTTCTTGGGGGAAAAAAACCCCAATTCCATTGACACAGAGGCACTGGCAGCTGACATGGCTTTGAAAAGGGGAGAACAAGGTACCTGGTCCTGCTTCTGTTCATCACGCTTCCCAAGCCACTGATCTTTCTCTTCTCCTGCCAGAAAATGTTGATTTAACAAAACAGGAAAATTTTACATTGAGGAACTGGTTTTTTTTTCCAGAATTTGGACAAAACATTGCAATCTTTGGTGTGGTTTGATACAACTTTTTAGTTTAGTGGGTCCAGTCTGTGCAGTGTTGTGCTGAAACCATTGCCACCAGCCTTATGAAAATGCTGCACTTCTAAGAGGGCAGTTAAAATTCCTGTGGCTTATGTTTTTGAGGAATTTGATTTTATGGGACATTTTACTTTTCGTTTCCGTCTTTGGATAAAAGAAAATTTTAAAATGTCCTAAGTCCTATGAAATAGAAATTGTTTGGTTTGAGATTTCTCCACTCCTCTCCCTGAAGTGCTGTTTAACCAATCAGTAATACAGACACTTTCTCTATCAAATTAAAACTTTTAAATCACATTTCCCTCATTTGTTGTGTGTCTGAGAGATCTCCGAATGCATAAAGGTTTGCATATAAACTTGCAGAGATCAAATGTGGTTTAAGTAGGCCCAGAATAATTATTTTTAACTTTTAATATTCTCTAATAACATTTCAAGCTACATAAAACAAGCATTTTTATGTATTTAAAAAAAAAAATAAGGAAAAGTTTCTAGAATGTAGCTATTTCAGTGGTATTTTAAAACTAAATGTTTTGTTAAAGTTGCTATATTTTAAGATGTCAAAGGAATTACCGGTGAATGTGATTATAATGAAACGTTGCTCTTGTTGTTATGGAAACCAACTTTTAAAACTGCTGTGCGGGGTGAGAAATTACACGGTGCCGTTTTGGTGAGCCCTCTTTTACAGTTTTCCATTATTTTGCTTTTGAAGAATTTTAAACAGCCTGCACTAGAGTTGTTAAGCTCTCAAGCTGTACCTTTGTTTTGATCCAGTGATTTGGAGGCAGCTCTGGTGACGTGCACACCCCAACCATGGCACATCCTGCAGCACCCATGGGCTCATGTCTGGGGGCTTCTGCCCTCCCAAAGACTGGCTTGGCTGGGGGATTTGCATTTCTCTTTAATTTGTTCTGTGCAGGGGAAAGGTCCTGTCTAAAGCTGTCCCGAACAGGGATTTTTAGATCTCCTAGGAAGGGATTAGAGCAATTCATGAGACGGGATCATGGCTTGTGTGCTTTGACACTTCATGGCCAGGGGCAGGTGACTCTGTGGTGTAAAGTCCATGTTTGGTCTGTGGAGCCAAAATCCTGGCCCACTGCAATCTGCAGAATGCCTTCCCCAAGGAAGGAACTGTGGGATACCAAAACTATTCTTTTTTTCTGATACTGCTTTTATGAGAAGAATGAGGATTTATAGCATTGGGAAGGAATTCATAACAGAAATGATATAAACTCTGAGGCTTCCAGGTGTAAACCAGGCTCTAAATTACAGGCTTCAGGAAGGGCTGTTCTGACATACTTTCCTGTCTGTTGTGTATTCCTTGTGACTAACTCTGAGTAATAGCTGTTTTGTAGACAGGCTGTAGATCAAAACTGGAGCAGATCCCGCAGGACACTACTGGAGGATGCAGAGTGATAAATTACCTCTTATCCCATCCAGCATCATTTCTCACCATGTATCTGATGAGTTCCTGTCATAAAGGCTTCTTTCCAGGCTAATCCATGTGGCACAAGTGCCCTGAACTTCCCGCTTAGGGGAAGGAGGGAATGGAGGCATAGAATTTTTTTTTGAGTCCTTTCTCATGAAGCTTCCCCGTTCAGATGTAATTAAGAACTCAGTGGAATGTGGAAGGATTAGGAGGATAACTCTGACACCATCATTTGGAAAATCAACTGAGAGGTTTGAACTTGTCCTCGAGTGAATATTCCATGGGGAAAAACCTTAAATGCCCAGTGGAGCTGCTCACCTGAAAGCAGCAGTCCCGGCACCTGGCTGAGCTCCCTGGGTCTTCACCTGCCATCTCTTTTCCTCCCTTGCAGCACTTTTACTTCTCCATGTGCTGGTGTCAGCCCTTAGGATGGCACCTCAGACTTGGCATTTGGCCTCACACACAAGGGAAAGGATCCACCTCATGTTGGCCCTGGGCTGCTGGAAAAAGCAGAGTTTTGCTTCATGCTTTTGCCTCTTTCCAAGGGTTTTAAGACATTCCAGCTATTTTGGGGTGACAGAATCACAGAATGGGTCAGTTTGGAAGGGACCACAGTGGGATCATCTGGTCCCACCTCCCTGCTCCAGCAGGGCTATCCCAGAGCACATGGCACAGGATTGTGTCCGGACAGTTCTTGAGTATCTCCAGGGAGGGAGAGTCCACAGCCTCTCTGCATGGTGTGTTCCATTGTGCGGTCACCTGCACAGTAAATTCTTCCTCCTTTAACTAGTTTTTCTTCTGGTAAGAGTAGGTCAGATGCAGACCCTGACACCTTTGGCTGCAGCTGTAAAACTCTGTCACTTACAGGGAAAGCCAGAGTTTTCCTTATGACGTGATGACAAAGATCAGTTTTTCTCCCCAGTGGCCGTTCGTATTTGTCTACACTGAGAAGTAAAATGTGATGTCATGGACACAGTTTCAAATACTTTAAATGTCTTGCAGCACAAGAAAGGAAATTACCAATGCATCCATCTCTTAGAATTAGATTATTCTGACCATCTGTGCTTTTTACCTTTTCTTAAGAAAAAAAAATTGATTTTCAGCTGTGCTTTTAATTATGTATATTGCAGATGAGGGGAGAAGCTAGCTAGAGGCAAAATCAGAGTTTAGATTGGCTGTTTATAAGGGCGACTTTTCCCTAAAATTCCTTTTTTTCTTTTCACCCTGCACATCACAAAGATTTAAAATCATCATTGACTCCTGAAAACACAGCTCGGGGAGGACAAAGGATGATATATTCTTAATGAGTGTACACATAAGTATAGTAGTTCTAAAGACAATAAATGCAAGGTCACATCAGGGCAAAACAGTTAATTACCCACTTCATTATTGTCAAGGTTAATACAGTATTTGAGTGCAGGAGCTGTTCTTCATCTCCTCCTGGAAACAAGGCAGGACAGCCTCTCTCGCAGACAGATCCATTATAGCTTATCACCGCAGGACAGGCCTCTGCAGAGGCACCATGAAGGATGTCTGCTGTCACCAGGCTCCGGAGCCAGCTCCCAGCCCGGCCAGAGAGAGGAGGGAATGAAATGGGAGCTGCAGCTCCAGCCTTAATTCACAGAGACTGCACCCATTGATTTCATGGACGAGGGCAACGGCGGCGTAAAAGTCCCCGGCGCTCCTTGGTCTGCGGGAACATTGATCCCTCCTAAATTGCACAACGCGCTGGAAAACGTCCTTTAATAACCATGGAATATTGACCACTGCCAAGCCCATCTTCCCTGGGGAGACCTGTGCAAGCTGCACCCGCACAAGGGCTCCATCCTGCTTTTCCGTGTGTGACGAGGTGTTGGACAGGTTTCCATTACCTGATCTCAACAGAACAAAGGCCTCAGGAATCTTAGCCCATCAACCTTCACGAAGAATACTTTGCTTTTGTCTGCTTTGCCTGCAGCAGCTTTGAAAATTAGGCTTAAGTTTAAAAATACGGAAACCAGTAAGTGGTTAAAAAAAAAATCAGAAAACAATCTCTGTAAATATATCTAGAATATAAAGAGAGACAGGATTCCCTCTTCTTCTTATGAAAGCACATTTTTTTCAGTTTATAAAGCCTTTAAAGTTAGAAAACCTAGTCTAGTTCCTATGACCCTAATTGCCATTATATCACTTTCAAAGTAGCCCTCTTGGGTTACATTTTCTTTCAAGGATTTTGTTTTCCTTTTTAAGTTAGGGCTCAAATTTCCCATTATTTGTGATTCCTGACATTGTATGTATATCCCATGAGCTTTTCCCTCTGCTCACTGATACAAGCCCAAACCAAGACCCCACATCACCAGTTCAGCTTTTCCACTGAAGTCATTCCTTGGAACCTGGGTGCTCTCTGTGGGCCTGGCACTAACAGGCTTTTAGGTCTGGGAATTTGGGCCATGGTTATGGCAGCGCTCAGTCTCAGGCTTCTTCCTGCAAATCCTGTGCTTCCCAGAAAAGCTGCGGGTGCTGCTGAGCCCCCAGCACACCCTTTACCCTGGTAAATCACTTCAGGACAAGTTAACATGGAGCAGCATATGTTGTATTCTTTATAATGTCTTTCTCGATTTTGTTTTATAATGTTGATGCTCTGCTCATTCTTACAGAGCAAGTGCTTTTATTACTCCTTTAGACCGATACCTTCTTTGGATATTAATTTGTTTTTTCAACCTAGTAAATAGTTCTGCCCACCAGGGAGTTACACAGTGTACTTCAGAATTGTGTATAAACATCTTAAATTCTACTCAGATAGCAAAACATTTGGCAGTATAGAGTATTTCATAGGCTCTTGGTGAAACACTTCCTAAATTTTCTTCTCCATGGACACTACAGTTCTTTGATAAGAATGATTTCCTTGGAAAAGATTAAGCTGGTGTAGGCTCTCTTATTTAGCCTGGGGACGTCTTCCCAAATCTGTGTCCTTCCATATAAGGGAAGTGGGAAATTTAAAAACAAACCAAAGCAAATAGTAATATTGTTGTTATTAGCAATAAAAAAGTACCATAATTGATAATAATTGTTATTCATAGTAACAAAGTACTGAGTATTCAGTAGAAAATGTGCCTCTGGAATAGCTAAATTTTATCCTCCCTTTGAGCTGACCATTTTTATTTTCTCATGGAAAAGAATCTGAAGCCAATAGGAGCTCCAGCCATCACACTTGCAAGTCACTGTTTGCCAGATCATCCTTAAAATGCTGGGATAAAAGAAAAAGGGTTTAGTTCTTAATCCCCTTAACTTCATCAGTCAGGATGAGTCAGCACTGAGGTCCCAAAGCTGTCCAAGACAGCTTCATCAGGCTGGGGCTTCAGTGGCAAATGCTTTTTTTTTTTAAATCAGAATTTCCTATAAGATCATTTTACTATTAGTACTGTTTTTAAACCCTCATAATCGCAAAGGTTGCTCCCACGCGTGCACCTGTCTGCAGAAAATCCCCAAACTGCAGGGATTTGTCACCGGTGAATTCCCTAACACATAAACACTCAGCTGCATCCTTCTAAATCTTCCTTCTGAAGGTGGCTGAAAATCCTGCTGAAAATCCAGGATGTGCCTGGAGGAGCAGAGGCACAGCTCCTCTTCCCTGTGATGGAAGAGGCCTCTGCTCCAAGGGCTCCCTGTGGCTCCAAGGCTCTCTGTGCAGACCCAGCACGGATGCTCCAGGAAACCTCTCCTTTGTGAATGCCAGTCCCATGGAGAGTGTTAAATTGGCATTTTCCTCCTCAGCAGGCATTTGCACAGGGGGAGCAGGGTGGCAGTTGGGTATTTCAATCTTGTTTTCAATTATAAGCATTTCATTGTGGAATGTTGCTGGTTTATTATGTGATAATTAAATATGAATGATCGCGCAGTCATCCTGCCAAAGAGGCTGTAGCAGAATGAAACCAATTCCTCTCATCCTGCTCAATGGCTTTGGAGGCGAAAGGAGTGATCTATTTGCTGTCCCTTATTTTTGCTGTCCTATTGTTTCAGTACCACTGGCTTCAAAATAGCAAACCAAGCAAGTAATTACGGACATAAATCAGAGCAGGGAGCAGCGTGAGGTCAGGACTGCTCTGCTTTTTGCCTGCCTTTTCTCAGCTGCCTTTTGCTGGGAGACAGAGAAGTACATTCCTGTCAATTTTGTGGTCTTATTGGTGATTAAATGCTTTTTTTTACTAAGTTTGAACCCCTGAGTGCTTTCAAGCAGGAGTTGAGCAGCCTCACCATGCTTGGTACAAAGCAAGGAGTGCAGAGCAAGTGACCAGGCTGGACTGATGTGCTGCGGTTGGTGTCCAGTGTTTCACATTTACATTCTGATGTGCTGTGGTTGGTGTCCAGTATTCCACATGCTGCAGCTGACATGCCTCCTTTGTTCCCAATGCACCACAGTCAGTGTGCAGCACAGGCTGCAGCCCAGAGAGGAAAATCCCCTTGGGGTGACCACGGCGACTCTGTTGAGAAGCTTGGTGAGTTAAGTAAGATGCAGCCAGAGATATTTAGCCAAAGTAAATCAGCAAAGCAAATGTGTTTTCAGTAAAGTCTGGCTGATTTATGGCCCTGGCCACCAATCTGTACATCTTATTCTTGTCGGGTGTTTATAAACGTGAAGTGGTGCACAATGGCAGTCGCCAGGTGAAAAATGAATGCAGCCACATGTTACAGCCTTCAGGTGGTACGGGCTATAAAAATAAAATCTTTCTTGAAGGAGAACTGAAACCAAGCACTGCTCACCTCCCATCCTACCAGGAGCACCAGTATTTTGGACATAAAGGAGTAGGGATGGGCAGGGGGATCTATGGAAGGCTTTGCAATAGTGGGATGAAAATAAGGCCAGCCCTTGGCATTCTGGTGTGGGTGTCCCAGAGCCATGGTTGTGCACCGTGGTTTGCTGGATGCTGTGTGTTACAAGGAGATGGAGTAAAGTATTTTTCCCTCTTTCCCAAGTGTCTTTTATGCTAAGTTAACTAAGAGGGATTAATCCTCAGTGGGATTCTGCTACTCTTGAAGATACTGTTTTGTAAAAAAAGAAAAACCCAAGAAAAATCATTGCCTACTTAACTCTATGCTACTTTTCATTCCAGCACTTGTTAAAATAACTCATAGAACTGACCACTGAATGATTCTTGTTTAGCTTATCCATGTCCTGTACATCAGATTCAGTGCACCAGTTTGGCTTGATGCAGACAACAAATAAAAAATAAGTAGTGGGTTTAAATGTCTCTGTTGTTGGCTGCTGAACACCTCTGGTATTGGGCTTTTTGAGAGTGTCTTGGGGTTGCATGCTGAATCCCAGCTTGGGATCTACACTGAATTTAAATGTTCCTTCATTTCTTCATATCCTACTGTAAGTATTTTTTGAGATTTCTTCTTAGCTATGAAATACGTGAGTGAAGAACATAACGCATTGCTATGGGTATTCCTAGGTGAATCACAGAATTCTTTCCTTTTTGGTGAAATACTAAACAAAACCCAGTATTTAATCAAGGCAATTGTTTTATTCCCAGACTATTGTTCGAGGGAACAAGCCTCGAAAGGATACTTCAATCAACGGCCTGCTGGAGGAGTTTGACAACATCTCAGTGACTCGATCCAACTCCCTGCGGAAGGAAAGCCCACCCACCCACCACCAAGGGAATGCAAACCACGTGCAGAGGCACCAGGAGGAGAATGGCTACATCACGTATTCCCAGTACTCCAGTGAGTCAGACACCACAACAGACTATGTTGTGGAGAAATACCGAGACAAGACCGTGTACGGGGAGGAGCTGGACAGGTACTACAAGGGGAGCTACGCCGCCAAGCAGAACGGGCACATGATGAAGGTGACGTCCCGGGACATCTACTACTCAGAAGTGACACCCCTGCAGCCAGACCTGTCCAGGTTCCTCCCAGATTACCATGCACACCTGGACACCAAGCCCAAGCCGCTGGAATACGGCGGCCTGAAGCTGGAATACCAGCGGATCCCCAGCGGATCCTCCCTGGACTACAGAGATTCCTTTCCTTACGCCCCGTCCCGAGCGTCAATGCAGAGCGAGTGCCCCAGGGAGAGGTTGGAGTACGGTGACAGCGACTGGGGACACGGCCTGGCCAAGGATGACTATGACAAGAGGCCAAAGTCATCCTATGTGGACCCCGCGAGCCCTCAGCCAGCCATGAGGCAGAGATCCAGGTCAGGCTCGGGCCTGCAGGAGCCGGCCATGCCCTATGGAGCAAGCGCCTTCAAAGCACACCAGCAAGGACATTCCTACAGCTCCTACACCTACCCCCGCCTGTCCGAAACTGCAGCAGGCATTCCCAAGGTAACCTGAGCTGCTGGGGACGCTGCTGCCGGGGCTGGGATCAGCCTTATGCAAGGGGAGTGCAAAAAGGAAAAGTTTAGGGCAAGGAGCCATGCTTGGGCACACAATGCCAAACATGGCTGGTAACGTCCCCGAGAGTTGCGTGGCTACTCCTTGGGAGGTGTGGAAACCTACCCAGTTTACCTGGGTGTTTGAAAATGGATGTCAGGGACCAGTGGGTTTAAGTGCCTTTATTAAAAGGCAGGTTTAGAGATGCCCATCTTCTGGGAATTTTATTTGAAATTCCCAATAAGCCCAAGTTCTTGGCAGTTTTTTGTAGCCTGGGGAGTTCCTACACCTGAGCAGATCTCAGCAGGAGGTGAGACTCTGGTCTGGTTTGTATATCAGATACTTCTGTGTTTGAATTGTTACTGTGCAAGGCTGAAACCTCTGTGCTTCAGTATTTATACTGTATTTATGTCATCTTTTTATTACAAGGTTTATTAACTCTTCACTGCTACGGAGAGTAGAGGCTTACTCCTTTCTGCTTTGTTTCTAAGCATTGCAATGAAATCAAAGCAGCTGATCTCACCCAAGACAATTTAGATGTAATTTTGAAAAAGGGTTGATGTGCAAGAAAGCCTTTCAGCCATGTTATCTAAAGGTAGCTGCTCTTCACAAATCTGTGGCATGCTCTGCTACATGAGGTACATTACCTACACAGGCTTTCCTACCCTGCTTGCAACAGTTTGTTCAGTGCAGAGAGGAGTGCTTTTCTCACACTTCAGTCACATAACCATGATGAGCTGCTTAAGCATCTAATATTCTGCAAGAGATGCTTTTTCAATGTAGCTTGCCCTGAACATCACTGAGTTCCCCTAGCAACGGGCACTGAGCTGATCATTTTTCCAAGTCTGGGGTTGCTGTGACTTTCCACATGCTGAGGGAGGTGACTGGCACTGGTGAGATCTGTTCTGCTCTGAACAGTGCATTTGCTTGCTGGCTGTGTGTTTTGAGAGCATGGCTGTGTCCTGCTGCAGTCCCAGGTCTCTGCAGATCCATGATATCCCTGTGTTGGAGGTGTTCCTGTCGTGCTTCCTTAGGTTTGGGCTGCTTGGCCCATGGTAAAGGGTGAGCAATGCATTTTTCATCCCTCTTTGCATTAAAGCAGAGCTGGATTTTGGAGCTTGAGGATAAATCATGGGGGCAGTAGAAAAGTTACCAGGTCTGTTTAGGTGCCTCTCCAAAGCTCAGGGTGTGGTGGGAGGTGTGTGTGGTAGTTAACTGAGCACCAGTGTGGCATCCAGTGTGGATTCTGGAAGCTGAGGGAAAATGTGGGCTGGTTAGCTGCCATTTCCTTCACTAAAAGCAGTTGTTTTGTCAGCGTTTAGAAAGGAGGAGGACAAATACAGAAATTCAGAGACCCTCCAGCACCTGCTGCTGCCCATTTACACCATTCAATAGGGCAGAAGACAGAGGTGTTTTTTACAGGATTCCAGCTCTTTGAAAAATATCCCATTAAAATGCAGTAACAACTTTTATAGAAAAAAAATAATGCCTCCATGCAAGATTCATTGTGAGCTGTTCCTCTCCTCAGAGCATCAAAAACACTCCTACAACCTTGGTGTATTGAAACTTGATGATTCACTGTTAAATGCAGCAGTTCAATTCCCAAACCTGTCCACAGCCCCTGGAATTGAATAGGAGTTTCTCGTACTGGATGATTGCTGAAGAATCTTCTTTTTGAGGAGGCATTAGTAAGATAGTGGTTCATCAAATGGGCTTACTAAATGAGAGTCAGATCTCAGGTCAGATATTTTACAAATGAGATTGGGTTTAAAGTATAATTAAAAGGGGTGAAAAAGTAATTGAAAAAATCTGCAGGCACAAATGTGCGGCATCAAAGTGTGTTTAACTAGGATTTTGGCTTGTAAATGTGAAGAACAGACTTACTTCAGTAGTATTTGCAGATAAATCAAATGTCTGCCCTGTTTCATCATCATTGATTTCAGAGTTGTTACATCAGCAGATTGCCCTGCCCTGGGCTTAGCCGCTGCTGTGCAGTGGGACCATGAGGTGTAGGAAGCCAGAGACTCAGGTGTGGTTCCTGTGACCCACCCTGTGTCACCCACCTGCTCTCCTGCCCTGCAGACTAACTCTAGAACACCTGCATGGAGTTGCAGAGTCTGCTGTGTTACCACACAGAGTTGATGTCCCACCTCAATATTGTCTCACAGTACAGAATTCATTGTGCCAGGTTGGCTTATTTTTGGCCGCTCGGTATTTGATGAGTTTTTTAACCCTCCTCTTCATTGCAGGCAGTCCTCATAACTTCTGGCACCAAGTCCTGTTATTTCAAAGCTCCTTTCCCTGTCATTTTCCAGAAGGAGCTCTCTGTGACCCTCTCCTGTCCCTCCTCCAAGGGCCTGTGATGTCTGTTCCCCCTTTGCTACCTCACACTGCTGTAATGAAGCAGAGGTATCTCTCACCATTGTACTCTGTCCCGCTGTACCACGAGGACATCTCCGGCCTGGCAAAGGCAGGGCCAAGCCTTTACTGTCAGAAATTCCCTCCTTTTTTCCCTGTCTTCCCATTCCTATGCCAGCAGCTGTCATGAGTGCTGCCTGCCATCTCTGTGTGTAGAACAGGGAGTCTTGGGGATTTCCACCAGCAAAGCACCAGAGAGCAATCTTTGCCTTTGTACCATCTGTGTGATTTACAGACCATCCCTTCCACACCTTTGACATGGCAAACTGAAAGCTGATCAAATGGAAATGCTTTGCGTGTCACAGAGGGGCGAGTCCATCCCCCTGGGACTTGGGGACGCGGGCTGTGTGCCGCAGTCCCACTGCAGAGCCAGGGACACCCGCTCGGCTGGAAGGGAAGGGACCCCTCAGGAGCAGGCAGGTGTTCCCTCTGCTTGCAGTGCATTACAGGCATCCCTGTCACCAGAGTGAGAGCTGGGATGAGTTTAGGCACAGCGTTACATCCACGTTTTAATGGCAAAAAGACCTGAGTGCCGACGTGGTATTGCGGGAGTGGGAGATGCTGCTGTGCCATGATGGATGTTGTGTCAGAGCTTCGGCTGCTCCTTTGACCTGATCTTGAATGAGCACAGGACTGTTTTCTTCTCTCCTTTGTAGTATCTAAAGAATTTCCTTTCGGTAGGTGACTCCTTTCAGTAGCAGAAATAGAATTATTAGTGAGATAAAGTGCGTTCGATTTTGCCGTGATGTGGAGCACTGCGTCAGGACACAGCCTTGGAGGAGAGCTTCAGCTAATTTACTCATTATAGCTCCTGACTTTTTGTAACATTTCTTGGGATTCAGGAGGTGGGTTTACATTGAACAGCAGTGCCGACCTCAAAAAACTTTCAAAAATTCTTAGCAAGCACACTGAACACCTGAATTTTCATTCTAAAATTTCACTGCAGAATATTCTTCTGCCAGTGTGTTAAGCTTAGGGCATACTCAGAAATACCAAACATGGTGAAGCCTCAAATAATTCACTGGCGTGGATTTATCTAGCTTGAATTTCTTCCCCATCTCAGTGGTTATAAAGAAAATGGTGTATTTACAGCCAAAGCAGTAATTTATTTGTCCCTACATACACGGATGTATTGGGCAGGGGTAGACTGAGTTCCCCTCCCTCCACCAAACCATCTGAGCACTTTTCCGCGTTAATTAGCTTGGCAGATGTAACGTCCTTCATGAAATTCATGATGTCTCTGACTCGCTCCTATTTGATGGCTGATGGAGTAAGGGAAATGATGGCTGTAATCATGTGGGTTTTTGCCTGAGCAATCCCAGCATCCTGGGAGGCGCTGCCCAGCCCTGTTGGTGCTCGCCGGGTGCTCCCGATGGATGGCGGGTGCCTGTCAGCGTGCGAGCCCCGCGCGGGAGCAGCTCCAGCTTTTCCCAGGGAAACCTCAGAGCAGCCCCTCTGGAGGAGCATTCCCTCTTCCCCCTGAAGCTCTCCCGGAATGAGAGGATGGGCACGCCCGGCTCACGCGGGAGGTGGGAAAGCACCGACATAAAATTGCCCTGGAGGCTTTTCCGCCCGCACCGAGGCGACTCCAGCTCCAAACTCCTCCTCGCTGAGCAGAACCTACGGTGATAAATTGATGCTGCGGCAGATTTTTTTTCTTTTTTTTTTTTTTTTGCAGTCTTAGCATAAAATGGTCAAATGATGTTCCACCGCAGAATTCAATTTCACAGTTCAGTTGGGTCCTTGATTACACTGCCAAATTCAGATTAATGTGCATTTAACTAACATGGATCAGGGACTCCTGGCCGGCAGCCAGCAGTAATAGTAGCAACCGTGAGCTGTGTAGGGCTTGCTGCTCTGTCCGTCCCTGTGCACTGCCACTGAAATTGATTGATTAAATGAACTCATTGCCATAATTATTTGTAATTGTGCTACATGATGAGCCTGTGTCAAACCACCCCCCTGCCCCGAGATGCTCCACACATCGTCAGGAGTCACATATTGTAAATGTGAAGATGTTCTTTTCCAGAGGAAAAAAATACAAATTTTGGGTGGCTTTTTTTGTTCTACATTTTTTGGGGAGGGGGTTTAGTTTGGAAAGAAGCAAACAAACTATTATGGTTATAAATGTGAAATATTCGTTAACCTTCAATATAAGAAGCTTAGAGAAGCTTGAAAAATATAAAAAAATAGAAAGAAACCTACAAATTAACAAGGCTTCCTATCGAGACAATTTCCTTTGCAATTTTCTCTGATTTCAGATGAAAATTAGCAGTTTTGTGACACTGCAGTTAAGTAGTGTGTCACTGTGGAAAATGGTTTAAGAAATGGTGAATTGAATTAGGCTCCTCATCAAACTCATGTAAGCAGTCACTCAAACACAACTGCTAGCATGGTAAGACAGGATATGACAGGGATTTTAGGGTACCACCACCTCCACAAGAAGAGGTTGGGTTATCCCTGAATTGCTGGAGAAAAGCATAAGAAAAGGCAAGGAGTTGAGAATCAAAATCTGGGTACTAGGAAGACACAAATTGGAATTTGACAAAGGGCGAATTTTAGTTGGATGTGGCAGGGATGGATTCTTGGAGGAAATGGCTCAGAGAGCCTGCGGGCCACTGCAGGTGCAGAGCAAATACACTTTTTGGAGCACAGGTCCTTCCAGCCCAGGCCGTGTGCCTGAGGTGCACAAAAGATGTCCTGGAGTTCCCCAGCCTCATGTGCTGAGGGCACTGCAGCCCAGTGGTCTGAAAATGCCCCAGACAGGGGCAGCCGTGCTGTGTTGAGCAGAACGGGCGCGACGTGGGACACCTTGTGCCAGCTGTGTGACCCTCCGGGGGAAGGGAGTGCAGTGGAGGGCCAGGGAGGGAGGTGCTGCTCCCCCAGCCTCACTCTGTGCTTGCTTTGCAGGTGGATTATGACCGAGCACAGCTGGTGGTGAGCCCGCCGCTCTCAGGCTCGGACACCTATCCCCGGGGCCCAGTGAAGCTACCTCAGAGTCAGAGCAAAGTCAGCTACTCCAGCAGCAGCTACCAGTACCCCCTGGTCTACCACAAAGCCCCCCACTACCACCAGCCGCCTCTGCAGCCCGGCTCTCCCTACATTTCCACCGCCTCCTACCCCAGCTCCCCCAGTATCACGTCAAGTGCTTATCCTCCCCCCCAGCTGGGGCTCCTCCTCGGAGCAGCAGCCCTCCAGGGTGTCCCACGAACAGTTCCGAGCTGCCCTGCAGCTCGTGGTCAGCCCCGGAGACCCCCGCGAGTACCTGGACAACTTCATCAAGATCGGGGAGGGCTCCACGGGCATCGTGTGCATCGCCACCGAGAAGCACACGGGCAAGCAGGTGGCTGTGAAGAAGATGGACCTCAGGAAACAGCAGAGGAGGGAGCTGCTCTTCAACGAGGTGCGTGGGTTTGGGTGCTGCCTCAGGTTTTGGAGGCAGTGGGTTCAACAGGAGGCGTGGGCCAAATGCCACCATCAAGAGCCAAATGGGTATCTTTCTAAAAGGGATGATGAGTCCCACACACATCTGTGCTGTGTAAATATTGTATAGCCAGGCCAGTTTCAAGTGAGCTACTTCTCCTCTTGGCTTTAAGGGTATTATGTTGTGACAGGAAACCGCTAAGAAATGTAATAGCTGATCCATGCAGTGTGTCTGGTGCTCAGGCAAGCCTGGCTACCTTTTTCTGTCTCCTGACACAGTTTATTCTTCCCAGAGGGAGGATCCAGACTAACCTGACTGTTCAAAAAGCATGTGCACTGTATTCTGGCATACACATGCTTTTTGTTTCCTCCCTCCTTCCTCTCCTAACCATCAGCACTCCCCTTGCTTTCTTGATGGTTACTAAGCTAAGAGCTGACAGTCCCTGTTTTATGGAGCCATCTGTATCAATTCCCACATCTCCTTTCCTGAGTGTTGCTGCCAGTTCAGAGCCCACAGCTGCTTATGGGAGACTGTTTTCCCCATGTACATTATTTTATATTTCAGCACACTGCTTTTCATTTGCCGTTTTTTCACCCAGTTGTTTGAGGCTTGAGAGTCCCTTCTGCAACTTGAGGAGTTTCTCCTTTTTTTAGCTTTTTACTCCCTTAAGGCATCTGGTGGGGTGTGTTCACTGCTCCCTTTTTGAGATTGCTTGTAAATATCCTGATCAATACCAAAAACACTGCAGGATCCCAGGAAACCTCCTGGGAGAACAAACCTTATAATTCAACCTTTTGTTTCCTGTGTTTTAACTGTATCTTCCCTCATCACATGACAGATTGGTTTCTTTAAAACCTGTAAAAACGTCACATTTTTTAATTACAATATTAAACAACAAACTTCACCTGGTTCTTCTTTACACAGTGCATTATTGTTGTGGCTGTTTGGGCTCGGCTTTGCCTCTGCTGGAGGCTGTGGTGGCTCTAACTGAGCATCCCTTGAACAGTAACATCTTGAAGCAGGTCCTGCATGCTGTGCAGGACCAAGCTGCTTCCCTGGCACGCTCCAGTCGCTCGTGTCATCTGAAAATCTCTTGTCAGCAGTGATGAAATCCCTCTGTCTGTGATGAAGCCTTTCCTGGCTGTTGTTCTCTCTCCTGGTTTCCATTCTGACTCCCCTCAGTGCCCCGTGGTCATGGACACTGCCTTGGTTGGGCTGCCCTTACTGTGGTGCCAGTTCTGTGCAGTCCCTTGTAGGTGTGGGATTTGAGTCACACCCCAAACCACCAGCACTGAGAGACTGCAGGGACAGATTCTGCAGGCATTTTGGGGTGCATTTGGGTGGGGGCAGGGGCAGGTCCATATCCCAGCCCCTATAACCAATATCCCAGCCTGGCATGGTACCAGGCCCTGGCACACTGGATGCCCCTGCAGCCCCAATCCAGCCCCAGAGGGGCCAATTGACTGCAAGTCCCACCTGGGGGAAGGGCCCAGGAAGGCCAAGGGGTATTCAGGCCAAACATGAGGCAAGCATGTCTTGACTCAGCTTTCTCTTGGACTTTCTGAGCTGTGCTGGAACCCAGGGGTTGGTGGCTCTATGTGTCCTTTTCAATATATTTTCTCTCTTTCTCCTCCTTCTAATTGCCTCTTCTCGGAATTTTTGAATAATTTAAAATCAAATTGAAAGCTTAGCGTTTGCCAAGTTGAATGGGCCAAGGTAGTGGGCTTTGAGAAATGTTTTACATTGATGCAATGTTGCACAAAGCCCTTTGCCAAAGTTCTCTGATTTTCCTTAAGTTGCCAGTGAAGTTTTTTTGTTGTTTCACTTCTTGAATATCTTGTTGGTGTTTCTCCCGTGTGTCTAACTCAGAGTACACAAAAATCAGTAAGCCTTTTAAAGTCCCTTTGAGTGAGTTTTCTTGGACCTTACTCCAGCATTCTGTTAAAATTCTATGCAAAGTACCATTTAGTACATGATAAAAACAACTTTGATGTGTTCAGCAATTGATCAGGTGAAAAAAAAAAGTGTTGTACTGAAAGCAATTGGCAATAAAAAAAACAATTAAATAAACAGGTCTGTTCCTGCAGGCTGATGAAACAATTATCTGCTGTTTAAACTCTATCAGCTAGAGATGCATTCTTCCTCCTGATGCATTTATGATGGCTGATATTTTTATGTAAATATATTGATTTTGTTTATGCGCTGGTGTAAGGATTAGGGCGGATGTGATTCATGGCAGAGCCCTTCCTCAGCACCAGTGAAAAAGAAGGTCAAAACAAGTGTGAGATAAGGCTTGCAGCATTGCCAGCTGGTCCCTTTGTGCCTCTGCAGGTTGTGATCATGAGGGATTACCACCACGAGAACGTGGTGGACATGTACAACAGTTACCTGGTGGGGGATGAGCTCTGGGTGGTGATGGAGTTCCTGGAGGGCGGCGCTCTGACCGACATCGTGACTCACACCAGGTGCGCTGGGGGCTGGGGGTGAGTGGGCAAAATACAGAGAGAAAAACAGAAACTGTGCAAAATGCACGTGCTTGGAGAATGTGTATCATAGATTTGATATGTACACGTACTTAAATCCATACTGGCATTACCATCATCAATAAGCCGGAATTGCAGATGAACCCCTGGGAATACCAGCATTTACTAAATCTAAGGGAAAAAAATATGTGAGAAGTCTTACTGGTAGATGGGGATTTGATAACTCTTTAGGAGGTAGTTTAGCAGCAACACAATTTTTATTCATTACTTCCTAAAATGGGACAAAATAAAAGTTCTTTTCCCCTGTTTGATGATCTGTATTGTTGGGTTTGCTGTCATGGCCACGTCTGTTCTAAGGGTAATTTCTCCTCACAAAGGTTATCTGCAAACCAAGCCTAAAGCATAATGGGAAAAGTATTTTTATATCAGAGTATTTGTGCTTATGATGGAGCACATTCCCATATTTCTATGTTACTATCACACCTTTAAAGTAGGAAATTAGCCAGCACAAGACCTGCCGTGTATGGAACAGCTCTGCCTCTTCTGCGGGGAGACATTAGATTTTACAGCCCTCTTTACATCTGCTCTTTGCTCATCTGCTTCTGATAAGCTGAATAAAATGAGATAGGGAAGAGGGATTCTTTATTTAATTTCTTCCTCTTGAATAAAGGAAAGTTAAAATTTCTGCACCAAACCAGTGGGAGAGTATTTAAGGGAGCAAGAACAAAAGCAAGGAATTATAAATTAGAAAACTTGTGTTCTCTCCTGGTTTAATGATGTTCTTAGACCCTATCAAGAGTTATAACATAGGTGTTTTATTTTTTAGTGTTACCTTAGCTTATGTGCTGAAATAAATCTCAATATTGCATGTATTTGCCAAACCATTAAAAGCTCTCTCTTAGATGTTTCTGACAGAAGTTCTAGCAGCAAACAGATGCTCCCAGGGCACCACTTTTTAAGAGCTGTCATCTATTTTTTAACTCAAAATAGTACTTTCTTAATCTTCTGGGTGTTTTTTTTTTTTTATATTGCATGACCTTCCCTCAGAGATTTTGCTAAAATACTGCAAATGGCACACAGAGTTAAAGCAGAAATCTCCATGAGTGTTCTTCTGGTCACATAGAAGAGATGCTGGGGACATCAGCAATTGGACAGTGGCTCCAGGGTGCACAGCCCATCCCAGGCATTCCACTGTAGCTGGTAGAATGGCCCCAGAATGGGGTTTTTCAGCTGTGCACAGAAATGAGGACTCTTGTTTCATTTTCTGTTGAAATACCCAGAATATTTTTATAGATGGCATAAAAGTACTCTTGAAGAGCTACACCCAGGGCCTGATGTTTTGCCCACACAACTAAGGGTGGTTTTTTCCTCATATTTATTCCACGCCTGTTTCCATCCCAGTAGTGATCCCTGCTTGGCAGGCAATGAGCTTGCTGTAAATAAGGCATTTCCCTGATTTCCCAGAGGGAACAGGCTACAGCACATGGCACACTCTGCTCTTTTAGTGCTGCAGGGAGACTAATCCAGACCTTGCTGCAGGGCTGATCCCCACACCTCATCTCCCCTGTTTTGCCAGAAACAGGACCACAGATTCACCCCCAGAGCCACTGCCTGGCAGATCTCCTGCATGGTGCTGTGAATGGGAAAAAGCCATTTGTCGCTGGTGGAGAGACAATGGGCTGTGACAGATGATACCAGGAATGAGCACCACTGCCACTCTCCTACGTCTCCGTTGCCTTCATTTTAATGAGCTGTGTGTTCCCCAGGCTGTGCTCCCATCTCCAGGCACTGCTCCAGGGCACTTGTGCCGTTTTCCCCAGCATTCAGCTGTGTTTCTTTCCCCTTGCTGTTGCAGGATGAACGAAGAGCAGATCGCCACGGTCTGTCTGTCCGTGCTGAGAGCTCTGTCCTACCTGCACAACCAGGGCGTCATCCACCGCGACATCAAGAGTGACTCCATCCTGCTCACCAGCGACGGCAGGGTGAGCTCCCGGCCCTCCCTGCCCCCAGGGCTCCAGGACAGCTCCTGTGCACAGAGTGGCACTGACTGGAAAAAACTATCCAGGCATGGGGAAGAATGGGGTGTGACTGTGTATATCTTGTTGGAGAGTGTGAGTGACTTGTGAGAGTGCTGAATCTGAAAGACACAGGCCTGGCCTGGCTGGTGATTCATAGCTGAGCCGCAGGCAGAGTCCTTGGGGAGGGACTGGGGCCTTCAAAAAGCAGTGGCAGAGGAAACTACACAGCAAGGGGGGTGATCAGGTGATGGGAGACCTTCTGAGCTCTGCCACTCCTACTCTGATGCCTCTCAAAAGCCACTTCCTTTTTACCACACGTAGTTACCATTTGCTTAGCAGTTTCTGTGCTCTGCTTCCCCAGGCTAGTTGGGAGGCCCACCATCAATCTGTACAAATAGGAAATAATCTGCATTAGTGCTGAACCCTCCCCAGATGGTGAGAGGAGCTTTCACACTTCCAAGATGCTTGATAAAACCTGTCCCACACTTCCATTTACGTGACTTTCTCTGTCTTTGGTTGGTAATGAGCAGGGGGAGAAGGGGACAAAATGCTGCAGTGACTTGCTCCAAAACAAAATGTAGTTTGCACACATAAAAATGGAGAGTTGCTCCACTGGCAGTACACACCTGTCTAAGGCAAGACCTGGACACTTTGGTTTGGAACCAGATCCAGTTCCAGACCTTCTTACTCCAAAGGTAAAGCTCTTGTATTCCCAGGCCTGGTCTGACTCTGTAGCCTGTCTGATTTGATGCCCACTTCACCAAGGGAGAGGGATTTTCTTCCTGCAGCAGTCACAGGCTGCTCCTGTTAATCCTGTCAAGGGAAGAAAATCCCACATGTGTAGGAGTTTTTCAGTTGTAATTTCAGTTCATGTTGCTGAAATAACATCTGATCTATGCTGGGGATCTGCATACAGTGCCTCATTATACTCATTACTCCAGTCCTTATTATCTGCATTGCAGATTTCTTCATGGCTGTTGTGCAATTATCTTTTTTTAGAAAATCGTCGTCTTTTATGTACTCGAATGAGCAATAGATATGCAAAACCTCTTGTGCTCCTACAAAAGAAGATTGGGCTCTGCTTCCAAAATATGCATTATTTCTTCCATTCTTCACCCTGTAAACTGAAAAATACTTTCAGCGTGGAGAACTTGGCTATTATTGGCTTTGTTTTAGAAATACAAACAATCATTTCCTAATTCTGTTAAAAATAATACCCGTAACTTTTAAAAAAAGTAATGTCTCTGCTGAATCCAAAAAGAAAGCAAGTGACTGCTGACAATAAGTCTACACAAAGCACGGATTTATGCATCTTCCCAGTCCAGTTGTCCTGGGGCTGTTTTGGGCTCCCTTTGTGTCCCCAAGTGCTGAGTACTTGATGCGATACACAGCCTGTGTGCCTTGGGTGTGGGTCACCATTGAATTGTGCAGTGGTGGAGGTTAGGCAGGTCCAGGAAAATCCCTTTGATAGCTTCCAGGCCTCCAAGTATGTGCTTGGAGGGCTAAAAAAAAGATTTTAGTCTTCTGGAACAAGCTGTTTCTGGAAGGGGTTGATGCCACCAACCCTCAGACCAGCTTGTTGGAGGTTGAATGGAGTATTCACCTTGGCATTGTACAGCGACGGGGAGGGGGAGGTGATAATTTTCCATAATTTTTGTTGTTAAAAAAAAACCTCATAAAGTGTGAGCCAGGCACATGATGCAGCAAGAGCTGCTCTCCGGAGTGCTTGTGTATCCCATTATTTCTATTTCAGGTCACTGCCACAGCTACTCAAGGACAGCACTAATTCCTGAGTTCCCAAGCAAAGGGAAGAGGTTAACTCTTTTCCAAAGAGTCTTGTACCCTTCTCTGCCTTCTCCAGCTGAGCTCTCCTGCTGCATAAAGATGACAGTGA
Source organism: Petroica traversi (assembly GCA_025920805.1). NCBI lineage: Eukaryota > Metazoa > Chordata > Aves > Passeriformes > Petroicidae > Petroica > Petroica traversi. The sequence goes on from JAHLSL010000010.1 coordinate 2,513,402, forward strand.
TAGTCCCCAGTGCGAGGTCCTGGGCTTTACCAACCACTGGAAGGAGTTTTATTTTCTGTGGGTGGAAAAAGGGAATGGAGTGAATGCCACTTGTTCCCCATGTTTTCTGACAAACTCAGGAATCGTATACTTGGTACAAACCACAGGAGGAGTGTTGTCACTTGGCGTATGTGTATTACTGGTTATCACATGGGGGTTCTGTTTGGAATATTTTGTTTTCCTTCTATTTTTAAGTGTTATAAGCCATTTGTCGCTGGTGGAGAGACAATGGGCTGTGACAAATGATACCAGGAATGAGCACCACTGCCACTCTCCTACGTCTCCCCTTGCCTTCATTTTAATGAGCTGTGTGTTCCCCAGGCTGTGCTCCCATCTCCAGGCACTGCTCCAGGGCTGGGCTGCTGTCCTGTCCCAGGAAAATGCAGCTCCATCCCGGTCCCTGCAGCTGCAGCTGGAGATGTGTCTCAGAAGAGTCTGTCCTGGTACTCAAGAGGGGCTTTCACTTCTTCTTTTCAGATAAAATTGTCTGACTTCGGGTTCTGTGCCCAAGTATCCAAGGAAGTCCCCAGGAGGAAGTCCCTGGTTGGGACACCGTACTGGATGGCACCAGAGGTGATATCGCGCCTGCCCTACGGCACCGAGGTGAGCACAGGGGCACTCCAGAGGGATATCCCAGGAAACTCCTGTGGCACAGAGCTGAGTGAAGCAGGCACTGCCAGAGGGGATATCCCAATTCCCTATGGAACAGAGCTGAGTGAAGCAGGCACTGCCAGAGGGGATATCCCAATTCCCTATGGAACAGAGCTGAGTGCAGCAGGCACTGCCAGAGGGGATATCCCAATTCCCTGTGGCAATGAGGTGAGCGCAGCAGGCACTGCCAGAGGGGATATCCCAATTCCCTGTGGCACAGAGCTGAGTGCAGCAGGCACTGCCAGAGGGGATATCCCAACCCCGTGGAGCTGTGTCAGAGCTGTGCAGTTCAGAAGCATTTGCACAGCTGTGCTAAACAGCAGCAATTACATTTGCCCCAGAGTGCTGCATGTGCCTGGTTTGAAAGTATTTCCCCAAGATGAAGTCATTAAATAACAACTCCATTTAGCGCTCTTAGCAGTGTAATGCCGTTACACATTTCAGCTTGGGGTGCTGTGGTAAAGGAAATGCCTCATTTGAACTTTGTGAGAGGCCTTTGCTGCTCTGTAATACCAGGCCTTCGGGCTGGAGCTGTAGTCCCAGGTGTGCACACCTGCAGGTGCCAAGCCAGCAGCCACCTCATGTGCCCTCCCTGCACAGCCACATCGGCGCTGCACAGGGCCACTCGGCTTCCATCCAGATAAAGCCTGCCATGCCCTTTCTCTGGAGCAGTGCCAGCAGAGACACAGGTGCTGTAGGGTCCCAGGCCCAGGGCCACCTGGGTGGGTTGCATTGCCACCCTCTGTGGTAGGATTGGTCTCCACCTGGGCTCCTTCCTTGGACTCATGGATATCATCAGCTAAGAGAGGGGGATAGGAAAAGCACATCTGGGGGAGCTGCTTCAAGCACTGCCAGATGTTCTGAGAAAGGCAACACACACATTTTTACTGGAACCCCTCAGAGGAGCCCAGCAAGGTGGGGAGACCCACAGCTCTGCAGTGCCATCGTCCATCTGTGAGGCAGCTGTGAGTCACAGCACTCCTGCCCTGGCGGCCTGGGAAAAGCAATCCCCTGTGCGGTGCTCAGCCGTGACAGTGACAGTGACTCACACCTCCCCAGCGGGGACACCTCTGCTCCTCTGCGTGGGGACAGAGCTGCTGCCTCAGAGTGCTCAGAGGAGCAGCTGCAGAGCTCCACTCTGCCAGCAAGCAGAGCCAGGGACATGGCTGTGTTTACACACAGGTACAGTACACATACCTGTAGAGAATATAGATATAGAGAAATACAGATATGCACAGGGAAGGGGACTGAGCTGAGCAGGAGCTGCTCCATCCTCACACTGCTCTGGCACTGCACAGCACCCTGCAGGCTCTGTGCTGCTCTGCACCTTGCATCTGTGCTGTTGCAGAAAACATTCCAGGGATAATAGCATCAACTATTATTAGCCCTTAAATATCTTAGGGGATTATAAAGTGGCTGAACTTAGGGCTACATTAAATTTCCCCATCAGAAGAAAAAGGAAAAAAAAAAAGATTGAAGCTAAAGGATAGTGTTGGCAAAAGAGCAAAAGCAGAATGAACTGGCCCTGGGTGTATTTGGGCTGGCAAATGACAGGAATTACAGTCATCAGATGATTAGGATTCTGGAGCAGCTCTGCAGCAGGCCAGGACTAAGAAAATGAATTTTTTTTTTTAGCTGGAGCTGAATCACTTTCCAAATATCTTACATAATGTGCTACCTGTGCTGGCTGTAAACAGGCCTGGGTGTAGTGAGTGCTTGCATTTGCCTTGGGGTCCTGAATGGAGTTCCTGTAGTCTTTAAGCTTCAGGGCAATAGAGTAAGTGATTCCACAGCAGCTGAGGTGTCCCCTGCTCCCCAGCAGCTGCAGGGCCAGCCTGGGGTTGGTCTTCAGTGGGGGCAAATCAGTGCAGCTGGAATGCAGGGCAGCAGGACACAACCTCCCCAGGGCACGGAGCTCCCGTGGGCAGCACCTAAACCAGCTACAGACCCAGGTGTAATTAGCAGTCCCTGCTAATCTGTTTTGTCAAGGCACTCACTGCTCAGAAGACAAAATCATGGTTGGCCGGTTAAAAAAGAAAGATGGATGGTGCTGGCTCTCCAGACTGCTGGCTCAGGCTGGGGGCAGCAGCTCTGGGGTTTGCAGCAGTGCTCAGGAGCCCCGTGTGTGTTGCAGGTGGACATCTGGTCCCTGGGCATCATGGTGATCGAGATGATCGATGGGGAGCCCCCGTACTTCAACGAGCCCCCGCTGCAGGCCATGCGCCGCATCCGCGACAACCTCCCGCCCCGCGTCAAGGACATGCACAAGGTCAGCCCTCCCTGGGGACCAGGAGTGGCACGGGCAGTGTCAGCAGCACTGCAGGCACACACCTGCACGCCCAGATCAGAGCTTGCACCTCTGAGGTCCCGCCTTGAGCACTGGGTCGTACACAGGGGAGGGAGTGAGGCCAAAGCCATCACTCAGGGCCTTGTTTGTGCCTAACCCTGGCACTGCTTTTGCAGTGAGTGATGGCAAAAGGGAGCTGGGCACAGCCTCGTGCTCCCTGTGCTTCCCAGCCTGCTCTTCCCAGAGCAGCTCGGTTCATTGGTCCTGCTGTGGGTGGGTTGGTACATCCATGCCCTGTGCCAAAGCCTTTGGGCACCTCCCAGTTTGGGTGCACAGGCCAGAGCCCTCAGCCTACCTTAATGCTGTTCTGCACCCCAGTGATACCCCAACACTTCAAACACCAGTGGCACAGCAAAGACCCACAACCCTTCAGCACAGCTGTTGCCATCGGGAAGATCAGTGTCCCTTGCTTTCCCCAGAGAGCGGCATGCACAGAGCCAGCACACCTGGAACTGGGTGTTTTTGTCCACCCCTAATGCCAGTGTGGTGTTTCAGGTCTCCTCTGTCCTCCGGGGCTTCCTGGACTCGATGCTGGTGCGGGAGCCCTCGCAGAGAGCCACGGCCCAGGAACTGCTGAGACACCCCTTCCTCAAACTGGCTGGGCCCCCCCTCCTGCATCGTGCCCCTCATGAGGCAGCACAGGCACCGCTGAAGCTCTCTGGGGACAGGTCAGTGCAGAGCCTGGCTCACGGCCATGAGGGAACGCCAGCAGTTGCGTGGGAGCCGCAGGCAGGGAGGAGGAGCAGCTTTGAAGGAAAGCAGCCCTGCAGGAATCCTGCGCTGCATTAGAACCCCAGAGCCCAGGCAGTGCTCCCTGTGCTCCCGCTGCGCCAGGGACAGGGAGCAATCCCGGCCCCGCTCCGCCAGGCACTCCCAGCACTGCAGAAGCAAATGCCAATGGTGGGAAGGTAACTCAGCAGAGGAGAGCACAGCCAGAGCGAAACACCAGAACTTCACTGCAGGCTACGGCACTTCTGTTTCAGAAGAACACTTTTCTGACAAAATAAAGCACTTTTTATCTCGGTCAGAGCAGCGCAATGTATTTTGCAACGAGTTTGTAATTTTCTGTACAGTACGTTTTGATAACTTGCAGTACTTTGTCACGTAACTGTTGTGTTAGTTGAAGTAGTAAGTGTAACTTAGCGAGAATTTGAGAAGATGAAGTTTCCTACTTTTTTTAAACCCTTTTGAAAACAGGAAAAAAATCAACAAAAAAAAAAGAAACCACAACCACCTTTAGGAAGTTGTAAGGTTTTGCAGATTTCCCATGGGGTGAGGAGGGGGCTCATCTTATCCTCATGGCAGCTGGAAGAGCCAGGGATAACTGATGCTAGTGGGAGTACCTGGCTTGGGACACTGGGTGACAGTGGCAGCCCCAGCTCTGCTGAGGGCCAGCCATGGTTGGAGTCTCCCTTTCCCAACACCCCCACCCAGCCTTGGCCCAAGGGGCCTCCCAGGCCAGGGTGATCCCTCTTTTTTACGCCACCCCAAGGCCAGGACTGCCACCACAGAAGCCTCCACTCTTTCTGTCACGCTCTGGCATTGGAAGGGGAGGGGAGGAGCTCCTCCTCCCACCCCAGAGGGATCCCAGAGCTCAGGCAGAGCCACGGGATGGGTTGGGATGGGCTGGGATGCACTGCCAGGCGTTTGCCATAGAGGAGAAGTCGTGCTGCCGTCTAGACCTTTCTGAATGTTGATGCAACAGTTGGCTACTGCAGTACAATTTTGTGTTATTTGTTGGATGACTTTGCATGTTAACTGTAGGCCTAAATAGATTTGCCTTTAAAATTTTTAGAAGTGCTTCATAATTATTTCAATGAGAAATTAATTTTATTTATTAATGATTAGTTGTTTTTAATTATGTTTAATTATGTATAATACAAAAGCCATGTTTTTCAAATTTGTTTTTTTTTCTTACTGACCTCATTTTATGGTATCTTTAAGAACCACAAAGCCAACTTTGTGAAAACACAGTTTCTTTCTTATGATGGAATTTCATAGTTAATAAATTAATTGTTATTTATTGTAGTAAATTATAACCAAACATCTAAACCTGGCAGGAGCTGTTGCTTAAAGATCTTCCTCTGGGAGAAAAGAGTTGCCAATAGTAAAGAAGCTCCTTTAGTTCTGCCCTTGAAGAATATTTGGAGGGAGAGAAGCAATTTTAAAAAAAAATAGGAAAAAGGAGATGAAGATGATGTGGAACATGGAATAGATGTTCCTGCATCTGTGTCTTACCCCAGTGCTCTCTCCCTGACCCTGTTTGCACACTTTAAGAAGACACTGAAGAAAATGTGTTTGGCTCCCGCCGCCCTTCAGCCAGGAGCCCCCACAGCCCCCAGGGCTGCCTTTTGTAGTCGTGACAACTCAGGAATCCAGGCTGCACCAGTCCAGGCAACGGCACAACTTCATACTAGCCACAAAATTACCTTTTTTAACCATCTTTGAATAAGAAGAAAAGGGGTTGGTGGGGTTTTTTTCTTCAATATTCAACACATTTTAGGCTGTACAAGTGAAGAATTTTCTGCAACTTTCTTATCATTAGATACTTTCAACAGTGTTCATCAAGTTTACTGAGAGTTTTGTCGATTTCAAAGGGGTTTTTTTGTGAACACCAGCTACTGGTGAGACAAATGCACATGCAAGTTAAATAAATTAATTAATAAACACTTTAAAGTTTCAGTGTGGTATTTTTTTTCCCCATGCCTTTTTTCTAGTTTATAGATTTGACTCAGTCCCACAATACTGGACCAAGCAGATAGCAAGGAAAAAAGTTTTTTTGTGAGTATATATATGATACTCATATATACAATACACATACATATATAAATATATAATGATTTATAGAGCTGCCCCAAGTGATGTAAGTGTCAGTGCATTTCCACCTTCCTTTCTCTGCCCCCTAAATAATCCCTTTCTTTTTCTGCCTTACACATCCTACAATTTTTTAGCTCACAGCTGTTGCTCTCTCACACCTACTGACAGCAATTTCTCCCAGTTTCCCCAGCAGCACCAGTCAGCTGATGAATGTGCAATGTTATTTGCTATCTTCCAAGTCTTAAAAATGAGGATTTTTATTACTTTTGGCTGCTGACAGCAGCAAATACTTCAAAATACATTTAAAAAATATAATGCCATGACCTAAAAAAACAAAACAAAAAAAACCAACAAAAAAAAAAAAAAAAAAAAAAAACAAAACACCAAAACAAAACCAAGGCATGTTAAGAGCATCCATTCACTCAGAAGCTGAGGCCATGCTCCAGGTAGGATGGGATATTCCAGTGAAATTATTCCCACCTGGCACTAAAGAATGATGGCTCTTTCTGAGCTCACAGTTCTGAAACTGTTCCCAAATATTCCTAATCCTAGTAGCAGAGGCCAGGACATTTACTGGCTATGTCAGCCCCCTCCTCAGCAATACATCAGTAATTTATAATTTAAGTTCTAATCACAAGTACTCTGTAAGTCATTAGCAGCTGCTTTAGTAAGTGCTTAATTACTACAGGTCCTCACAGAGCTCAGTAGGGTGATAAAGCCAGCAATGAATGAAAGCTAAATACAAAATTAAATCACAACAAAGAGCTGCCATCCTCAAGATGCTGCTGCAGTTAGACAGGCAGGAGGGAAGCTGGACATAATCTCTCTCAGAAATAATTTTTCATAAATAGGCTTGAAAAGCTTAAAGCAATGGAAAAATCAGATCTATTTCAGTAATTGTTGGCAAAAGGACAGAAAAAATTACAAGATGTAAAGAGTTTTCACCCAAAACCTTAAATAACTTTTCAGTTGATATACATCAGTCTGGGACACAAACTGTCTTTGAGATTAAATTAATTACAGTATTCCTGAAACTCTGTCCCTGTCAGCTTACAGACACTCACCCCCTGAAGGTGATGCCAAGGACTCCCTAAGGGAAACCCTCATCTCACACAAAAAGCAGCAGAAGTCCTCCAGTGTGTGGGCACGGGAGCTGCAGCAGCTTTTTTTGTCCCCATCCAATGGCCAGTGCCACCATCCAGTGCTCAGGCACTGGGGTCAGGCAGGGACTGTCCCTGTGAGTGCCCTGTCAGAGTCAGCGCAGGGCACATTAAAAACAGTTTGCAGAGCCCACCATAAATCAGGCTCTTTTCCATCTTAAAGCCAGGCAGGTATCTGAGTTCCTCTCCCTGGTACAGCAGAAGCAGCACCAAGGGACTGAAACCCCCCAGCAGCTTCACCTGGACAAGGCTCAGTCACCTCCCAGAGCAGCCTGGGAATGGTGTCCCCAGCCACTGACACAGCAGCTCAGCCAAGCCCCAGCTTCTGCTGCCTCCAGCAGCTCCATGTGAACCCCCTGAACTCCCCCTCTTCCAAGGAAGGAAGCCGGGTGATGTAGCGGTGGTTCAAGCTCAGAGAATGTCATACCCCCTGAAGAATTTCTGGGGGCCTAGAAAGTGAGGCCCCTCGGAAGGTAGAGTTAAGTCTGGCCTTGGAAAGGGAGTCGAACCCCGCCCCCGCTTACCTCCCAGTTAACAATAGTATCTTGTGTCTCACTCTTTCCTCCCTTCCTCCTTCCTGACTGCATCCTGACCTTCGACCCTTCTCCGTGTCCTCCCCTGTACCGTTATGAGATAAGTTGTAACCCTCAGAATAAAAGTCTGAATGTTGGGCCATTCCGGGTCTTTTGCCCCTGAGCCCAAGCAGAGCGGACCCTCGTGTCTTGTGTCTGATTTGGGGCTCCGGGCAAAGGAACACTCTCTCTCTCAGCACCTCTCCGGTTTTTAGGACAGCGGCCACCATCCCAGGGAAGCCCGACTCCCGGTGAGGGGAAAAGAAGTCCCTAGCTGAAGCTGACTTCACGAAAAGGAAGCTCTCAGAACAAGCCGCCGGCCGTCCCTGTGGTCAGCTGTCCGGCCCTCGCCACCGGCTACAGGGTGGGAATGTCCTCCTAGTGACTGGGATGGCTCCAGCTGGGTGCAGTCTCTCCCCTACAGCTCCCTGCCAGAATGTCCTATCCAGGAGAAAAACGGCAGTGGAGGGGCTCCTGTGGCATCTGCAGCTCGGCTGGTGGCTTCCTTTTTGTTCCCTGTTATTCTTTGGGATGTTACAGCAGCAGATGTGCCAGGCTGATGGGAGCTGGCCAGGAGAGCCTTCCTGGCCCCAGGGCAGACAAGGGTGAGGCAGGACAAAGCTCCTCTCTAGTAAAGATGAACCTTTAATCCTTTTATTCACCCTCCTGCTACCTCTGGCTTTTTCTTACTGCCTCTGAAAGAACCTCTTCTTTTTAATTATCAGCTTATTGTAGGCAGTGGCACTTGGTCAGCCTAAAGCTCACCCAGGACCCTTTCACTGGAGTTTTAAAGGAAAAGGGCAAAGTCACAGTCATCATTAGTGCCATAATTCTGCTTCTTGCATCCAAATGAAAAAACAGAAAGCTGTGGATAGCATAGAAATGAGACCAGAGATAAAGCAGGACTAAAGGAAGGCTTATGCTGAATCCACCTTCATCAAAAAAACCATTAATTTTGGAGGAGGCTACAGCATTAAAAAACAGTTAAGTTTCTTCTCTTGCCATTCCCCAACACTGAAATTACTATTTTTCTTTAATTTTTAAGCTGAAAGAAAACAATGAAGCCTCTGTTTGAATTACATCAGTTTAAGAACAAGGAAGTATTTTCCATACCCTAAACTGCCACAAGGCCTGGCCTAACTCCTGCTGAGGTGACACCGGAGCCAAGGGGAGTCAAAGGATTTGGTGGGAGCTGGACAGGACCAAAATGAAACATCACTGCCCACACAACACAGGAAAAACAGCCAAGAGACAGAAGAACATTAGAGACAACCAACAAATCACAGAATACTGAACACCACCATGTTTTCACCAGGCCATTTGCAGCAAAACCTTAAGTGCTACATGGAACATCCATGCAGATGATGGATTTGTGTTCCCGTTCCATTTGATATCATGGAGTGAGTACAAAGCATGGCATCATTTCCAAATAAGAAGGCAAATCAAGTATTAGATATGTACGTGTTTTAATTAATTTTAAAAATTGTCTACATTTAAGGATAGATTTCAAGGGTTTCCTTATATTTTTTCTATTACATTAGATTATACCTGAATAATCTGCATAGTAACTTTGACATTACTGTTTTCTTTTTCTCTTTTTTTTTGTTTTGTTGTGAAAATTATCAGTTGCAGGTAGCAATGTAACATCTCAACCACAATCACAATACGTGCAGGATGCCCAGCCAGAAGCATTTCTCAGTTGACTTGCAGTAGCACGGCACTTTATAATTTGTGTATCAATACTTTTTTTTTTCTTTTTTAAGTTTAGTTCAGATGTGGCTCAAGAAGCAAAAACAAACTTTCTTCACTCAGTCTCAAGTGCGGGGTCAGCTCCACAGCTGTGATCTGCTCCATTGTAGTTACTGACCTTGAATTTATTTATTTTTTTTTCAAAGCACCCCTGCATTTGCCTCCATGCTTTCCTTAACCTGAGTGCAAACTTAGGGATGTGGTTTGAGTCCCTTCATTAGAGGGCCTGAATGAACCCTGTGCAACGGCTCTGTCTCCCAGCCCTGCTTCCTGCACAGACAGGAACGTGGAGGGCTGAATGCTCCAAAGGTGATACAGGGGAGGCAAGAGTCTCTCAAGATTGGGAAAAGGGAAAGAATAAATAAACCAAGAAAGCTAATTGTGCTCCCAGTGTGAAACTCTGATATGTGAAGCATTTCTGTTTCCAGATGATCAGCCCAGCTGCTTAAGAAGGTATTCAAATCACCTACACATACCTCAGACACTGGGTCTCCTTACTCACAGAAAGAGTCTGTGTTAAAGCTGAGCCTTAGCCTGAGTGTCTCCATGAGCTACTCAGGATTAGGTGTTGTGAATACCATCCCTTACCCCCCCCAGAACCTTTCCTCGCCCGCAGAAAAAAGTGCTTTTGCTTTTTCTACCTGATGAATGCTGGGGTTGCTCGGTCCTGCTCCCTATCCCATGTGTTTGTACTGAGATCTGTCCCGAGGGATCTGCACCTGGCTGGCTGTCAGCTTGTGGTGGATGTGGTAAATGCCGAGGGTGATCACGATCACCAGCCCCAGGATCAGCCCCAGGATCAGGGGCAGGGTTTCCTCCAGCTGCTCCCTCTGGTCCACTGGGCACTTGTGTTCTGCAGGGGACGAAAGAGGGGGAAGAGGACGTGACTGAGAGGGTACCAGGCTGAGCTGCTGCCGTGGGGGCTCCCCGCTCACGGCTCCGCGCAGGACAGAGCAGCCGCAGCTGCCCGTGGAGCCCCGGGGAGAAAATCAATTGCTCTGGAGCAGAGTGGAATCAGTCACAACACAGGGATGCAGGGAGAGGCAGCATCTATCAAGCCAGCCCACGCACTGGAAAAACACTTTCATGCCCATAAGCTCAGCCCTCCCTGCCACACATCGATGGCCTTGCTGGGAACGGGGCAGCCGAAGCCCGAGTTTGCTGACTGACTGAAGAGCTGCTTTGTTTATTCAGTTACAGAGTCTGGAGAGGCCTCAGCATCAGTGAAGTCTTTAATCCTGCACCAGATTCATCATCCAGAGATTCCCCCCTCTATCGGCAAGTTGAGTCTCTGCCATAGCCTAATAAACCACTAGAAAATAATGATACAATAGGAAAATACTCTTCTATTGAGCTTGGAAAGGCCACTGAGGTCAGGAAATGTGATACACTGGTAATCCTGGCTCAGGTCCCTTACACTTCCAGAGTCTACTGCAGGCCTGAGTGACAGGATCATGATGCACCTTTTTCCCCACAGGACTATTACTTCTCCATTCTGATAGATAGGCAGAGCCCATGCTGCCGAGATGGGGCTGCCAGGCTAAAAAGAAGAAAAATGCCAATACTGGTGAAGAAAAAAAGGTTACGTGACACAGGAAGGACAATTCTCTGGCTTATGTTCTTCATTGTACTAGAGTGTGCTGAAAACAATGACAACTTTAGGGGAAAAAAAATAAAGGGAAAATAGAAAGGCTGTGTGTTAGATGAGCGAATACAAAGGGCACCACGAATTCCCCCCCTTGCTGAGGACTGTCCATATGGGTTCCCTGGGCAGCTGATTGCAGAGATCTGCAATAACCACGAAGAGCAAACGCTCCATAAATCTAACATCACGTGGCAAAGAGCAGGAAAATCCCAGAGACCCCCAGGCCCAGACAGGAGGTGACAGCAGGGACCCATCTCCAGCGGTGCTGGCACCTCCAGGAGCTTCACCACGTCCTGGAGTGCAGCCTCCTCACAGCCACTCCATCAGGAAACATTTCTGTAAATGAGGTGAAACAAAAAAAAAAAAAAAGTAGCAAAAGTGAAATGTAGTCTAACACAAAAGAATGTCCTTTTCAGTTCCAGTTGCTCACTGTTTCACCAGAGGAGTGATTAATCACCAGGACTGTGGTACAGGCGATTCAGCAATTGCTGCAATGCAGGGGTTTTGTTTGTTTGGAGTAAGGAGAATGGGGGGAAAACTCCTGATTATTACTTAGCTCCCAAAACTGGGTTTCCAGTGCTCTATGGAACTGTTCCCAGTTTAGGGTGCTAAGGCCTGAGCAGCTCACAGGGACAGCCCAGGCTGAGCTGGCTGCAAGAAAAGCCATGCACAGGGCAGTGCAGTGGGGCCAGGCCTGCTCTGACCCCGCTGCCCACGGATACAAAGCAGGACCATTCCCATGGGAAGGATCCAAGCTCCAGGAGCTCCTCTGTACTCCCCACATGGCTGAAGTGCCAACGAGCAGGAGATCACCGTAGCTGGACACTGACTTTTGCTTTGGCAGTGGCTTAGCTTAAACCCTACAGAAGATGGAAAGAAAGCTGGTGGAAATACGGCTGAGAGGATTCAAACACACCAGGTTTGCCAGTGCACCTTTCCCTAAACAGGAATGATCCAGCATTTGCAGAATGGGCTGGATGTGGGGGACTGCAGCCAGTGGAAAAGGCAAAGCTAAAAGCAGCAATGCAGAGAACAGACCCAGATCTAAAGCACCCACTTGAAAACATTTTAATTTTACCAGCTTTTGCAAAAGCGAACCAGGAACAAAACACACCGGAGGATGTGGCTGGAGCTCTGTCCACAGAAAGCCAGAGCTGTGTTTTAGTGTCTGTGTCACAACTCAAAAAGGTGTCAACTCTTGCAAGCAGCCAAGGAAGAGAGTTCTTTATCCTAGTACTATTTTTAAGAGGATTGAAATAAAATAAAAAATAAATAAAGCCAATAGGAAGAAAAAAAAATAATAAAAAAGCCAAGCAAATCTGTCAGATCCAGCAGCACATCCCCAAGCCCAGCTGGACCTGCTGCACCTCCCCAGGCAGAGCAGCTGCCTCTGCCATACCCACAGCTTCTCCCCACCAGAAACATCTATTTTTCTCCTTTTGGAGCAGACCACCAAAGCCTGGGCTCTTTGGAGAATGTCGAGGGAATGAGAATGGGGCTGGGGGGACCCAGCATGGGAGAACTGTGCTAAGCACAAACACATCTGCAGCAGAAGCAAGGCTCTCTGGGTCCTGATTGCTAGGAGGATGAGTTTTCTATTTTAACATCGTATTAATGTTAAACCACATCATTTTATGAAAATAAAAATATTTTCACATTTATACCAATGTACTTTAACATTTATACAGCATTTTTCACCCTGAGAAATCAAAGTATTTTTCACCTCAAGAATTCGAAGCAATGGCTCTGAGGTCCACAACACAGCAGGGAGGCAGGCAGGCAGCCGATAAAATTCCTGCTCCACCAGCACAGGAAAAGGCAAAGGAGGAGCAGGAGGGGAGAAGGGTTTGCATAAAGCCCATGGCAGACAAATTTGGACATTCAACCCCCTCAAATATGGGGAGGTTGATGAAGCACCATTGCACGGGGAGCTGCTACAATTTCAAAATTAATGACCCTGCGGGAAAACAGCCCATTCTGTCAAATTTTCCCCAGTATTTTGCTCCAGGTCACAGGGATCTCAGCATTTCCCAAATTGCTGGGATTTCCCCTCAGTCCAAGGTCCCTGGCAAAAAAGGAAAGCTCAGGTAATGCCGAGAGTTCTGCTGCAGCCCGAACACAGCAGGGTGACCCCTTTGCCAGGGCGGTGTCACCCGCAGTCCCTGCCCCACGGAACTGCAGACAGACACACAGGAGGTGTCTGGGTACATTCCTCACTGTTCCTTTGTGCTGTGCCTCCTCCCAGGCTCACGTACTGCCACTGTTTCTATGGTGAGTGCTCGTCCAATTCCAGTACCAGGCTGTGAAACCACCTAAGAGCCCATTTTCCTCTTCCAGAATCCTCTGCAGAGCAAACACGGCAAAAATCCAGCAAAAGGCACAGTGCCCTCCTGCAGGCACGAGCACCAGCCTGAGCAGCACAGGAATTGTCCAAAGGGGTGGAAAAACAGCACAGCTCTGCCTGGCATGACAAGATTTTTGAGGTTTTGAGACTGGTGTTTATAAGTAAATAGCTTAAAGAGAGGAAAAAAAAAAAAAGAAAAGAAAGACCAGGTGCTTTTTAAAAAGTGGCCGCATACCTTGGTGCAAAGGACCCTTGAGAAAATGTAGCCCTCAGCTGGGAGGTCTCAGCTCCCTCTGAGCCATCCCAGGGTCTATAATTCTCAGCTGTTGTATCCCTTTCTATTAGTATTTTTCATCATATTGCTTTATATTCGAATTTATAGACACAAAACTCAAAGGAGCTGGCAGTTTCTCTGGGGTTCTTTTGTCAGTTTTAATCTTCTTGCACCCTCTTATCCAGTTCTCATTTTACTCATCTTCTAAGCTGACAAAGGTACACATACTTTCCCTATTAAAAAAATAATTAGCAAAACCTGAATGAAAAAAAATACTGCTGCTTCTGTATTGAAAAATGAAACTGTAAATAAATAAATATGGATTTGTGTCTTAAAAAAAACTCCACTCTATCACATGAGTTTAAGCATTTCAAAAAACCTAAACCAATCCAATCATTCCCTACAAGCTTTTTAACCTATCCCTGCCAGGACAGTGCCAGGACTACTCCAGAAACCTTTTCCCCATTTCTTTGTGGAAAAAGGGCCCCAACCCTCCTGTGTCTCGGTGATTCTTCTGCTCTAGCAGGTCTCTTTCTCTACTCTAAAATATTTTAGAATGTTCTGTAGCTTGTTCATAATTAATAGGAATTTTACCTAATGGGAAATTAATGAAGCAAAAAGGATAAGGCTAATTACTGTAATTTCAGATTGGCAGTGATTCTCAGACCCCACAAAGGACCCTGTTTTGCCATGCGTGTGCCGAGGACGAGCTCGGCCGGTGGGGATGCGCTGCTGGGAGATCGGCAGAGCCCTGGATGGAGCTCCATTGATAAATCACCCCCCAGCATTTCTGACCACCCTCTGCAGGTGCTGTCTGCTGGTTAACTTCCAGTGGAATTTAACAAAAAGGAGTGTAATTGAATAATGAGAGCAACAATAACAAAATACCCCATTGAGTTTGACAAAGAGAAGCCACGCTGTCCTGCAGAGGAGGAATTCCCTCTGTGTGTTCTAAGATTGCTAAACCAACATCACCTCTTTGTGTCCTGGAGGAAAAAAACCCACCAAACTACAGCAGGAAAAGAGAATACAAAATAGATCTACTGTCTGACAGGAATGAGCATATCATGAAAACAGCAGGTAAATGAGCCCTGAGGTGGGCAGTTTTAAATGGGAGCTCTTGGACTTCCTGAGTTGGTATCAGAGACACAGGCTTGCATATTTTACACACTGTCCTCAGCCTCCAAGGTCTGCCCAGCCCAACCCTGAGTGCAGGAATCCTGGATCCACAGGAGAAAGGAGAGGGTAAAGCTATGCCAACAAAAATAACCAGCAAAAACACTACAGCGAACTATTAAGTTCTACTTTTTTCTCCCTGTAAATTTAAGAAAAACGTGGTACTACTTTGATACAAAAAGCCCTGCCCACGGATGAAACCTACTCAGCATTACACTGGCCTTGCCATGAGTAATTCAGGCAGGCAGAGCTCTGCCAGAGCCAGCACATGCACCTGAGGATCTGAGTGGTGAGTGGATCTGAGTGGTGAGTGCAGCCACTCAGCTCTGCAGACACTGCTGGGCTGTTATTGTGTTCCAAAATATTTCCCACATGCAAAATAATAAAGCCCCATGTTTTTAATGCTAGGCTTGAATACCACCATTTTCTAACTCATTATTAAATGAGTTGGCTATTACACATTTTATTTGCACCTGGTTACAATAAAGGGCTTAAGTAATTTTAGTGCTAAGGCAGCACTATGAAATGGGCCTGGTCTCACCTCATCCAGGTGAGCATGATTACACCGCTTCATTCAACCTGAGGGGAAAGCCAAAGAGGAGCCAGGGAGGAGGAACACCACGGGTTCCTTGGGAAAAAAGGGAGCTAAAACTGAAGGAATTCCCACTGCAGCATTGCTGCTGGCTCCAGTACAACCCTTTGATACAAACAGCATGTTTTAACTCAGGTTTGTTTTTATCCACCATGGGTGTTAAAGAAGCCCAGAAGGGGAATGTATCCCTTGTGTTTGGTGCTCGAGGAGCCTCGCTGAAGTCCCTGTCACGCTTCCTTCACCCTCACAATGAGCATTAATCAAACTGAAGCCAGGAATGTGCACCCCCAGAGTCTCCTGCCACTACAGTCCCAAGCTTTCTCAATGTGCAGCAGCCCTAAGACGCCCTGGGGCTATGCTGAAGCATTTTCTGTTACAGAGGAGACATCTCAGCCTTGCAGGGCTGCCCGGGGATGCTGCATTGGGGCTTGCTGGCAATCTAACTCTACAAGTCCTTACAGAAGCCAATGTACATGCAATGATAGCCCATGTTTTGGCAGCTGGGCTGAATTTGTAAAGCCTTTTTGGGGACCTCAGAGGTAAGGAACAGGTTGGAGGGACCCCAGGAAGCACTGGTAACAGGCTGGAGTCAGGGGAAGGTTGCTCTGGAAAAGGTGGGACCCAAATTCCTCTAGTACATTGCAACATCCCTAAAGGCCGCAGCAGCATCAGCACCGCGGCGACTCAGGGCGTGCCTTTGCCAGCTCCTTACCTTCACTGAAGACAAAATCCGCGGGGATGTCGAAGGGCTGGAGCCGCACCTCCGACAGCAGGAGCTGCACGGACTTCTGGTGGTCGCTGGAGACGAGGGAGATGGTCTGCTGCGCCTGGCACTCGTAGGACCGCCCGGCGGGGGTCACCAGCGCCGAGAGGCGGTGCGAGCTGGCCGTGTGCTTCCCGGCTGGTCAGGGGACACGCACAGGTCAGGGCCGGCCCGGCACCGAGGGGCCCCCGTGAGCAGAGGCAATGAACCGAACGCGAGGGTGACGCGGCCGGGGCGCAATGCGGCAGCGGCCCCGCTGCCCCTGGAGTGTCCTCCCGGGCTGGGACCTGCTTTTGGTGTGACGCCCCACACAGCCAGGGCAGCTCCCGCAGCGGGATCCCCTCCTGCGAGCGGGAACACACGGCTCCAGCACACGGAACTGCACCACAAAGGGCACAGCTGCCTCTGCTGCCGCCAGCGCCGCTCCTGCCACAGCACCTGGAGTCCGTAACGTGGGAAAAATGGGTCCTGATCATACAGACCCGGAGTTCAGCCTGGGACTGTGCCTGTATTCCCTGCATTTGGGAAACAACCATTTCTGCGGCTGCACTTGGGCTCTGAATTCAGGTGGGAAGGAGCGGTGCCATTGGGGATCACACCACTAAGAAAGATGGGCCATAAAGCCTCTCCTGAAAATACAACGTGACCATTTCGCCCAAGTATAAATTACGGGAAAATATTTCCCCATCACATCAAGCCTGTTTTACAAGCGAAGGCCGAATGCGGCTGAGCCAAGGGGAATGAGGGATATCTTCCACCTCCGGCTCTTCCGCAGCCCTTTGTTCTCCTCCAGCAGCACAAAAAGGCAATTAGTGCTTCGCACTGGTAGGGGCTGACGAAGCACGGCCACCTCCGTGTTTTGGGGACTCAAACAGTGGAAACACCATTGGGAAAAGCAGCCCCAGAAACAGCGGGTCTTACGGCAACAATTCCAAACGCCCTATTCGCTGGAGTTGGAAAATCTTGAGGGAGAAGGATTTGCAAACGACAATATTTCATTTTTCAATTCAAGACAACGCATTTCTGAACAGAAATGAAATAAAAACAAAATGAAAGCCGAAAGAATGGAAACCCAGCGAGAAAAGAGGCTGCTGGGTGCAGAGGCGTGTAGGGGTATGATACTGATGTCAGTGTCAGTTATCTTGGGAAGCTGCTGCTTTCCCACCTATTCAACCACCATCAGGACTAACCTTAAAAACAATCTCCCACAGGAAAGCAGACAAGCTTTTCCAGCCTAGGTGTCTCCCTGCCCCACCCCCTCGGGCCCCGGGTCCCACAGGACAGCCCGGGCAGCGCAGCAAACGGGCAGAGCTGGGCTTTCCCTCGCGGTGATTAAAAACAAGGAAAAAAGCACCGGAGAAAAAAAAAATAACGCGCGGTTTAAACCCGGCAGCTGATTCCGGTTTTGTCGGGTGTGTTTGAGGTTTCCTTTTTCCCCTAAGCTGCATTTAGCGTGAAGCCCGTGGAGTACTCCCCTCCCGCGCCCGCCGGGATCTGCCTTAAACCCCGAGCCCGGGCGCTTACGGCTGACGGCATCCTTGAAGTAGGTGCGCTCGGAGGTGTCGTAGGTGAACTGGATTCGGCTGAGCCTCCAGGACGCCTCCGGCCCCCGGGACGTGTTGTGCCCCTCCTGCCGAGACAGGGCCGGTCAGGACCCCGCGGAGCCGCCGCGCCCCCGCCCCAGCTCCCGTTGTGCGGGGAGTCCGTACCTTCAGGAAGGAGAGTTTGAGGGTGTACGCTTGGTCCAGCCAGGAGAGCTCCAGCTCCGACTCGTTGGTGCCGCACTTGCCCTTCATCTCGGCGCCCCGCGACAGCGGGATATCGGCTTGCTCCGTGATCAGCTGCAGGCGGAGAGCGGGGCTCAGCGGGGACCCCGGGTCGCCCTGGGCTCCCACGGGCCTCCCACCGCCCCGGCTGAAAATCCTCGGAGGGGATAAAGGACTTCCGAAAGTACCGGCGGATGTGAGCGCGCGCGTGTGTCCCCCTGCCATCCCCGGTCCTGCCGGAGCCCCTGACCCGCCCCTGGCCTCACTCACATCCACATAATTGCTGGCCCACACGTCGTAGGGGACGATGAACTTGGCGGCGAATTCGGCCATGAGACACGTCGTCCGGTTTTCCCGCACCACGAAGATGTCCTTCTCGGGGTTAGGGGAGAGCCCAGAGAGGTTTTCAACTTCTTGCTCGGCGGCCAGGCGAGCCGCGGCGTCTGCGGGAACAGCGGAGCTGAGCGCCGGCAGCC
>JAHLSL010000010.1:2546407-2715640 GCA_025920805.1 Petroica traversi
TGAGCGGAACTGCACCGCGAGGAGCGCGCCTGAGCCCAGCGCCGGCTGGGGCTGCGCTCTGCTCCGGCTGCTGCTGCTCGTTCGCCTTGTTATCCATAAATACACCCTAAGAACTGCTATTGCTGTCCCCATGCCTCTGCCTCAGAGCCCCAGAACTTCAAAGTTAAAATAATTTGGAGGGAAGGGGGTCACATTTTCCATCCCAAGGGAGGTTCCCACAGTATAGGAGCTGTCAATGCAAAAAAACTAAAGCGTTACTCAGGGCAGACCTAAAGCCAGCCCTCATTGCCAGGCAGCAGTGCCCCGCTCACCTGTCATGGGAAAATTTCAGCTGCTGGGTTTGTTGTTCGTGAGCGTTAATGAGCAGTTTCTTGAGCAGCTCACACTGCTGGTTCAGGTGCAAGTCACGGATCTCCTGCTCCTCGGCGCTGTGCGTGTTGATCATCTCGGACCACTCCTTGGTGTGCTGAGCCACGATCTCTTTGACCTGTGGGGAGGTGACACCAGCTTTGTTAGAGGTTCCCACACAGAGCAACTCTTCCTACTGCTGACGGTGATGTAAAGGCAGTCATAAAACAGGTTCTAAAGAAAGCAGCTAAATTGTGAAAAATGGAGTTGCACAAATGGAGTTGCTTCACAGATAGTAAAGTCACTGAGGACACTGCTGGGTGGTATAAAAACAGATGGAAACCAACCCCTACTATTAGGACACTATTATCTAAAGTGCCCTGAATAGACTGGCTGAATAAATAGGCTCTTCACTGTATTACCATCTCTAACACCAAGTTAATAATGAAACAGTTTCACACTTTTGTTGCCAAGAAAAATATAGGTATTAAAAGTACTAAACTTTACAATGGAAAAACCTGGCGAGCAGCATTTCTTTGAGGGCTTAAAGATAGCCTTTGATTTTGTGGAGACAGTTTCACAAACATAGAGCTTTTACAGAGAAATCCTGTATTTAGTACAACCCGAACCTGAAGATGGGCTACATATCTTTGTTTTATACTCATTAAGTCAGCAGGGAATCTGACAAGTATTCTTCTCTTGCTTATCTTCCAAGACTCACAAGAATAATGAGATTAAAGTTTTGGAATGTTCCCAAGAGACAGTATTAAGAAGCCTAAATCACCAGACTTGTTATTATAATAATACATCACACTCATTGATTTTGAAAAGAAGCTAATAGAAAGATATGTTTATTAACCTTTAATAATTATCTTTGGGTATCTTGACATGCTATCCTACTTTTCCATAGATGGTATACAAAATGTGCCTCCCAATAAATCCATTTGCAGGTAATCATTTCAACTGCAACCAATAGCATCTGGGTCATCTACAAAAGCAAACTTGATCCTTTGTTAAAAAATTGCCACCATTTTGCTTAGAAAGTGAGAGAATGATGCCAGCATTTTAGCTGGGGTTGGCATAAGGAAGTGCAGATTGTCTTGCAGACAGTGGTGAAAGTGAAAAAAGTGGAGATTTTATCAGCCCCTGTCTCCATCCCGCCCTGGAGAGGCTCCTCTGAAGGACTTCTTACCTTAAGCCCATCTTGCGTAATAAAGAGGGAATCTAATGAAATAAAGAAGTGAGAATTCTGGAACAGATCAGGATGACTACCACTACCTGAAAACCAGATTTGCACTTAACTGCAACTAAACAATGCTCTCATATCAAAACAGGTACAAGCAGCTGATCCAGAGCAACATGGAGTTCTCTACAGAAAACAACAAAAGCCTTTTGAGGCAGAGGTTGGTATGACTAACACAGGTCTAATTCATCAGGGGGTTTAAGAGTCAGTGTGCCTCCAGCAAAATGAGCCATGCTTATTTTTGTGCATGTGGGGAAGTGCACTACTAAGCCCAGAGCCTGTCAACTATGAAATTATATGAAGGATGTGGTGCAGTTCGTGGGAGTAGTATTTTTAATAAGGTGCTCATAAGTTCTGCTTCCAGAGCCAGAAAAATATCAAGATTCAATTTTAAAATTAGTAAAATTAATGCTTGGATGTTGTGAGGGAAGAAAGACTAACTTTTCAGGTGGAGTTTTTGAGAGGTTGAGGGGCAGACACTCCAGCTCACCTCTGGCACCACCTGAGGCACTTCAGTTTGGACCAAGTTTAGACCAAGCTCCTTGAACTGCTTGGTATGAAAAGGTGAACAATTCCAAAGCAGGATTTATCACTCAGACACTCTCTGGAAATGCCCCTCTTACATCTCCAGGGCCTCAAGCACCAAGACACCTGAGTTACGGTGTATGAATCTCCTCTCAACAGTGACCTCATGTGGCTTATCAACCCCCAGGGAGACATGGGATGGACTTAAAAGAGCTGAAAGTCATGGCTGAAGGTTCTAAGAATGCTGAGTTTCCAGAGTCAGCTCCATCCACGATTAGAATTAAAAATGGTGCAGGGAGATCAGCCCAAAATCCTGGGTGTAATCCAGAGCACAGCGGCAAAGGGGCTGTGCCCTCAGAAAACTCCCAGTCAGTGGTAGAAATTATTAATATTTAAAAAGACAAGTGCTGTTCTGTGGCCTGGGGAGCAGAAGGCCAAGTGTTCACCACCACAGAAATTCCAGTAAACAAGAGGAGTTTGCTTTTATTTAAAGCCTCCTTAAGGTGTAGAGAAAATACAAAACAAACTTTGCATGAAAAAAGAACCATGATAATAAAATAGTGAAATAAATAGTGGAAGCCATGGTGAAAGTAAGTCTTTTGTAAATTAATTGTAAAGAGTTTACAATGCCCAAACAAACACAGAGGAGCAAAGACTCCAGGGCTCATTGCAAATGAATAATTTGATAATTGCTTTTGAATGGAGAATATTATAAACCACAGAGGAACCTGGAGGCAGGAATTCTGAATCTCAGGTACACTGATACCACAGGATCATATAAATACCTCACAGAATTACTGAATCCAACTCTTATAGAAAAGCTCTGCAAGGTGACAGTGTAGCAATACTTAGATAAAGTATTTAATCTTAAATGGGAGAAATAATCAGAAAAACACCCTGCCTGTGTTCATGGACAGATGTGCTGCTAATTCCAGAAGCAGCAGGCAGTTTAAGAAGCAGATACACCTCCTTGTAAAACAAGCTTTTCTCTAGGGATGTGAGAGACAGAGAAACTCTCTTTTATTACATCTCCACCAAGGCAGAAGTCTCATTTCAGGTACAGCAAGATATAACCTGATGAGAAGTATGTAAGGGATGTGCCAAACACCAGTTACGAGACTTTAAATACTCAATTTGACCCCGATTCCCAAGAACTTGGAACTCGTGGCAATTAAATCATCTGAAATCCAATTTTGCTGCAGATATGTGATACACTTCAAAGTTCAGCTGTAGTAAATTCAGAGAACATCCCTGCTTTTCTCCAATTTATTAGCAGCATAGCTGAAATGACTATTTAATTTTCACTGGGCTGTGCTCTTGTCCTACTTTCTGCTATTAAGGCAGTGTTGCTTGTCCTAAAGCATAGGGAAAATAACCATTAGCTAACTTCTGTCCTTCTTGTTCTGCAGACTGTGTTTGCAAGCCTGTCCTTTCATCTGTTCCTACACTGGGCCTAAGAGACTAATTAAAATCCTGATAAGGAACCTTCTTTTGCACAGCATTTATGCAAGAAGTTTGTTCAGTCACTAAGTTCAAGCAGGAATGATCTTTGAAGTAATCTTTTCTTTTTTTTTTTCTTTTTATCCTCTGTCTGCTTGATATGGGGACCTACTTTCCTAATGCAGGGGGTAATTTGCATTTGCTAGGTTAATTGTGTGTGAAGTACACACTGGGACATTCAGATTTAATTTCAATATTTTATGTCAAACTTGGGCTGGATGTTTCCTCATGACAGGAGGAGTTTTGTAGGTGAAAAGGTCTCTTTGGTGCTAAAGGTCTGTACAAGCACGTTGTGGCACAGAGCTGAACTGGAGGACATGAGCTGTAATTAAAGATGAATTATGTTCCAATCTGATATCAAAATTAGAGGGCCAAAAGCTGAGAAATGCTGAACAACTGTTAATTAATCAAAATCCCACTATATCAGTGTAATGCATTCAGCATCTCAGAATTTAATCTAATTTAATTGCACCTACCCTCATTGAAGATAAGAGTTAATTTCCCTATGGTTTTGAGCACTGTTTTCCAACCTGTTGCTTGCAAATCTTTGAATGATCTCCAGGAATAATTCAAGGGCTCACAAACAGCAG
The DNA here is from genome assembly GCA_025920805.1 of Petroica traversi. Taxonomy (NCBI): domain Eukaryota; kingdom Metazoa; phylum Chordata; class Aves; order Passeriformes; family Petroicidae; genus Petroica; species Petroica traversi. The sequence continues at coordinate 2,550,614 of JAHLSL010000010.1, forward strand.
TTAAAACAGAAGAGATGGGTAAATAATCTGGAGAATTTTGATGGGACCATAGTGATCAGGGCATTGAAAATCACTAGAGGAATCCTCAGAGGGGGATGTCTTGCAGAGGAGTTCTTTGGGAATTATCCAATAATCAGAAGCTTGGCATTTCAAGTCTTACATGGAAGTCTTACATTTCAAATCTTACATTTAAGTCTTCTTTCAAAATGTCATCCTAAAACCTGACATGGGAGTGGACAAAAAAATCAATCTTTTTTTTTTTCCAGGCATGGATTAAATTCAAGGGAACCTGTTTGAAAGCAGGATTTTGAAAGGAACATGGTTCAGAAATTGAATATAATTGTGGAAAGGGAGAACATGAGTCACATTTGTTGGATTTGGAAGATTAATGAGCATTTGGATGTTCCTTGTGTACAAATGACTCTTAACTCCAGACAATGAGGGATACAGGTGAGAGAGAGTTCACAGCAAAGAAATTTCTATGTAATGTAACCTGAAATGAGTTTTGGAGCTTGTGTCTGGATGATTTGGAGCCAGTGCTCCTCACAGAGTTTGTTTCACTAAGAGAGGAATTAATTTTTTATTTTTTAAGTTAATAAATTTGCTTCTATTTAAGGAAAGACTTGCTGGGCTTGTAGGGGAAGAAGATGGGGAGATAAGAGAGTACTTTAGGTTTTATTCCTGGGGGGTTTTGCTATATCTGCAAGTGAGAGAGCAGCAAGAAAGCAAACCTTGCTTAGAAAATTAAGATCTTCTCCACATGCAATAATAAAACCAGAGAATAAAGTTAAAAGAAAGCAAGATAAAATTAACTTATTCTAGCCTCAAAGATGTGGCTGTGTTAGTGCATAGTTTCTATTCTTGACTGATTCTTTTCACTGGGGTCAGTCTCCAGCACTGTTCTCCCTGCAGATGATTTTGTATTTGGATGAGCCTTCTGCTGCCCCTGCCACCCTCTAACCTGGACAGCTTTCAAAAACACATCAACAAGTCCTGGATAAAACTTCCAAGGGAACAGGAAGTCAGTGACCACAGCAGTGGGACAGAAGTACAGAGGAAACAGCTCTGAGCAACTCCATGTGAGCCATGAGCTTGAGAACAGCTTTTCCAAACGAGCCCAGGGCACTTTTATTCCCCAGGACCTTGCAGAAAACAAAGCAATGAAGCACTGGAGGAAAAAAGAAAACCAAACAACAAACCACTAGAAATAAGGCGGCATTTGGCTCAAGAGCAACTTGGGCTCCTCATTCCCTAAGAAACAGATTACAAAGGCAATGATGGTGACAATGATGAAAAATGAAATAGAAACTTCTTTATGCATATATTTTGGGAATGTATTTAGCATCCAAACTTCAGATATCCCACATTCTCTTTGTTTTACTAGAGCTGACACAAATGACCAGTTTCACTGCACAAGGCACGAACACGGCGCTTTCTTCAAAAATTTCAAAGCAGCAGGAAATTGATGTTGCTTTAAAACATTTTTTTAAGAAACACTTTTAGACACTCAATTACTCCCATTCTTTTCAACATGTTATTATTGCTGAAAATGATTCACATGCTTCCAAGAAAATTAACTACCACTTGGGTCTCAAAATCTATCTTTCAGAAGTTGCATGTGTTAAAATTGGCTGTTTGCTTACCTTAGATTTGTGATCTGATGTTAGCGTCTGAATTTTAATTTCCGTCTCTTTCTTCAATTCAACACAATTACTTCCTCTAAAAAAAAAAAAGGAAAATTGCAAACGTGTGCCACGAGTTAAACATCTCCCCATTCAGTCAGCTCTTGCTAATTAAAATGTTAATCAAAGTTGAAGTGCTGCACCGTATTGGAATGAAATTATTTCTTCTGGCAATCCATTCACAACTTCCAAAATATTGTTGGATTAATGATCAGTCAATTCAAACACCACATGATTAATTCTAGATTGTCCCAGCAATTATTCTGTTGCAGAGGATGTGTCAGGCACTGCCATTTATGACACTTGGTTCCTTTTCCAGGCTTAAAATGCCTTGCCAAAAGAAACCAGTTTCTGCCTGAAAACTTGCAGGCATTGCCATGATTTTAGGCTCTATTTTAAAAGTAATTTTGTTACTTATATTTAGTTTGAGGCAGAGGAAACAAAAATAATTACCTCACAGGGTGATTTGGGTGCTCTAAATTTGAACACCTACAGAAAGTGTAGGTGACCCTCTGTGAGAAGAAGTGAATGGGCTGCAAAGGAGGGGTCTGGAATTAAATAATATCTTGAAAGTCTGTTTGGACACCACAGTGATATTTCTGTGTTGGATTATCCTCTGATGCAAAGTGATGCAGCTCCACTGTCTGGACAGGGACACATTCATTTATCAGCTGCAGCTGGCCCTAATAAGGATGGTCATTGCCTGACTGCTGGAACATTAATCCATGTTTGCTCCAGAAAAGGAGATTTATGAAACTCTTAACAAGTTTAAACCCTATTTTCATATCAAAGTACTGCTAAACTCATGGAAATTAGCAGAAAATTTTATCATCAAACAGTACCAGGAAAGCCCTTACTGAAAATAGTGTGTCTTGTTTTCCCAAGAGCCATTTGCCCAAGGGAAATTTTGTAGATATTTCTAGCATTGATTTGACACTTTGCAAGGAATCTAAAGTCATACAGAGAGGTTCTGACCACTGTTACCTCTGCCTGAAAAAACCCAGCAGCTGAAAGGAAAGTGATTTTGATCACACTGATACCAGGGTGTGGCTGTAATGGAATATTTAATTCGTTGTTCAGTACAAAAGACATTGATTTTTAGGTGTGAATCAGACATACTTTATCCCAAAATAGCCTTGACTCTTCAGAATCCCAGACATCCAAACCACCAGCTGAATCCTTCTCTGGAAAAGCACCTTCCACCATCTCCCAAGGCAAATTCCAGCCAGTTTGGCACAGGGTATAATGGGAACTGCCCCGTGGTTGGGCCATGGAGTCACGGCTGGGGACAAATCCCAGGGACAGCCCCACCCAGGGTCACCTCACACACAGATTCACTTGGATTTCTGGACATTCCCAATAAATCAGAAGGGTCTTTATGTGCCCTGACTCCAATTCAGAGTGGGAACACAACCATACCTATCCCCATATGCCTCTCTGAGATCTGTAAGCATTTCAAGTGTATGACAGAAATAGCACAGCAAGCAAAATCCTGTCCATCTGTCAGTGAATTAGTGTGTGATTAAAAAATCCTACTTTGCTGAGCAATATGCAGTTGACATTTGTCACACCATGTGGCAGAAATGGACCACAAAAAAAACTGCCCAAGAAGTTGAGAAGAGAAAGTTGTCTTTACACCTACCAAAGGCCTTTTTGTCAGGAAATAAACTGACAATTTCAGTATGAATGCCTTGAAAACACGTTTTACACGTTCCCTTCCAACTTTTATTGCTTGCAAATGCTCCAGAATGAGCCAAGGAAATGGAGCATGTCCTGTACTCACTGAACCCAGGACTCTGATTTCAGCAGACCGTTTAAGTTCAATAAAATTTTTAAGTGTCAAGCAATGTGTTCACTTTTAAGCATTTCCTTTAATACCCTGCACAGCTGGGGTGGGCATAAGTGCTTTGCAGAATGAGCTTTCAGGGCTCACCCTGAAGGAAGTCCTTAAAATATTTTGCTATGGCATTAAAAAGTGTTTTCACAGAAAGTCTGTGTTGATACTGATTTTGATTTGGCTGTTAATTAGGTGCCAACAGTAAGTTTTATAAAAATTAAAGAGCCATCAGGTGACTGAGAGCTCTGGAGTCCATGGAAAATATGGAATTGTGGTAAGGAACAGTATTTGGCTCCGCATTGAAGCTGCTTCTGGAGTGGTCATTTAAATTTTAACTCATATGAAATTATCACAGTGGCTTTGGGTGTCCATGGAAGCATTATAAAAGCAAGAAAAGATGCTGCAAGTAGCCAATGGAGTGACCTCAGACAGGCAATCAAATTATCAGCTATTGATACTTGTCCTGTTTGGGGTACTCTGGACAGCATTGTTATCCAGAACTTCCCAATATTTATTGCACAGAGACAGCCATTTCCACCTTTAACTTCCTCACACACCTCCCCTGGCTGCTTTGTCTGGACAGGCAGAGGCACCGGCTCCTTCTCAGGCCAACAGGAAGACTGAGATTCTAAATACTAGAGCACAGGGGAACCTTTCTGTCCCTACAATAATTGTGGTGTAATGCCCAGAGCTCACCTCTTGGCTACTGTAGTAAATAACCTGACTGTAATTAAAATTCCTGTTGTATCAGTAACCTTCTGCTGTGTTGCATTCAATGGAATTGAACCAAAGCCACATTAAATTGTTGTCCCCTCCCTGTTTGGTGAAGCAGTAATTTTCTGGAAGAAACTCCTTGGATTAGGAGTGTTTGTGTGCTTACAGTTCTCCTGTACCTTGTACAAAAAAAAGTACAGCATGAACTGTGAGCTTTCAATAATTTAGTGAGGAGAATTCTCCTTACCTTGTTTACTTCTGACAGTTCTGTTCCTATTCCTTTGCCAGTTTACAACACGCACACTCCAAACCCCAGAACCATTCCAAATAATTTACAGAAGAAGCATTCTTGGAAGAGCCCAGTGCCAAACAGGCATCTATGTTCAGTATTCAGTCAGGGAGCTGCTGCCAGCTGTTGTTGCCAGATGACAACAATATGAAATTAAGGGCAACTATTAGCATAGCTGGATATGGAACTCAAGTAATTCCTGCTGGCTCAATGAAATTCCAGTGACAGGGTGGAAGGTGCAGAGGAGAAACTGCTGCCAGACAAGCAGCAAGGCAACAGCAGGTCCTGCTACTTAATTTCAGATTAGAATCAGACATTTCATTAAAATGTCATCAGCATCTTCCAGGAATCTTTCTGGTGCAAATCAAAAGAACTCCAGTTCAGATCCCAGCTGAGTATCTGAAGGTTTTATTGTTAAAAAGAGACTTCCACTGCACAGCAAAAGCCTTTTATTTTCAAACATTCAGGATTTAAAAGCCAGCTTTTCCCCTAAAATCAAAACACTGCTCATTTGTGGCCATTAGAGCTTGAGGACCAGAGTCTGCTCTCACTGAACTCGAGAGTGACATTTCCTGGGGAGTGCAGTGAGATAAGACCACAGAAATAAAAATTTGAGGTAAATCCTTTGCTTTTACTTTTATAATTCTGATAGCAGAAGACTAGAGAAAGGCAGGGTGAGTCCAACATTTCTGGCCCATTGCTAGGCTCATCCTCAGGTTGATGTAGGATGCTGGTTCAAGCTGCATTAACTTTTTTATGAATGCTTTATTCCAGACCAAAAAAAAGCGTAAGATTTCAAATCTATTTTAAGCCTAAAGAAAAAGAACTTAAAATAATCTTACCCCTTCTTCTTGATTGCCTTCTCTAACATTTTCTCGTATGACACCTTTTCTTTATCATATTGGGCCACTATTTTGTCAATTTGTGTGCAGTGCAACTTCTGCATGGCGCTGTGCTCCTGGAAAACAGTGGGACCTTACCATTAGGTTGCTGGATTTTTGATGTTCAATTTTCTTACAGTGTAAAAAAAGAAAATATAAGTGTACAAACAGACAACTTTGACAATAGAATTTAATCTGGCCTAGCCATGTGGTATTAAACACTCCAGGTATTCCACCACAAGCACTAAACCACTTCTTCTTGGTTTGAAAAATTAAAACCTGCAGCGGACCATAAAAAATGGTATATTCTAAAACAAAGTAATGATAGGACAAAAAGTCATCTGGTGGCATAAATGTCCATTTAAGTGCAATTCTGAAGATCTGGCCCACGACCCCCAGTGACAGCAGCACTCTCACCATTAAGAAATCCCACCTTGTGGCAGACATCTCCTTCAGCAAGTGACAGCAAGCTGTGCAATACAACTTAACTTTATATTCTGCTTTATCACAACAGCAGCTCATCATGATGCAAATGTTTGACCAGCACAGAGGGCACCAAATATTGAATTTGCAATACAATAGGAAAGATGGTTCTTTCATTTTTATTAATTTTATTAATACCAAATTGCCCCACATTTTATCTAATCGTGGCAAAAAGAACCTCATTAATTAACATGGCTTCTCCCAGGACTTTATCTCTATTTTTATAGCTCTTTTTGCATCTATTCTACACTTGCTATTCTACAGGTCTTTATTATTATTATTTTCTATACACCTTTGCCTTATCACTGTTTCTTCCTCTAAAAATGCTAATTAAATACTTTTACACTCACTTTTACCAAAACATTAACACAAATGCTGCAATGCCTTCAAAAACCCAGTGCTGGGCTGTACCCCAGCACTCCAACATCTGCCAAGCACTTCCCCAGGGAACACATTCAGCTTCCAAGTGCTGTATTCAGAGTGGGGGGGCTGAATTTGCTGCTCCACAGAGGATTTAAAGGGAAACAAATAGACTCTGTCAATATTAAAACATGCCAGCCTCACACGGGGCGTTTACAGTGAATAACCAGGCAGGGAAAAGCAGGGACAGTGAAGAGTGTGATTCGAGCTCGACAGCACCAGCCAGCCGCAGGTGAAGTGACTGAGAGCATCTCTCCAAATACCCAGTCCCCTCTGCATGAGCAGAACTATCCAATTCTTGCCAAAAAACGACTAAGCACAAACTTTGCAAGCTGTGTTCTGAGAGGCCACCTAAGGAATAAAAATACTCAAATCATAGCAAGAGTACCCATGGGAAAAGAATAAAGAGTCATATGCTGTTCCTTTGGGGGGGGGGGGTGTGTGTGTGTGCAGAAATCACAGTTCGGTCTATTAAAGGGAAGAGGAAATAAATTCCCATTTTACAAACTGTTATTCCTGTCTGGCATCTCTCTAAAGCAACACAAATACTGCCTACAACTGAAAACTGAGGTCTCGAGGATTCTCATTACAGAGTACAAGGACAAGGAAATTTCCAATTCAAAACCCATTTTGAAGAACTTTATTTGTCTACAGTCACACAGTGTTTTGCACTCTTGCTTTTGCACTGTGAAATGGAGATTTTTTTTCATGTTCTTTTTTACTAGGCTTTAATTTGAACGGTACAAAATTTCAATGTCAATATGAATGTGCAGGAGATTAATTTGGGGATTTATATTAATAATGTAATTCTGGTTCCTGTCTAGAACCATATTAAATTCCTCTAGGGGTGCTTGTGACTATCCCTGTTGTGTCTAAAACTGCTTAGAACTATACACCACAATCCTCTGTTGTGCTGCTGGGCTGGTAGAGAATATATCAAGGTAATCCCTGAAAAATATTAAAATTAAGTAGGGCCCATAAGAGCTCCTAACAAGGGAAGCTGGTGACTGAGATATGTCCTTTTCTTTGCCCTTACAGCTCTGGGGTGGTGCCACCCCAGATCATTCACCTAAACAGTACTCAGGATTTAACTTGATAAAAGAGATATAAACCAAAGGACATCATTCAGCTCCATCAGTTGTTCTGCAGTTGCACAGTAATATTCATACTGGGAGATTAAAGTTACTTAAGGGGTAGCAGGCAGGAAACACTTTACCTCCAAATCAGCCAAACACCTCATGTTTTTATGGACGCGCTGTTTAAAGAAAAGCATTTTTGCACAGTATGCAGAAGTGACTGGACATACTCTTTTAGAATTACCAAAAGCACAGGTTGCCAGAGCTAAGATTCTAGAGAAGTAATTCTAATAAGGAGTAGTTTAAATGGTGACAATTACATGAATTTATCACTGTTTTTTAAAAGTCAAATACAAGGAATATTACAGCACCAGAAGCTGATGCTTCCCAGTGGACTGAGGTTTGGATCCTGTTGTTTGCTCACAGAGCAATCATCTGCTCTTCAGCAATCCCACCAGAGAGGTTTTTGGAGAATGTTATCGTAGCTGCCAGAACCAAAATGGCTGAAATGATGAACAGCAGTAAATAAATGAAAGATAACATCAAAAAACAACACCAACAGAGTGCTGTGTGATGGGAATCCTGGCACAACCAAAATTTTTGTTTTCCATAATGCATTTCCCAAAGCGAATTTTAGATGGAAAAGCACCAGAGTTTTCTCTCCTTACGCATCATGAACAATTCCCTTCTGCTCACTTACTCCTCCAGACCTCTGGAGTGTCTATAAACAAGAGCCAGCCTATTTCTGGAGCTTTTAGCTTCAGTCTGCTTCAAACACAGGCTCCCATCATGGACAACCAACTGCAGCGCTCTCCTGCTCCATCCCAGCTGATAAAACACTCTAAGAACAGCAATGAGCACACTGAGCCCTGAGATCACCTCTGGCTGCACTTCCCTGCTCAGGAGCTGCCCTTACTGGAGCTTTAGGCAGGCATGGCCTTAGGCAGGCACTCTGCAGTTAGGACAAGCTTGCACTCTGTACTTGGGAGCAGCAGGACAGGCTGGCTCAGACATCAAATAGCTGTGCTTGAGCTCATGCTGAAAGCCCTTCTGAGCGCAGGGTGTTTTTAGATTATGGCTGCCAATTTTTTCCTCAGATTAGAGGAAGCAAGTGTAATCTTGAACAGATGGATTTATTTTTTTTTTTCATATTAGCAAGCACAGTCTTGGCTCAGATATCCTGTGGGTCATGTGTTTGAGTGAAGAGAGACCCCTGTTTTCTACATACCCACAGGACCATTTCTACAGCAAACTGCTGGCTGCTGGCCAGTGAAATGACAAAACAATGTTCAAAAATAAGAACCCCCACCTGCCAAAGATTGACCCTATGGAGGTCTAAAAACTGTGGATGCCAAAAAGTGTTGGTGACAGACACTTTTCTTTGAGCATGGGCTTTGTACACAACACAAAAACACAGAAATCAGTCATTTCCCCTCTGAAACAGCCAGTAAGGAGGCTGAAATGTAATTATATAATTTTCTTACATGGCTTTCAACATTAAGAGCCCCATAAAAGTGCCAATTACTGGAAGTAATTTCTCCGTAATCCACTGTACAGAGAGTCCCATGGCCCAAACAACAGTCATGAAAATAAACATGAGGACTGATATTAAAAATGCCCAGGCAATCACATGGCATCAGATCTGCAGTGAAATTCATAAGCAAAGACATCAAGGGAGCAACTGTCCCAAAAGCCCAAAATGAATTTGCGTGTTTGCCAAAATTTAGAACTTTAAATTTATTTTATTCCTTTATTATAACTCTTCCTGTAACAAGAGTAATGATTTTCTAATGAAAGAAGGCAGGGGGAAATTGGCTGTGATTTTCTACCATGAAGTAAACTTGTGTAATTGTGGTATCACTGCCAAGAAAAAGCAAGATATAAATTGATAAAAACAGATATAAATGAAGGGGGTCAGGGTATTTCATTTTTCAGCTCCACATCCCAGCTCTCTCTGGTGATTTTGCAGTTTCTCCAGGGCCTGTTTTCACTGCAGCACCTCCCAGCATCACTGCTTTGTTTTTTCATGTTACCTGTCAATAATTCATGCAAGAGGGAGCAAGACAAAATCATTACCTGAGAAAGGTGAGCCTTGGATGTTTATAAGGGTCAAACAAATGTGCACCCAGTCTCAGGCAGGCAAACATAGGGTTGCCAAAGGGAAAATGTGCTCACTGCAGGATATTTCAGTCCATTTAAAACAAATATGCCTTTCTTGGGAGACCAATCCATAGACTTTTCTTATAATTTAATTAGGAAGTGCCTGTGCTAGTGAGCAACTGTCTCCAATTAGGCTCAGAGAACTCTTAATGATCATACCTTGGCATGCTTCTTCTTTAAGGCATTCAGCTCTTTCTGCTGTTTCTTTAAATGTTTTATATAAGCCTAAAAAAAGAGAAGCTGGATCAATTTTTCTGTGGCCACACTGACTTTAACCAGGCAAAATCCTGGCTACTTAAAACACAAACTTAGGAGCACATCCTGAAAATCCTGTGTCAATACTTACCTTCATTTGCTTTAAATCTTCTATCTTCACTTGAGGAATGAGGTCTATACCTAGAAAGGTATTGATACAGTTTATCTAAAACTTCATACACACTGGTATATCTCATATTTAAAATCTGAGTTTTACCACAGCAACCTACATTTAACTTAACAATCAATTTATGTTTTTCACCACATAAAAAAAAAAACAACTACAGGTTAATGAGAATATTATTCATAGATACATTTAATTTCCTTTTCCCATGCACTCTTCAATCAATTGCCTTGTGGGAAAAGAACTGAATCAATGAGAGTATTTTAATCTCTTACAGTTCTGGACTAACGTGTCAAAACACAGCAATCTAAGAATTTAAAACATAGCAAACCATTTATGAATATTAAAACAACTTCAGAATTTTGGTCCCTAGCTGGAGATTGCTCTGGCATCACTTCTTGCAGTGGGGAGGTTTCTTGGGTAGGGTTCTACATGGCTACCAAAGGATGAACTGAGGCTGGCTGGACTTCTCCTCAGGTTAAAACACAGGAAGGAAAATTTGCCTGCAGCCTGTGTGGTAACAAAAGTAACATCTGCATTTTGCTTAATACCAGGCTATGGGAAAAAGAGCAGAAGTGAGCTCCAAGACTAAAGGAAAGGTTAAAAACATGAAGGAGAAACAGTAAACCAAAAGAAGTGAAAATTCTAATGAAATTTCAATCACACAAAACTAGCAGTACTATGTAGATGAAGGAAAACGTTTTCATGCCTTTAACTGCAATGCAAACAAAATACAATCTCATTTCATGTTTATGCTTTAATAAAGGCTTTGTGATATATTAAGGGTTTTTATAAAACTATTAAGCACATCCTGTATGTAAGGGCTAACAAAAATGTCAATACAGTGTCATGAGAGTTGTAATTCTTAGGCTTTTCTGGGGTTTCAAACAGAAGTGTTTGCCTGTGTAAATAAATAACACTGCAAATATATTTCATTAACTGCTGTTCATCGAGTCTGTGGACTATAAGATTTCCTTTGCCTTGAAAAGAACTTTCTGGCTTTTAAGGTGAATTTAACTGGAAAATGCTCAGACACTGTAAACGGGAAAATAAAGGGGGGGGAGGAGAGGTAGGCATCTCCTTAGGGAATATGAATTTTTTCTTTTCTTAGAAGCGTAAGACTGCTCAAGTATATGGTATCAACATTAGTCTAGTAAATGAGACAGGAACAGATGCAGGCACAGATAGAGGCTGAAGTTTTCAAAAACACAAGTGATTTAACTCTCACTGAAAATCTGGGACCAAAAAAACCCCACATTCCTGTGCATTTGAAAGCCTTCCCCATTTTACAGGATAAGTAGTTTCTAATAGCAAGGTGAGTTGTGTGTTTTAACAGTGGTAGAATTATTCAGATCTTAGTGAATCATAGAGATAAGAAACACAAAATAAGGATCATTACGTGTGATAACAAAATGAACAGCTTGATTTTAACATGCAAGAATATGGATAAAAATTGCAGACAGGAAAGTGTTAAGTACTGAAACCTCAGTTAAGGAGCAGGGCTGCACCAGGTTGTTGTGTTTAAACAGACTTCCTCAGGATTTAGTTTAAAATATTTACTACATAGAACATTTCCTTAGTTTTCCAGGTCTGACTCCATTGTTAGGAGTCAGTTGTCAACCCCAGCAAATTTCATGCAGAATTAATACACAATAAAACCAACACTTGGGCATCTTGGTGATGAGACATGAAATATGAAAACACCTCGCTGCATCAAGTGACCTGGGGTTTACTCCAGGGAAGAACTTTTGGAAGAGTTCAGGTGCCAGAGACAACCTGGACCTTTGATTCACTGCCCAAGGTGACTCCAGAGAAATGGCATTTGGGCTCTCAAGAGATCCCCTAACCAGTGTGTACTCAGCCATGTGTGCTTCAATTTGAGAACAAGAGTCCTCCGTGCTCCTTTCCCTTCCTGTCAATTCCTTTGGGCCAAGGTGGATGAGTGAGTGAACCACATTCTAATTCTCATGGCCCATTAACAGAAGTATTTATTGTCTTTCATTCAGCTGTACAAATTTGTTTTCTCACTTAATCTTCATTACCTGTGATGATATGGGAGAAACAAATAATCCCATTTGACTGTATAAAATGACTTTGTAGAGTGAACGTTGAAGAGGTAGGAAAAAATACTTATTCATTTATTAATGAGCACTTTTAATTTCTTTTTTTTTTTACAGTAAACACAACATTTCCATAATCACTATTCAGAGTAAAACTACGCTGCAAAAACATTTCTAATTGTATGGAAATCTCTAGAGAACCCAGTATATTCTAAATACCTTTAATTACTTAAATCTGCAACTCTGCCAAGGGATTTGTGAGGGGAGAAATAAAAGCAGAGAGTTTCAGTGGACTAGCCAGATAATAGTCACTCCTAGTGGCACTCCTCTAGGAATCTTTACTAGTAAACCATTCCCAGAGTCACGCATATATTCAAATATTCACAGATGTTCATATATACTACAGGTATTTAGCCACAGGAAAGGTGAAATAAAGCTGTTCTACCTTTACACAGCCATTTTAGCAACACACAAAATTCATTTGCAATTAGACAAAGACGATTCCCCATGGTAAATGAATGGAACTGCAGAACAAAACTTGGAAAGTGTTTATGTGGGACTTTCTGAATCCCTTGAACAGAGGGAGTGGTTTTTGTGTACCTTTCTTGGCGTCGGTGCCAGAGCCAAAGCCTGCGGTGGTGCTTGGCCGAAGCTCAGAGCTGCTCTGAGGTGTCACATTGGCTTTGGGATTATTGGCTTTTCCTTTCCTGTCGTTCTTTGAGGCATCATTTGGTACATCAGCTATATCACTCTGAAAGAAATGTACGCTTCATGATAAACTGATTGTTCTTTTACCTCTAGTGTAAAAAAGTTGGCAGGGGAAGTTTCTGAATGTGCTTACTTAAAACACGATAAAATTGCAACACATTTTCAAACAACACTACAGTAAAGCATTTGGAACCTATTTCAAATAGCTACTTATTAAAATACAACTCCGTCCCCTTTAATTAAAATCTCTCCTTCTAAAGGATGTATGAATGTGATCCATGAAAAGTCAATGAGTACTTCAGTAAATGACATAAGCCAGACAAAGAAGCTTATATTTGAAAATGAGAAATGATAAGGTGCATTGATTGGAGAAGGACCAGTCTACTTTATTTAAAGAACACAGCATGGACCTAAGTGGGCTGTGTTTGTCATTGATTTTACTTACAGTTTCAATACCCATAGCTCTCATTTGGTCTGCTCTTTTTTCTGTGATAGACAAAAATTTCTTTGGATCTGATAAAGCATCCACAATATCTGCAAGAAAAAAAAAATCAACTTTTTGTGAGCTTTGGAGGCACCTGGGAAATTAGTATTTTACAAAAGCTTTATTCTACCCCTGTTATTATGAGACATGGCTTGCAACAAGCGTCCAGCTTTCTGCAGGCAGGACTGGAAATGCTTCTTTCCACAGCACCTGGAATGTGGATCAGTTCAAAATGCACCAAGGTGTGGTATCAATCCAGGTACCTTATTTAGGGAAAACCAGTGACTCCATCAGACCCAAGCTCTCTAACTTCCTCCCAGTTAATGACTGTAGAATTTGACAGCAGATGGAATCTCCTGAGCCTCCAAGCACTATCTTTGTCCCTTGGTTACTTGAGGAGGTGCTGACTGAGTTGGGACCGCAGGGAATTGCAGAAAATGCCATCATATTTCTGACTAAAGAGCAGTTTCAGGTGGGTTAAAGCAATCAGATAAATCTATTCTCACTGGTCTTTGTGATATTGCATGTCTAGAACACGACAGGCTGTGAAATGGCTTTTCTAGGAATGACCAATATCTGAATCTAGCACATGACACAGTATCACCAGTGGAATCACAGCCCTGAGTGCCAGATAGATTATTAAATCTGTTTTCCATACGCAGTGATAAATGTGGAAGCACAGGTTTACAGGATGACAAAGTCCCAGGAATTTTTTACCTGCATATCAAATAATCCTTTTCTGTGCTTAACTCGAACATTCAAGAAAAAGTGAAAATATCCAACCCATCAGAAGCTTTGGTGAGAAACTTCTTGTGCAAGGTAGGGGCTGGGCTGTATCATCTCCCTCCCAGCCTGAGTTGTTCTGTACAATGTTCCACTGAAGCCACAGCACAGGCAGGTCCTCCATTCCCACAGAAGCTGCATTAAACACTTAGCACTACCCTTGAAAGCCCTGTTTATCTACACAAATAGGTCATCTCCAATAACTGCTGTGACCCACTGATGTCTTCTGAAATTTCTTTCACACACACAAAAGCCATGTAGAATTTATTTTTAGCCATGGCAATGGATTGTGGCTCAGCACCGACTGTTTCTCCTCTCCCTAACTCATTAAGGATGTCTTTTTGTCCTTGGCACTTCTCAGTGAAAACCCAGGGCCACCCTGCCAGCACGATGCGTCACTTCAAAATTGAACCTGATCATCACGAGCTTCTAGGTAGAAATTACTAACGTGTTTGGGAGAGCAGGACCTCTGTGGATTGTGTAAGGAAGCACACGAGCACATCAGCAAAGGCTCAGCACTTCTGAGGGGGATGTGACTCATCCCTGCCTCTCACTTTGTCATTTGTCCTCTGCTTACGCTCCCCTTTCTCCCCAGGGAGGTGAGCTGGGGGTGGGAGCAGCATTTTGTGGGAGAGTTGCAATTAAATAGAAAACTCTGAGAATCACTGGAAGAGCACATTACAGGGGGCACCAAGCACTAACCTAAGCAGCCAGGCTTACTCACTACAGATTTCTATTATAGAAGCTTCTCTTTGGAGAATGCTGCTTCATTTGCATCAATTTGTGCCATTATCGTGTTTTTATTGGGAATGGAGGGGCTGATGCAAATAAACCACAAGAAATTACAAAGCTATAAAATGAAAAAAGAAAAGCACACATCTTTTAAAGCTTACAATGCATCACCCATTCTAGTTATTATTCAGGGCACATTTTAAAATCTTACTCATACACATTAAAAAACAAAAAAGAAAGAAAAAAGGAAGAAAAAGGGAAGAAAAAAGAAAGGGCAGCTACTGACTTGAGCTCTACCTTCCTACAGGTTTGCTAAAACAACCATGGAGATCCTAATGATAGCTCATAAAACAATGAGAAGTTCACTGCAGATGATAAGTAATTAAAAACCACATGCCAGCAGAATACTAATGATTCCACCTGAGTGCCAGAAGTTATTTCCCAGTGTTATTTCCCTGCTGCTGTTCTGTACCAGTGAGGAAAACACGTGAGGCACATCCAACCTATCTGGGAAGGGAGAGGAGAACTATAATTGAACTCATTTAGATCCTGTTAATGTGGAGTCTGGTTTTGCCACTGCTGATAGTAAACTACAACCAACAGTTCTCTCATTCTGTAGAATTTTACTGTACAATATTGTTACTTAGGAGCAGTACTATTTTCCTACTCTATCAAATAAACCAGCTCCAGCAATGCTAATAGTGGATCACACAATTTACAAATTCTATACTGGTGTTGAAATTCTCTTTGAAAAACAAGTCTTTCACTTCTGCACATGCAGAGTGCAGCTTAAAAAAATATTTTGGTTTTTTTTCTCCTTATGGGTCTAGCACACTCAGCAGCTCAAGCCACATCAAACTCAGTGCTAAGTTTAAATTCTATTGATAGAAAAAATCTGGTATCATAAAAGATCAATCCCAAATCAGAAGCATGTCCTTAGTTGAGACAATATTTTAACTGAGTCATTCACTGTCAAAAGCTTCAGTTCAGGTAAGAATTAAAGGACACACTTAAATGTGTCTCTTAGATTGATGGCTCAGTTACCCTAGAGAATCTCAAGTTTAAGCAGGAGCTTACATTTCTCTTGAGACCAAGTCCCTGCAGTTAAATACTGTGGATGAAATGTGCTGCACAATGGCATGGTGCTGCTCCAAGGCCTGTGGCAGAACTCCAGCTGATTTGCCAGAAGCCAGGATTTCACATGTGAACAACACAAATGCTTCTGTAACACCGTTTTTTTCCCATGAAATATTGTTACTGAAGTCTCAGCCTGCTAATTTTTTTTAAGTCTGGATAAACACCAGCAAACATAGACTTGAAGACAGGTTAGGTCAACCTTCTCTTCCTCCAGTTTGTACCATGGAAATCATCCTCAGAGAAGTGCAGCCCTTCTTTGCATGGGCAGCAGGTTTGAAATAGGTTTTGTGAAGAGAAACACATTGGTTTGATCAATAATCTTTCACCAAAAACCCCTAAGGTAATTGCTGCAGAGTCAGAGCAGTAACACCCAGTGCAATTCCTATTTTTAATGGTTTATGCATTGCCCAGTGTACAAGCAAATTTCATCTGGGGTGAAGAAGGCCTTTCCCTCAGGGGGATCTCACCCATTTCACTGATTTTAGTGGTTTAATGATTATTCTCAGCTCTTTGTTCCCACACACACACACGTAGCAATTTGCCACTGTTCAGTATAAATGACCACAGCAATGCCAACCTGATCATGGAAATGACTCACATTAAAAATAACTTTTCTGAGAACCCAAAACAATTAAACCACACTAAAAACCATGCAAAATTGGGAGAGAAAAATGTAGTTTCTCGATGCTGAATTATTTCACTGGCCATTCTAAAAATATACCAATATTCCCAAGAATACAGAATTGGGTTTTTTTTAAAAAAATATGTTTAGATTCTGCACACATATTTTACACTTACAGGCCAAACAACACAGATAAACTATATGCTAACCTTACAGATATTTCTGTCAGATTACATGAAATTAAAAAGAAGACTCTTTCTAAATTGTCAACAGAGAAAAATCAAATTAGGCTAAGTAGCAGTAGCAGCTTACTTTCCACATTACTTTGTCATTTTAATAGATTAATGCTTTTATCACCAACACTAAGGCAGGCACTTGGTAAAAAAGCAGATTTCTTAGCTCGGTATCCGGAGATTCCAAGGAGTTAAACCACTGAATCTTTCCATGCTCCAGCACTGTGTGTGTGCTTGTGGCTGGCACAGTGACACTGAAGCACCTCAGGACTTGCACACCAACACTCAAGAGCCACAGCACACCAGGATAAAGGCTCATCTCACCTCCAAACCCATCAGGCACGTAAGTTTTAAGCACAATGTTGCAGAAAACCGTGGGAAGAGAGAGTGGTTTGTTGCCCTCATTCCGAAGGGAAATGTGTCTGTAACCTGCTTGCAGCCCATCCAGAGGCAGGATCCTCTGCCCAATCAGCTTGTTATTGTCATCATACACTGCTATTCTCAGGACAGCAAGATCAGGGAGGATAACCTGGAAAGCCACAAAATGCAGACAGTCAATGACACTGATACAGCAGCTCCCTCCCCGCCTCCCATGTGTGAACTTTGGATGCCAGAAACTGCCATCACTATAAGATCAAGTCATTCACTGCAAACCCCAATTCTCAGAATTGATTTTTCCTAGAAAAGCTGTTTTCACCCTAAATAACGGGTAGATTTCAGATTATGTAAATCCTGCAGCTCACAGTTACATCAGCTAAATATTTTGCATGTTTATTTTTCATTACTGAAGACTGGTGCCAGTGATAAGGAGGCAGGTAAATACTGCATGGGAAATGACAGATACAGCAGCAGTCAAAGGGCAGGTAGTGCTGGATCAGGAGGAATTATGACAGAAAGATGGGATTTGGGATGCATCCAAAAGGGCAAGAAGAGTGCAAGCACAGGCTGATGGGGATGTTTGAGCTGCTGAAATGCTGTGCAGCCAGCACAGGTGGGCGTGCTGCACTCAGGACATGGGGGATTCAAGGCATGCAGGGGGAGCAGGGATGCTGCAGCTCCCTGCCTGTGTCAGTCCCCACCTGGGCTGACCAGCACAGGAACAAAGAGATCCCCTGCCCTCCCTGGAGCAGAGGTGAGGAGGAGACAGACCTACAGAGAGGTGCAGCTCCTCTGCCCTCCCACCTCAACTGTGTGCTGGGAGAGATTTCCCACTCCTTCCCTTCTATCCACCAACACCTCTGGGACAAAAGGGGAGAGCTCAGTAAACTGTGTCTGCCTTCTCCCTCAGACACCTCTGTTTTCAGTCTTGAGGGGCACAAAATAAAGTCTGCTTTTGGTCTCTGAACCCGTGCGAGCAGTCCATGGATATCCTGCTCTACCTGACTCCCAGCACAGGTCACCACCAGCACTCACCCCCTCCTCCCCTTACACAACAGAGGGACAACACAGAACCCAGGTTAGGATGACTGGAACTTTATTTTAATTAAAACAAAAACGAGAAAACATGACAGAAGAACAATCAAACACAGTACCTGAGAACAACTGTGCAGGGTTAAGCATCAGCCTGAGGGGAACACTGCAACCCAAAGAGGGCAGGTAAGATCTCTCCCCTACAGGTCACAGATCAGCACATCTTTCATTATATGATGGACTTTGACATAGATTTGCCAGGGAGCAGAAGTGGGGACTAAGTTTGTTGTTCCCTCTCCATTAATTTGGTCCTGGTAGCAACTTCTACCCTCTCATCATGTTTTAGCACTGTGCACCCTGTGCCTCCAGTACCTCCAGTTAGAGGAATTCTTCCTGCTGTGTTCCTGCCACTCACCTGCTTGATCATCAATGTATGCTGATTACAATGCCAAGATATGATAAAGGACTGAGGTGAACAAAAATAAATCTCTTGGCTGACCTGAGGGTTCAAGAGAATGTGTGTCCATGGGATTGCTCCGAGCAGCAATGAGAAATATTGGCATCAGCCTCTGCACCCATGTCCCAACACACAGGTACTCCCCTTTCAGACTGGAGCTGTGCACCCTGGAATTTATGGCCCTTTGGATGTAAGAAATCAGACAGCAGCAGATGCTGGTCATATGGCCAGTCCGCCATGGGCAACAGAATTGCCTGTGCCTGAGCATCTTCCCTGTGCCTCCTCATACACAGAGACAAACACTTGAAGTCATATTCATTCCAGAATACAAGTTCAGAAAAAACCCTTGCATCAACTAAATTTCTATTAAAAATTGGCTATGCTGTTAGGAAAGCAGATTAAGTGTGTAATATTCCCAAGTGTGGAGTGTTATCACCACTCAGCAAAGTCCGAACTTTGAAATAGAAGTCTGAACTTTGGAATAAAAGAGCAGCAATTTTGCATGACAACAAAACAGGTGTAAGCAAACAGATGTTATCAAAGACAGCACTGTAACACATGTAGTCTGGATGAAACTCCAGGCAAAAGAAGAAAAATAAAATAATAAAAAATAATATATATATGTGCGTGTATCATATATATATATATATAAAGACAGAGAGATAAAAACTGAACACGGACAAATGGTCTCTCTCTTTAAATCCCCCATGCCAAGAAAAAAAGGGTTGTTTTTCTTTTGATATTGAAAAAAAAATAAAGGAAAAGGTACATGATGCACATGGACTACTGAAGGAGGGAGCTGGCAACACGCCTGAGGAACACAGCACCCTTCCAACTTTTCCATGTAATGACATTGATCTTAGCTTTGGATGCAGCATCTCACCTGCCCTCTGGGCTGAAGGAACAGTGCAAGATAGCAGCCACTGCCAGGGCAGGGAAGAAGAAATCTCCAGGGACTGATGGTGTCCACCAGCGGGGCTCATTCTGAGCAGACTGCATACCTTGAACACAGGCATGGTCACAGAGGAGGTGGCTACCTCCAAGTAGGAGGAGGAAGCAAAGGGGAGGAAAAAGCCAAATGGAAACAAAAACAACAACAAAAAATCATGTGATAGCTACAGAGGTTATCCGTCAGAAAAATAAAACCAAAGCCAAAATTAAAAAACAAAACCAAAACAAACCAAAAACCAAGCAGCCTCTTGAAAGCTGATTTCAGCTTTACATTGTTTACTGCAGTAAACAGGGGCCCTACAAACCCTTTTCCATGGGAGTAGCACTCATCCATGTGAGCTGTCAGGCTGAAGCAGGGAGGGCTGGCTGGGGAGGGCAGGGAAGCTCATGGGCACAGGCAAACCACAGACTGTGCTGTGCAGAGACCCCATATCCCCTACCTTCCTGAAGACAAAGGACTCCTCGTTGTACACGGGGTTCAGGCCGTTGTTCATCACCATGCGCGTGCGGAACTCCTTGCGGATCGTGTCCGTGGGCAGCCCATACATGTCCACCTCCACATAGGTCCCAATCTTCTTGTCTGACAAGAACTGGCCAGATATCACCTGCAGCACAGTGATAGAGTGAGGAAAAGCAGTGCAAAGCAAGAATATTGCAAAGAGTGGTTGTTTTTTACTGGCATCACTCTGAAAAATTACAGCTGACAGATGATGCATTTAGATCCTCATATAGAAATGGTGTATTTCCAACTGCACCTCTCTGGGAAAGTTTTTGTGATCAGATATAGGAATATAACCTTCATCTGAAATGACTGTGCTATGGTATGACCAGCTGTCAGCCATCCCAGCCAGCCAGGGTCTCACAGATGCATTCACTCTATGAAAACACTGAATTGAACAACCAGAGATGGAAGTGCTATTCCATGACTTCAAACATGCAGTTCAGAAGCACTTTTTTCTATTATACATCTTGACCACAAGAAAGAAAACTATTGCTCTGCTTTCCCTTAGGTGAAGGTTTGAAACTAATCACGTGTCAGTCTGACTCCATGTTATGTGTGTGGAAAGTGTAGGATGCTTAAAAAGTGAAAAAAAAGCAAAAAACCCACATGATCCCTCTATATTGTTACATATATGCAGATTTGTTGCCATTTCACTCTAAGCCAAGATTAATCTAGCCACAGCAGGTGATTAATCCAGGGAAAATTTTTATTCCATCAAGATGATCTATTACTTAAAAATACAGCCAATGTTTTCATAGCTACAAGCAAGGAGGGAAGAAAAAAAAGTGAAACATGATTTCACAGACCTAAGCTCATTCAAAATCCTTTTGTTTCCATGACCTAACTTCCACAGAACATTCTGGATAAGAGATCAGCAAAGTTATGTGGTTGAGGTTTATCACTGTTGGCTTTTGGTCCACTCAACTTCTTAATTACAAAGTTTGTACAGAATTTTATGCTAGTTTTAGTCACAAAAGAAAAGTAACTGTCAAAATACGTGACCTAGGAACTATCTGATCCCACTTCCTTCCTGGAGAGAGATCAACACAATGAAATGTGCTTTCATTACCATTTAAGAAAAACATCAATAAAACATACTTATTCTTCTAGAGGTGCAAAAGGAACTTAGTTCAACATCCAGAATGCATGAGGAATGCTTGACCAGAGATGGTGTGACATTTAAATGCAGCGTGTGGGAAATGCTAAATGAAAGCTACAGTCTTTTGCTCACAAAACAGGTTTTACAATCACCAGTCTCCTTCCAAAATTTGGTACTTAACCATGCTTTAGAGCTTCAACAGCAGGAGTTTTATGGAGACAGCTCCAAAGTAAGGGACTGCCTCACAGCAACCCCTTTTCTCTATTAATTTTGAACATATCCTGTTTGTATGTGCCCCAATTCCTCCCTGCTCTCTGGTGACAAATGATTTTGTGCCATTTCATGTTGTACATGGGAATGAACTTCACTGCTTTATCCATTTGTGTGGGCTCATGTGTTTCAAAAAGACCATGAAGGCTGCTAGAATATGACAACGTGTAATAACACATAATTTCTAATTCTATCATGTTCCACTCAGATCAAGTAAATAAAGGCATCTTAGCCAGCAATATAAAAGAAAGGATATAATCTGCTGAAATCGACACAGTCCAAGCACATTTACTGTAAGATCCTATTTCTGCTGATTTTAAATGTGCTTTTGGGTGTGAGGGCAGCTGTCTGTTGCTGTTTTACCTGTACAGAACACGTTGCAGCAATGACACCATCTACAGGAGTTTCAGAGAATGGGTCAAATGTCCTGTCTGGTCGTCGCATGAAATCTGGTTTTAGTAGATACCTTATTTCAAGGAAAAAAAGAGAAAATTATTCTTGAATGGAAATTAAAGTGTATTAAACACAAATTAAATGGATGTTAAACAATGAACTCTCCTAGAGCACTATAAAATACAGATTCTTTCCAGCTGCAAGTGTGAGGAAGTAAAGGAAAGTATTACTCTTGTCTGGAACACAGATCAATATTAATCTTAATTTTGAATTACTAGCTACTGAGATATGAAATCAATCCCAGATTTTAAGATAAAATAAATGTAATATAATCTAGGACATCTCAAAACAGCTGAATAATACAGTTTTAAAATACAGGGAGTTACCCTATAATAAAAGGTAGATGCTATCTTTTTAATACTTGAACACTTCGGAAAAAACACAGAGGAATTTTTCAATTTTATTTTTCCAAACAAAGCCATTCCCTAGAGTTCAAGACTCATATATTAAATTTCAGCTTGAAGCTAATTTTTTCACTGTGGTTATGAAACCTTAGGGGAAACAACTGATAATGTCAGTGCTGACAGATTGTTAATTATAGCAGCATGAAAGGTACCACCACAATAACACTTACAATGCCTCCCTGAGGACCTCACACTGGATCAACATATCAATGAAGCCAATATGTGCTCTGATGTACCAAAACCCAAAATTAAACAGTTGATCACAGAAAGGCTGCATGTTACAGACATTCTCTTCCACCCATGGAAGAAAAGGCGTAACTAGAAATATCTTGCTAATTCTGCAACCCTGACAGACAAAGCTGCTAGAAAACCCATTTTTACCCACCCTTAGTCTCTTTAGTGAATCACTGGTGTGCAGCATTTTAAAGGCCAAGACAGAATTCAGAGATTAAAAAATGCTAGAAAAATTCCAGTGGAAAGAATGTCAATGTTTTCTCACATTTTTTAATTACGCGGGTTCTGTTTGAAAGTAATATTACTCCTTTTTCTTCCATTAGAAAAGTGATTACTATTTTTCTAATTCAAAGTTGGTTGGGACAGAAGGGAACTAACTATCCTTAGCCTCTGTTTTCAACCTGCTGAAATAAAAAATGCTGAAATGATCTTATTTGATCAGCATGACAGCTGCAAGTCAGAGAAAAGAGGAGTACAGGCAGAAGGAAATGTTCAGTTTTTCATTTCCCTTCTGTGACTGAAACACCAGCACATTTACAAAGTGTATTTCCAAGCATTACCACTACATTATTCCTGATGTATGAATCCAGGAATTTAGTTGAAAATTTTGCCTGCCCTTCAGAGAATTTGGCAAAAGTAAGCAGGAACTCTTTTACTAAGTTGGTGGGTCCAGCAAGAAAGGAACTAAACTCCACCATAAGAAAGCTTTGGTTTTCCTCTATTCTTGTTATTTTGATTGAAATTATAGAGATTGCACCTTTGTCCAAGCCAAGAGCCTCTTCTGGAGAGCTCACAATTGCAATAAAGGCATGGACTGGCCAAGCACTGTGTGCTCATTCTGCAAATGAGGAATTTTACCAAGCTCCATCTACTCAGATTCTCTTTCTGAACAGACCTGCAGTAGTAAAAGAGTAGCTCCTTCCCAGAATGAGTTTGCAGATTTTAATGTGTTTCTGGACTGTCATTTCCTGTGATTTACTAAAATTCCCCTTTTCTCCTGATGTTAATGATCAGTCTATCCTATTAAGGTCTATGCTCAACATTTGAGAAAAATCCATCAGCATTCACTTGAATATCCCTTGTCATGCAAAAATCGTGAGCAAGAACTTAAATGAAACACTTCAGTATTCTCTGTGAAATCTGTGCTCCAATTAAGAGCACACAGATTAAAAAAAATGTTCCCTATGTATTCAGACTCCACTTGTCCATGTAAATTTGGCAATTCTGTGAACTGTGCAAGGAATCTCCAGTCTGAGGCACATCTTCAAAGAGAGGCTGAAACAGTAGGTGGAGATGTATTTTAGTAACTGTGTACAGTATTCATGATCTTCATAATATTAACACAAAGCCTCATTGACCTCATTTAGAAACTGGGCATAATGAAAAGCACATTCAGTAGAATGCCTCTTTAAGGGGGGATAATTCTCTCTGAACTCTGCTAATTTCTACCGTTCCCCTAGCATACCATTTTGCTTTTGTAACACATAATTAATAATGACGAAATTTTATTAAAACCTTACTAAAGGACTCTGATACACAATGGCAGCAGTTTAAATCATATCACTCACCCGCATGATCCATTGTATTCAAATTTTCCTTGATTCAACTGCATTGCCAAATCTGCCAAGAGAGAAAATTTACCAACTTTCCTGCTGAATAACAGAGATTATGAACTAGATCCGAAGATAAGATTGTTTGCCCAGAATAATCAGTTTAAATAACAATTAAATTTAATGCAAATAAAACCCACAACTAAGAAATAAAAAGAAGCAACAGGAAAATTCCACATTCTTCACAGGAGTGACATCTTTACCAAACATGCTGAAGCACATGCTGTGCTTAGGAGCCAGTCTTTCCCTGAATTCAAACACACCTGGCAGGCAGGGAAGCAACAACTGTGGCCATGTTAAGTGCCTGGGATGGGATTTCCATCATCTAACTTTTGGTATCTACAGATGTCTCCTTTTCTGCAGATCACTTTGAGTAACAGAGGGATACAGGACCTTTTACAGGGCAAATATCCTCAGAATAAAAAATAAACCAGAGGAGACATCCTTGAAGAATGTATTTTTTCACAATGACCACAGACAACTACCTCTGATGAAGCTGTCTGTATCCTGATATTTTCAAGAAGGTGAGATGCATTTCCCACTGGTTTCCTGTGGACTTAGCTGAATAAAATACCACATAAAAAACCCACAAGAGATCACAGCAGCATTGCTTTGTTTCAACATTTAAAGCATGTGAGTTTTAGTGAGTGCATTGTTACAGCACTTGTATAGAAAGACATATCATAAACAAGCAATAATCTCCCTCTCATCCAACCCTCTCCAGAACTGCAATTTTTATTTCCTCAATCATCTTCATCTCGACAGCACAGCTGGATCACAGAAGAAGAATACAGGAAAGCTGCTCACTTCCACTTATACAATTACTACTCTTAATTTGCAATCTGAAGGGGTTGGGAATGATAGGCAGTGGGCAGAGGCAGTGCTGGGAGCAGAGTGGGGCTTGTATTTCTGCTCCAGCCTCCCCACTGCGGTCAGTGGAATGCTCTACTATTCCAGCGTATCCCTTCTCCCTTCCTCAGCTGGTGGAACTCAGCTTTGCAGGACAGAACTCAGGGAATGACCATGAGGAGTGACTGCAGTACCAAAGACACCCTTCAGGGAGGAGGAAGCAAGCACGAAAGCACTGTCACAGCCAGGAAAAGGCAATGGAAAACTGGTTTATTAGATAAATGACTGGAGATACTCCCAGATAAATCAAAAACCCAATGAAAATAACAAAAAGCCTGCCCTGCTATACTCACACCTTCACTGCACAGGAACAATGCATCTTTCCTCAGATCACCCTGTGGAGAGGCATTTCCATTCCCTCAGCTGGGATCTCAGAGCCCATCCCCTGCTGCTGAGCACATGACTCCTAACACTCCACAGTAACTGGTCCAGAAATGCCTTTGTCACACAGTCATTACTTTTTACCATCTTAATCTGTGCACTCCATCCTTGCTTTGCAGACATGCACCCAGCTGTGCCAGAGCTGTGTTTTGTGAAAGCACTGCTTTCCTGTAATTAACAATTTTTATTAATAAAAACCATTTCTGTGAGAAGATGCACTACTCCATTATTTTTCTATAAAAGGGGACTGAATTTTCCTCCTGTGCCTGGCTTTTTTTATTGCTCCTTGTCTTACGCTTCTGTAATTCCACCCCGCTGTATTATTTAGCCATATGCCTGTTTCCTCAAAAAATGCCAGGAGCAAATGCACGGCATCTGTTTGAGAGTTGCTGCCCAAGCCATTCTTTAGGATTGAGTTCACTGGTCGTTGCTGCCTACCTGGGGTCTGATAGTTCAGTGAGACCATCTGGCAGCCAGCGTTCCAGAAAATCTGAGGCATGTAATTACTGGAATCCACACGGCCTCCCTTTGGGTATATCCGACTCATTTGTCGTTTATTGTAACTATGGAATTCATCAAGGAAAAAAAAAATGAAAACATCATAGAAATGGTAGAGTCGTGTCCTGGTATCTTCAGCATTTCAACATCAAAACACACTTCTTATCTTAATCTTTCTCTTTCTCCTTCCATGAGGTACTTCCCCTTTTCCTTTGCAGAATGCAACACTAAATCTAGAAAAGTGCCCTGGTTTATTTTATTTTAGGGCTGGTAGAAAAGTGGGATGACGAGGTGAAAGGATACTTCACAAACTCAATGGCATGAGTCTTCAAATACCCTAGTCCGACCGATTCGTTGAAAGAGGACATGTTATGGTGAATGTTACGTTCTAGAAAGGAAAGACAAGACATTTTAAACCATTTCTGTGATGATGAATCAAAACTCAAAATCATGCACTATAACAGCAGGATACAGCAATCTTTGGTCTCTTTCCCCATTATCTGTTACTCATAGAATCAAATTACAGCAATGAGAAATTTCATAGAATCAAATTACAGTGATGAGAAATTTCATATCATTTCTGACTAGCTTTTCTGCTTCACGCCTTGGGAAATCAACAAAACTTCCTTTTATTTTTGGTTGTTTAGAACAAGATTGTTATTCGGAGCCTGCATTGTGTGGTAGATAAGGCAAACAAACACAATAAATAGTTTGGTGTGCAGTGTCAGCTCACTGCTGACCACTGTGACAGCCGTGCTCACCTCACTGCAGAGAGAGATGAACTAAAAAAAAAGCATTTCAGTTGGAAAGGCCCACGGAACAGAACCAACCTCAACAGCTTCAAATTCTCCCAGTAATTTAGTGACTCCATGTGGATGACTAATGGAATAACATGCTAACTTTACATCCAAGGAAACAGGTCTACAAACACTGATGATGGTCATTACATTTTAAAAAACTCTTATGCCTATATTTCTAAACTCAGAAAATGTAGAGATTAAAAAACTGCCTAGGTTAAGCAAACACTTGTATTTCATTCAACCTTTTATGTTACCTTCTGCTACATCGAAACCTTGAAATTTTACAGGTTGAGCATAGTTGACCATTGTTGATAAATATGGATGTATATTGGTTGTGGCACCTACATATTTGTAAGATGCCATCCACGCTTGTTCATCTTCCACAGTTACTAAACCCTGCAAACACATCAAAAAGAACAGTCACCATTTCTGAGTGCAAACACTGCTGTTGGGTTTTTCAAAAGTGGGACAGAATTATACCCAAATCTGCAGAAGGTTAAAGGCAGTGCAAATTAATACAAGAAAAAGTGGAAGTTTAGTGTCATCAGTTAAGATTTATTCTCTTGCTGATATAAGACTCTCAATGTTACAGGATGCATGCAAGAGGGCTGATGATAGAAAAGCTCCTAAGCAGTGGGTAAATATTACATGAAGTTAGTAGGATAACAGTGGGATAAAAGAGAAATATTCCAACAGACTGAACAATGCTGGGAGATAATGATCCATCTTTGTCAAATAAATTCCAAAAACTGTGGTTTAATATGCATTTTCTGATAGGAACTGTGTAAACTTGGCACTCAGTAGAACTTCCTCAACATCAAAACACAAATAGGTTCCACTATTAATCATTACTAACAGAAGCAACCCAAAATGTAGGAACCACAGAACTTAAAGATTTCTACAATTATCTCATCTGCTAGAAACCCATATCAGGAAGCACTTCTTAATTGGATCTACCTGTCCAACATTTTCCTTTCCCTAAACCAGTTTGAAACACACTCTTTTCACTGAAATGAAAAAAAAATCTCTGTCAAATTAATCATGTCTTTCCCACACATGCATTTTTGGCTGTCCTCCTACCAGTGAACCAGTGACCAAAAAATCTGACTGTAGGCTGATTTTTGACCAGTGGACTTCTGCTGGGACTGTATTCAAACATTCTTGCAGTTCTGCTTTCTATTTTCAGACTGCAGCTCGTTGTTTGTTGGAAAGTTCTCCCTCATTATTGCCTCGGGAAACAGTCAGTAAGAGGGAGTGCTACCAAGCCCCTCTGGGCTTGGAGGATAATGCAGTTCCCAGAACCCACACTACTGCAACTCCTTTGCTCCCTGAGATGGAAGAGCAAAGCGAAAGTGAAGCCATTTGCCAGCTCTGCCTGCCAGATAGTGCACATACATCTCAAAGAATGAAAACCATGTGAAGTGGAACCATTTATGCCTTGGTATGAGGTGATTATAGTCACAGGGAACACAATTTTCTGAGTGCACAGAATTACTGAGTTAGCAGAATGAACCCAGGTACATTCTGTTGTATGTGCATTTTAAACTGAATTAAACTTCCAGCAGCCCGTGAAATCAAACTGACACCACATTTTAATGCTGATCATCTGGGCTCAAGCCAACTGCTTTTCAGAAATGTGCATATTGAAGGTTCACAGATCTGATCCCAAAATATGCCAAACAGCACACCCCTGTGTTAGCAGAAAACAAGCTTTTAAAAATATTTATTAGGTCAATAGCTGTTAATAGAGCTTAGGTCAAATTCAGGCAAAATTTTCTCAATGAAACCACTTCTTTTCAGTGTCTTAACTTTTGAAAGGCCAATAACTCAGGAAGAACTAACCACCCATTTTCTACATCTTCTAAAACCCCATGTGCCTCCTGTTGACTGCTCAGAACTGCTAATCATATTTTACTATCCTGATCCATCCACACCTACACCTAAAGGAACCACAGTGAAAAGGGAGTCAAAGGGATTATGATGCCTCGGTGCCCAGGCAATGGTACCCTGCAGGGACAGCTCTGTGACTGCATTGGTGACACTTTGGCTCAAAGACAGTGTCCCAAAACAATGTACTGGCCATTGAATTTATCTTATTTCCTTGTAGATCTTTAATTTTCAGAGTAGGGCTATGCTCTGCACTGTTCACAGCCTTAAAAATATGAATCAAGAAAGGGGTAAGGATGGAATGTCTCCTAAAGTCTGCAGAAACAAAGGAATGGTTACAACAGCACAGGACCCTTTTGAGGGATAGAGAAGACAAAAAGGGAACAGTTGATCTCCATGTTATTTACACCTCCCCACCCCTCAAGAAAAGAAGCAGAACCCACTTAGAAAACAACACAGGCTGAAACAAAGTGTGGTTAGGAACAGGAGCAGCTTGAATGAGAGAAAAGAGGAGGAGGAAGAGGAGGACAGTGGAAAGAGGTGGGAAGAGTCTTACAGAAGGGATTCCTGGGAGAAGATAAATGCAGAAGTCCCAAGGGAAAGCAAAAGGAAGGAAAAAAGAGAGGAAAACAAAGTGCAGTCAGGGTGAGGGCAGAGGAAAAAATAAAGCAGGGATGATACATCTCAACACCATTTAGAGAACTGGTTTCCCAGAGCAGGACATTGGAGACTGAGATCAGATACTTCTAAGCAGGCAAAGGTCATGCACTCCTGTCCGTCCCCAGATTTTATGACAGCCCTAAGCCCAGTATAAAAATATAGCAGAAGAAACTCTAGAGGACAGAAGGAGGTAGAGTCACGTTCAAAAATAGCTGCGGTGAAACTGAGCATAAAATTGTTAAACCACTGAGAATGCATGGTAAGTAATATGCATGTTATATATAAAGCAATAAAATAAACTACATTACATCCTGTGTCACCTTTTTATTGTTTTCTTGCTCAGAATCTTCAACAGCCTAAGGGAAAAAAAATATATATACATTACCCAAAGAAAAAGCAATAGGAAACACTCACAGTAAGGAGAAAAAAATCCTGAAAAAATTAATGCATTTAGCAAAAAGTAAACCCTTTTCCAGCTTCCTACATGGCTCATCTGTCCCGTACACTTTCGAAAATTGCAGTCTGTTCCAAATTTGGGTACAGAAGATCTGAAACCCAACAGCTGGGCCAGCCATGGGAATAGGAAGAAGGATGCCAGACAGTTAAGCCTAAACCAGAGCTATCACCACATGTTGGGGACGGGATGTTTCAGAGAAGAACGAAAGAAAAACACACCCAGATAAAGACTCCACAATAAAGATCATCTGATCTGGATGTGCAAACTGCCAGGCTCTGAAAACTGAAGGGTTAAAAGTGCTGTAAACTGTGCTTGAAATGCCCACATTGCAGAAGGCTTGTCTCAAGATGTTATTTGCAATGGGGCAGTCTGGTGTCTGCCTTCAATTAAAAGCCACCACTACTGAGAATCTTAGATAAATATTGTCTTGGCACTGAATGTACATTCCTACAGAATAAAGATCAAGTCACTGATCAGCAAAGAAGCAGAGAAGTTACCCAAGGACATGTGCTGAGGATGAGTGACTAATTTGGAAACAAAAAACAATCCTCAAAACAACAACAACCAATCCCCACCCAACCAAAACACCCCAAAACACTCAGGCAGTTAAGGACCAGCTGACTTAGTAAATGAAACTGCCCTAAAGCAAAGAAGTGAAATGATACTTCAGTGGGAGGATCCATAAAAGTCCTGAAGAAGCCAAGTTGTTAACTCGAAGAGGTACACAGTAGGCAGGGCTGATGTCTCTGGTACTGCTATTTTCCACACCTATACTTCTATCTGGAGTAAGATCCAAGGAAAATAAGCAGGAGCAAAGAAGTGGCCAAAATACTTGAGTGACAGAGGAGCATATCTGATAAGGTACCTCAGGCCTCTCATGTGGGCTTTTTTCTGTAGCAAGCAGCACTAATGCCTTCAGTGCCAAGCAGCTTAGCTCTGAATTCCAATCCTCTGTATCTAATTACCATCAAATGAGATCCAAGTTACTGAGCACAGAGTGATAAACTGTAATTGTCAGGTATGAGTGGAATAAAGAGAACTCTTTCCCTGTCTGCCAGCTGGCTGCCTGATAGAGCCCCCAGCCACACCACCTATTGGGAGTTATTGTCCTATTCTGCCTTCACTGCTGTAGGTGGAAGAGAGAACCTACCCTAAGGGTTAACCATGAGAAATGATGCAGGAAAACCCTGCAATGAAGACACAGAATGCAGCCCTATAAAAATACTGCTGAGCAAGGAAGCTGATGTTCCACCTCTTATTAGGATTCTGCACCTGAATGCAGAGTAAAATACCAGCGGCTGGAGCAGGAAACTGCTTGCCTTTAATTAGTATTTCTGATTAAATCCCCCACTTGTATACTGTTTCCTACACACTGATTCTATTTCCTCAATGAGTATATCCTCCATAAACAAGTGAAAAGTATTTTTGGCTACAAAGCTTTGTGTTCTCATGAGCCTAAAGGTGAGGGACTTCCTGGTGAAGATCTCAGGTTTGAATCTTCTGACAAGTGCTCTGACATTTCCACAAAGCACAGTGCCTTTTGCAACAACCTCCATGGAAAGTTTTCATAAAAATATATATGAAAGAAGCAATCCCACCTTTTTGACACTGATGGCAACAGCTTCTTTTTGACTGTAATCATCCACAGTAAGGTCACTTCCAAATTTGTACTCAGGATGAGCTTCTTCTTCCTGGTCAGCTGCACAGAAAACAAAAAGGATCAGTGCAAAAACCACAGCAACTGCTGGGATTTTTTTGCAAGGCATGAAACAAGTGACAGTTCAATTCACAGGTTTGGGTTTGGCATTTTTCAGAAACAGGAATAAAACCCATGGTGTTAGATTTGTAAGAGTTAGTTAACTGTTTACAAGTGTTGTAAATTACAGCTGAGATGCTTAGTGAGAGAAATTTTATTTGCTGTATTTTTGAAGTAACCAGTAATTTTCTTAGCAAAGGTATAAAAAAAAAAAAGTCAATAGCCTTGGGGAAATAACAAGAACTGATGACAGGGTTCTTTAAATAAAGGTGTAAGAAGATGCAGTGGCCAGGCTTCTTGTGTGCACTTTCAAACTCCTTCTGTGCCCCTTCTATAGGGAATTGTTCTTAATTGCTTTTAAGGTGATTTTCCATTAGAACCTAGAGTTGTCAAAGAAGCTAAAAAGTAAAGTAAAAGAAAAAAATAATATATATAAAATTTGAGAGGACCAAGTGGTAGGCTAGAGCTGGGACATTCATTATGACATAGATCAGGTCAGTCCTGTGGTTCAGACACTTGCAGGCAGAGCACAATTTACATTTTCTAAGGTGAGCATTTAAAACAGACAAGGTGGATACACCCTAAATGTGTGTATTTTTCTTGCTGGCCACATCACTGGCTCAGAGCTAGACATTTACACTGAAGATGACTGAGGTTTGGCCAGAAAAATCCTACCCCTCATTTTATCCTCATAAAGTATAATGCAATAATCCCCTCTGATGTTGACACAAGTGACAATATGTGTTTTCAAAGCAAAGATCACAACGTCTTAGTCTCTCTCTCTCACAGACAGAATGAAAATCTGACTTGGTTGGTGTTCTAATATAACTTCTGAAGAGTAAAAGGAAGTTAAAATTGTCTGGCATGAGGTGGCAAGGCTGAGCTCTGTACAAATGGTCCTGCACTGAGCCCAGACCTGCTGCTGCTGCCACAGAGCACAGGCATGGGGGTAAGGAGCACCCAGCCCACTGATCTACCACAGGTGATGCCTGAGAGCCCTTCTCCAGGAAATCCTCACCACTTTCTATTTCCTCTTCGTTGTCATCCTCCAGGATATTTACAGGAGCAGCAGTTTCACCAGCCTCCATCATCTTTTTCAGAGCATCAAGCTGTTCTGTTAATATGAAAAATAAAATCCAATCAGTCATGACATGAACAGTTTGTAGTACAAAGAAGTACAAGAGAACCATCACAAACGATTCTCTGATCCTCAGATCTACTTCTATTTAATGAGTTCTCTGACTTTTCAGTTAGTAATAAAATTTTACAGAGTAAGGAGCATCAATAAACACAGGCTGTTGTTAGATCTGAAAAGTGGTCAGTAAGAGTTTCCAAAGCTCACTAAAGTTAAGGATAATATTTCACAGAAGCCCAGAATCAATGAGGTTGGAAAAGGCATCTGAGATTGGATCCAACCTTGGACTGAACCACCACTTTGTCAGCCAGAGTGGTGAGTGCCATGTCCAGTCTTTCCTTAAACACCTCCCTGGGCAGCCCATTCCCATGTCTGACCACCCCTTCTGTGAAGAAATTCCTTAATTTCCATGGACTTCAAAGGTCTTTGAGCAAGCATATTCACTTCCTCACAGAATAAACAACTGTCTCTTCAGGGCTTGATCCATGCAAATGGAGGCAAAGTGCTTGGATTTTCAATTGTGTTTCCATGTGCATCTCAGTTAGACAGGAGGAGCACAGCCATGTATGACTGAAGCCAGTGCAAGGGCTGGGTGCTTATCTTTGAATGGAGAAGGACCAGGGTTTATCATTACAGCCATAATGGAAACTAATATAGCAACATTACTGTTACTGAAAGAAGATAAATATCAGAGCTGGCGACAACGGCAAGAAGAGCAATTTGAAATTCCATTTCATTTCATGCTCATCCTGGAAAAACATAGCAATGCAAACAGACCAGGGTAGGCAGAATTTACAAGAGATTCTATCTGTCTTATATTTTAGCTCAACCAGCAGTCTGATAAAAGTTCCAGGATTACATTTCTGGGTCTGTCTGTGCCTGTGCAGCATGCTGATATTAAGGCCTAGACTCTGGCACTCACATGAAACACAAGGGCAAACAAGATGTTATTTACAATATTTACAATATAATTCATATTCTTCCAACACTGAAGTACAAACAATCTGGAAACTTTAGTAACAAAGTGTGTTTGTAGCGATCTGGACTTTTGTTTATTTAATATTTAACAAACTTTACTTACTCTTTTCTACTTCAGGTTTCAGCCTCTTATTCTTTATGAGAATCTTTCTTTTGAGGTCATTAGGAGATGGTAAGGCTTTACCTTGTTCAAGCTGTAAAACAATCCAAATAAAATGCTTAACAATAATAATAATAATAATAACAACAACAAAAAAAATGGCTATTTGGCCTCTCTGTACCCCTGTTTGGGATTTGGATTTTAGGACAGCAGTGCTAAGGGGCAGTGAACAACCCCAGAAGGTTGTGGGACTGCAGTTATATAATCTCCTCTGCTTCTTCCTTATCCCAGGGGGAAGCTGTGCTCAGGTAAAGCTGCTGGATGAAGGCAGCACTCAGTTCTCCAGCCTGTGCCACCCTCAGCTGCACTACTCCAAACATTTCCCCCTCTCTCCTGCCTCGCAGGGGGCGTGGATGTGACCTGCACCTCCCCATCAGAGGAATTCCTGCTCTCCCCTCCTCCCTCCCAGTGCTTCACACAGCCCAAGCCACAGCTTAGCCAGTTGTCATTTCATCTCTAAATAAGTCACCTTTTATGGTCCCCTCGAGCTGCAGTAACCCAAGTGAGGCACCCACACACACTTGGAGAGTGGAATTGGACTGGCATTGGGGAATGGAAAACTACCCAGTCCTCAGCTAGGTAATGGGGACTGGTTTTGCCAGTAGGGTCACAAATTCAGTATTTTTGAAAGGCAAAGGGAAAGTTTCACAAGGAAGCATTAATAAAAGGTTTGTTCCAGTTTGGGTAAGGAAAAAAAAAATATTATTCAGAAAAGAGAAAAAGTACAAAAACTTCTGATTTAAGCCCCACCACATCACTGAGGCTAAGAAACAGAGATTTGGGTGTGGTAATTAGCACGCTCTCCACCTCAGGCTTGCTAAGAATATTATTCAGGGAGTTGCTGGTATAATCACAGATTATTCTGAGTTGGAAGGGACCCACAAGGATCATCGAGTCCAACTCTCAAGTGAACGGCTCATACAGAGATTGAGCCCACAACCTGGCATTCTCAGCACCATAACAGACTGGGGTTTTCAGTGAAGCCTAAACCACACAGGAGTAAAAGGCGGCAATTCTTAGAAGAGCTATTCAGATATTCTTATCTCTAAATCCAAATCTGAACTACACAGAAGCAGCATTTCGGGGGAACAAACAAAAGGACAAAGCACCACGACTCAAAACCAAATAAAAGTAGCAGAACTGACAAAATACCAACCAAAAAAAAAAAAAACCAACCCAAAAAACCCCATACCAACCCAAGAATGGGTGCAAACCTCCTCGTGGGAGGGTAAAGGTTCAGGGTAAGGCTGGCTCAGCAACTTGGAAGAGGAGAACACATCTGCATCCCACAGCAGTGGGGCTGTAACTCCACTAGATGTCAGTGCTGCCGAGATCAGCGATGCCAGGCTGCATCCCCGAACAAGGCCATACTTGGATGCCCATTTGGACAAATATTTGCTTTTACTTAAAAGCAAATCTGCTTGAGCCAAGTGCCGTGTCTGTCCTAACTGTGCCCCCCCTCAGTCACTAGCCCAGGTTATCAGGATCCAAGCACTTGCAAAGGGCACGTTCCAGGCTCCTCCTGCCTTGTCCACAGTGTTTGCTTTGTGAGCAGCTGGGGACTGAATTGACCCATGAGGAGGAGAGGACACAAAATGCAGAAGGCTCAGCAGTGCTGCAGAGCACGGGCAGCTGAGGCTGCATGCTGGGCCCTGAGGCAGAAGCATGGCAGCCTTTGGCCAGCTCTATTTTAGGCTTCCCAGAGAGCTGCTGGAAGCTTTTTGTAAGGGACAGACAGCATGCCACAAACATTACAGGGGAACACTGCAGATTTCATCTTTGGGATGCACTTTTCAGGGCACCCACCTGGCACCCACCAAGCCTCATGCAAGGGAAGCCAGGGAAAGCAAAGCTCTAGGGATGCCAATGCCAGCAGCCCCCTCTGCCAGGGCCACAGGGAGCTGAAAGGAAAGGCAGAGCCCTCCTTGCTGTGATCCCCCACAGCACTAGAGAGGATCTGCAGTGACTGCTGGCACACAGGGAGCTCGTTGTGAGGAGCAAGGAAGGCCTGGAGGAGGAGTTGCAAGCACTGTGCAACAAGCTGCTAAATCTCAAACACTGTGTTTGTGGAGGAGTGCCTGCTGCTATCTCCTGCCATGTAGCAGAGTGGAGTGCATGCAGATTCCAGTGCACTCCACAGTCCAAATGAGACTGCAGGGAACTCTTGGTGCTTAATTTGATTCTTGCAGTAGTGGGGCCACCTAGACTGCAGGACCTGACCTGGAGCTTGAAACAATGTGGAGTTGAAAAAACAGGTTTCTTCAGCTGAGACCAGGCAATTTATAATTAATTTTTATAATTAATTGTTTCTCAACAATGACTGGTAATTTCAGAGTGAGGTATGACCTGCAAAGACAATGTATGTGTTGTATTTTATGTAAGTGCTGATATTATGTCACACATCCAGGGGGAGGGAGGGGATTTCCCCAGGCTGCTTGCCAGAGCCCTGCACAGAAGAGATTAAACAAATCAGATAAAGACAAATTTGTACCAAAAAGTACAGCCACCCAAAACCACTAGTCATTTCTGAAGGCACTAGACACTTCTGAAAGAACAGCACTAAAGGTGATATGATCTCAGTTTATAATCTCTTTTAAATAAAACTAATACAAGAAATAGACTAGCAAAATGGAACATACTGGATGTGTTTCTAGAGGCTGCTTCAACAGGAGATCTCCAAAAAGATCTTCACAGTATTTTGACATCTTGTATTGTTGATATTTGCTGAAAAAGATTTTGTCAGTTAATTTTTAAATATAAAAAAGAAATCTATCACTCAGCATGAAAGAATAACACTAAGTAATGTAGACACCCCAAATTATATACTGCCCACTTTGTTTCAGCTGAGAAGTATTACTTTACTGTAATTATACTGTCAATAGCAGTCTATTATCTGCCATAGATGAATCTAAGAAGACCAGAAAAGTGGAATAACTGAATCTCACACAGCTAATGGAACACTCAAATACATTTCACAGCTTTATCATGGAAAAAAATATTGCCATTATTAAGCTAGATAAAGATGGATTAGTATATTAATAGTATATTAAGTGATATTCAGTATGCCTGCATATCCCCCTTCCCCCCTCAGTTTTCAAGTATCATATCATAGTATTTTAAACTGTATCATGTCTCTCAGACAATGCACAATTTAAAAATTAAAAATGGGCATTACATACCTGCAGTGATTTTCAAATGAAAGAATGACAGGGTACTCTGACGTGACAAATGCTGTTTCCTTAATGGCTTGAATTACATCCTATAAAAATGCAACAACAGGATTCAAGTTAGACCAGATGGAATTAAAAACGTAACAAAAGGAATTTTTTTTGTTATCCACCCCACCCTGAGAAACACAGGGCTGTCTTAGATGTGCAAATGAAGAGAGAGGAGAAAAAATCTTGTGCTCTTGATGCCCCACAAGAACCTCCCTGCCCCTGCAGCAGGATGGCACCTTCACCTACAACCATCTGGAACTGCTGCTATCACCTATTGCCAGGCTAACTCCTGCATCTTCAGGCTTTTCCCACAGCTAAAGAACTTCTCAGACAACAAAGAAGATATTTATTCTGCAGTGCAAAGAGCCCCAGGATGTGAAAACGTGTGGCAGAAGCAGCAAGCCTGCTTCCTGCAGTTTCTGGGAAAGGCTCGGAGCACAGGGGTGGGTGATGCAAGTCAGAAACCCTGCCCATGTCAGTCCATCACACAGGAGCAGCATCCCAGTGCTGAGGAGGGTAGTGAGAATCCAGTGCTGGGATTCTTGTCCAGGGCTCCACCTGGGGTTTGCTGCCAGTTTACCTTGAAGAGAATGTCCGTGCACATCGCTTTTCCATGGGTTATTATTGGCTCTTGGTCTTCACCTTTGCCATCCCAACAGTCCAGCTCCACACACCTAGAGATGCAAGTGTTTCATTACAGGTGAGCTACCTGGGACATGTTTTAGCAGGGATGGGCAGAGCAGTGAGTTGCAAAGCAGTTTTGGGCATTTCAGAACTCTTTCTAGGCTGTACATGTGTTATTTCAGACTTGTTCTCTAACTTTGGATAAACTACCTTAAATATGGCATGTGTGGGTCAATATTGTCACCTGGACAAAAATGGCTTCAGCACTATGCCACTCTTCTTATCCTCATTCTCATAAGTTAAGAAATTAAGCAGGAAATCATAAATTTCTTGATTCTCATTAACATATAAACTTTATAATTATAAAGCAGAAAGCCCTCTGAAATTCTTCAGCTGTCATTTTGAGATCAAAATTCTGTTAACTTTCTCACAAAAGTATTTCCAGGCAGTGGAATGTAGAAATTGATATAAGGAGAGAGTTTGTGAGAAAAAATAAGATTCTTAAATAAATAAAAATATTTTCATTTACCACACTAACATATTTATATATTCAATTGTACAATATATCACCAGCCAGGTATATTAAATAGGTTTAAAGGATTAGAGTTAAAAATATTTATTATCTCCTGCTTCCAACCTGCATCCAGCCAAAAGCACTTGTCTGTACATCTCCACTGAAGACTTGCCACCAAACTGCCTGCCTGTTAAATACGTATTGTGAGAGGAACTGATGAAATAATGAGCCAGGGGATGGTCCATTTCTTGATACAATTCCAAACGGTCTAAGAAAACTGGGGCATTTTCATCTGACATCAAGTATCTGCAAAAGCCATCGCTGGATATGACACCTGGAAGGAAGAAGAAGGCAAGGTAAATTGCTGTTAGAAATGTATAGTCAACAGGAGTTAAACCATCTCACAGAGCAGGAATCCTGGCACAGAAGCTGTTATTTCCACAGGTTCCTGCAGGCAAACAGCCCTCTCCTTCCTCAGCTCCAGGCTGACCAGCAGCTGGTGCAAAATGGGCCATTATGTTCCCAATAACCAAATTAAAAATCAGGTGCCCACCAGTTCAACACCTGAGGTCCAGCACTCACCATCAGCAGAACTAAGGCAGCAGAAGGAGGTGAAGAAGGCAAATAAGCCTTTAAGAACTTTAGCAAATAAATAGTGACACCTCCTCAGAATAGCCCAAAATATTTTTGATCTCTGGGACTGTCTAAGTCAGGAATTGTGAGATTGCATGGACTAGGCTTCTATGGCCCTTTCCTCTCCACTTTCATATTTAGTCCTGTGCTACATCACTGTCAACCAGCTCGTGCAGAGACTGTTCCCCACTGACAGAAACATGGGATGTGCATCTAAAAATGTTTGCACAGGTTCATTTGCAAAGCATTAGCAAAATCTAAAATATCTTCCAGTTTGCTGTTTGAAATACTGGTTCCTACCTTTGTAAATGAAAACAGAAATCTGCCATGAACACAGGACATTCAGAACACAGAATTCGTAACACCTCTCTCTTATCTCTCTGCTGGTCTATGTTTCAATGGAGTATATAAAAAAATACAAATCAAGGGGTGATTTTTAATGAAACCAAATTTGGAATAATTAGGATACTGGTTTTAGATAATTTAATTTAGGATACTTGGCAATACTGGTTTTAGAGAGGCCAAGAGTCTGAAAAATGAGCATGATCTATGGTAGGGAAGAAGGGATTACTCACAAAGAGCTGCTGCAGGGAATGGTTACCTGGCACTAATTTTGACATTGGTTTCTCTGAAGTAATTTATGAACACTCAGCTATTGTTAAGGCAAGGTGCAGCAGTCCTATTTTTATTTTCTTTAAGCCTGTTTTTCTCTTATACAGAGAAATGGAGTGATCCCTCTTTCCACTCTACTCCTAACTTTCTGAAAAAATCCTCTACTGGAGCTCAAATTTTCTGTGCTTGGTGTCAGCCAGAGGTGAACTGTTCCAGAATGTTTTACTCAAGTCCTCTCAGCTGATTCTGAGTATGAAAGATAGGGTGCAAAAGGGAATTTTAGACTTGAAGAATGGTTTTATTTTGTTATCACCAAGTTCTTCAAAGCAGCAGCACAGCTTATCTCAGATGATACATACTCCTAGTGCATCATCTTGTGGAAAAATGTCACAGCTGGATGGATGTTCTGACAGACCGCAGCTGAGACCTCTGTGAGCAATTGTGTGTTCCACAGCTCAGATTTTGTATTTTTGACTTACAAGGTGGAAGAATTGGGGTTTGCAGTGCTCCTGAGCAGATTCTGGTTACTGAAGTGCCCAGCATTAACTTGTTCAGCTTTGCTTACTCTTGTCTGTGACTGAGGGAGAGTCAGCTGCTTATTGCTACTGCCTTTTGTGTGGTAGCCCTGTTTCTTAAACTACATGATTTAGTAAAACAAACAAACAAACAAACAAACAAAGGGTTGTCCTCAAGTATTTTGCTGAACAGCAAAGTTTTATCTAAGAAGGGGAAAGAAGCTGCAGAGAACAGCCACTGCTCAGATCCCTGAAAGAACACTCAGAGGGGATTTCTACCATTTTGTTATTATACTCCATAACCCCATCTCTGCAGAAGGTCTTCCACATTTATCGAAAACCTGATAGAAATAAAAATCAAACAAACTAAATAATTAGCCAAGGCTGATTTTTTTTTTCAGTTTTAGATTTATTTCCACCTTCAGAAAATATGTTTTTACACCTTCCATCCTGAACAGGTGGCAGCCACATTAGCCACACCTTCCTCATGTTGGAAAATATTTAAAATGCACTAGCACCAAGAACCAAAGATAAGTGTCTTCCAAAATTATAAATAAAATGGTACAGAATTGACAAAAATTCAAGTAGTTAATACTAAGGGCAGGGAGCAGAGGGGGGGCCAGTAACACTTCATTTCTGCAGTTGATCTCGACACAGCTGCTGCAGCAAAATGAGTAAGAACTGAGAACTAATTCAGCCACTGACACCTCCCACACTCACAGCAGCTCAGGACAGCAGCAGTCCTGAGCAGGTACTTCCTGCAGCCTTGCTTGCAGGGAACATTTTTCAGACTACCCACATAAAACACTCTCTTCTAAGCCAGGCTGTTGCCCTCAAGCACTAGAGAGATTATATTATTAGAAGGTGGATGCATATGGCAATTTCTGTTTTATTTCTGCACAATATCTGTACTTGGCAGGGCTTTGCATCTCTCTGAGACCCTGACCACGGCCACTTGCACATCGCCTTGTTGCTGGAAGGAGTCTCAGCTATTCCCTATTTATTCAATCCCAGTCTCTCTCTTTTCTATCAGGATTTGTAGCCACACTGTAACCTGGATCAGGGAAATAATCCTTCTAAAAAAATCTGAATTTTCGGCAGAGCAGTTTCCTGATACAGTATCCTGGGTGCTGCACAAGTGCTTGACCCACAAGGATGTAAATTCCCTTTTAAAAGCCTGGATGCTTCAGAACAAATTCCCCAAATGCCTAAACCCAATGAATACTGAATTCCCTTCCCCATTTACCTTTCCTCTTCAAGTCTTCATCTGGCTCATATGTCTCAATTATCTGCATTGCTCTTTTTGTGTCATAAAAGGGAAATAAAATTTCATTGAGCCGAGGATCTCGTTGATGCTAAGGTTAGAAAACAACGGAATTCAGCAAAACAATTTATTGGCTATCATCCAAGAGCATTTCATTACTGCAGATGAGAAAGAAAGAAGTGGACATTTAAAAAAAAAAAAAAGAAGCAGCCCTAAAATTTACAGACTATTCAATAGCAACTTCAGTATAAGGCAGAAAATGAACTTTATCTTTTATAAAAAGACCTAGGCGGTTTGGTCACAAAATATTTCAGAAAAAGTAAAATCCAATGCAATCATATAACTGATATTACTCTTGTTTATTCATTAAAATAATGACTGCACGTGGTATCTGTGCAAATGAGATGTTGGAAATAAATAGCTTAATGTCTCTTTGTAAATTCTCTCTCTAATGGTTTTTTTGTCAACTGATAGACTTGACTGGTGGCACTGTAATGACCTCTGCAAAAATGCAAGTCTTACACAATGTCTACAGCTAAAGCAAAAAGGTAAAATATAGCTATACTATAAATACAGAATTTGAAATCCAAGTTTAGAAATATGCAAGTACTGGATGGTTATTTGTGAATCGTGGAAACATCGTGTTTTTAACTACTCAAAAACCAGCACAGGTTCTTGGAAGAAACATGCACATGAATTTCACAGCATCATCTCTTCAATGCACAATAATTTACAATATTAGGATAATATATGTAATGTTTAGGTACAATTTAGCAGTGATTTCTAATAAACTAATAAAATTCAGATTTTTTTTTTTCACTTCATAATGTGCTATGTAACTTTGCTTTTTGTCCTTGCTGGATTAGAGCTGCACACCGTGTGCCTGATTCTCCATTAAAAGAAAATTAAAACCAGAACTGACGGAGTAGTGGCATGTAAGCAGATGCAACAAAACAAAGAAATAAATATGACTGTGAAAACACTCTTTTACCCCAGAAAGTGCACAGTTTCCATGCTTTAGTTTAAGCAAAATTCAGAGATGTAACAGGCCACCCCCATATTGGCAATCAATAATTTGGAGTGGACAGGATGGTGTTGACATGGCTTACACAGCACTATCAGCATTTGCTGTAATTCCTTACGTGGAAACTTTTTTGACTTTCATTTTTTTCCCATGAGAAACGTAATATCCAACCCAATCCTATCCCTTTTCTTACAACCAATCCATTGGTGCATGTGCTTAATTACCTCCAAGAAATTACAACCAATGCCAATTTGATCATGCAAATAATGAGGGATTTTTAGAGGAATGCTACTGGGCAGTCTGCAGCATCTAAACACAGCAGGTTTGGGTTTGTTCAGGCCAGATGGGGTTGGGATGTCCCAGTAAAACGCAGATGAAACACGGCACGAGAGCAGATGGATGCAGGACATGACTTGCTCAGCAGCACACACCAACAACACCAACAACACCAACAACACTGGCATGCAACAGCTCCACGGGGACAAATGACAGGGCTTCATTCCATTAGTGACAATACACCACCCCAAAAACTGTAACCAATAGTAGGGAAGGGTCTTGGCTCAAGAAAAGGGCTTTTCCCCATTTGCTTTCTTCTGCAATTAGTCATGAGCAAACAGAAGAAAATAAATGGGATAAAGCAAAATATCTCCTCTTGAGAAAGAGTCCCAGAGTTTTCAGAAGGAGCTAAGAGCAAAATATGATCATTGCTCATTATCAATTCTCCACTGGAACAAAAGTGTTTCACTGTGTTCGCTTTGTCTAAAAAATAAAGTAACAACGGCAACTGATGAAGATCTACTTTTAAGAAAGTGAGGATGTTCTCTTAGGGTCTTTTGGGGAAACGTTCTACACCACAGAGCTTGGTGTCACAAGGAACTTGTGACACAAAAGCAGACCAAAATTTAAAGTGTGAAGCTTCATCTGGAAAGGCAAACTTCAGGGCTAATTGTACATGTCCAATAAAGATGTATTTGGGTATTCTAATTACACTACCAGACAGGGAACCCTTACACACCCATTCCCAACCATGAGGGTGAGCTGGCTAAAAACATGGGGATAAAGGGTGCCCAGAGGCTTCTGCAAAGGCAGAAAGCTCATTGAGCCTCCCCAGCTGCCTCCAGCACCTTGGAGTGGGTACAAACTGAGACACACAGCAGTTAAAGATGTGCTAAAACCAATTCTGCCTCTCTTGAATTTGCCCTGTGAGTGGTGAGAGGGTCCTTTCAGGGAGATGAACAATTGAGGGATGGAAAGGGTGAATGGGAAGGAGGGAGGAAGAGGAAACAAGTGAAAGAGAGAGAGGGAGGAAGAGTGAGGAATTGGGAACAGAAAAGGATCTCCTCGTATCTCCCTCCCAAAAAGAATGGATGAGTTCTGGTCAGACTGCTGAAAATTCCATTTTAGCTGTTCCTTGCCTTGTTATTTTATTACTGTAAATGAACTGCAGGACCAAATCTCAGTGGTGGTGATTTCAGTCCCTTTTCTACTATATTTTCTTTTTTCTCTTTTTCTCTTGAAATTTGACTTTAAAAATAGGAGACCTACACAAAAAACTCAATGCATAACAACAATTAAGTTTCTATAAACTTCCCAGAAGCTTTAATAATGAAGCACAATTAAATCATCTGTCAGCCAGCAGCATCTAAAAGTCAAACAGAGACAGGAGTTTGGAAAAACTCCAGGAAAGCTGCTCAATCTCCTCTCATACCCAGTAACATACCCTCACGCTCTCTTAAAAACCCATAACACTTAG
Organism: Petroica traversi; assembly: GCA_025920805.1. NCBI lineage: Eukaryota > Metazoa > Chordata > Aves > Passeriformes > Petroicidae > Petroica > Petroica traversi. The sequence continues at coordinate 2,594,462 of JAHLSL010000010.1, forward strand.
GGCTTCTGGAGCATGCCTTGGAGGTTACTTCAAAATAATTTCAGTTAAAGAGTCTCCTGAGGGAGTTGCTCTGCCAAGTAACTCCCCTCTCCTATGTAATGATAATGACCTTTTTATACGTGCCAGCATTAGACACCACAGCTAATTGCAGTGCTGGCCAGCTGCCAAGGGGACAGAAACCATCCCTTCAGGAGGCACATTCTGGCTCCTTTTGTGCCTTTCGAATTATGGCCGAAACTTTAAACTCTGTTTGGAGACCAAAGGACCTCCAGCACAGACCAAAGGCATTGGTTTCAGTCAGCAGAACAAATGTCCTGCTCTCGAAAAAACACTTGAGTCGTTTTCCCCAGCTCTGGTCCCCAGCTAAAGGGCCAACCACAAGATCTGCAATTGCAAAATGCATTTTGTCAATATGATCATAGCCAGCATTTCCCCCAATATTACCCATAAAATAAGGTAATTTCTGATTCCGTAAAAAGAACTGCTAAAGCAACACAAAATTGAAAGCACAACTCAATTTTAATTTTTCATTCAGTTACTGGAGATAGGGGGTTCTAACAAATGCTGGCAGCTTTTCTTCAGAAGTTTAGGCTTCAAGGAACTACACTTTCAACTGGAACAATTTGAGATCAATATAAAAATAATGATAGAATTGTAATTTACCTGAAAATGAGGAGTGACACTAAAAAAAAAATCAGAAGTAACATAGTTTAAAGTGGGGATAGGGCTGTGTGCTTCAAGCAGCAAAGTCTATCTGCCACTACAGATGATTTGGGAGCTCGGGTGCTTTAAAGGGGTAATTTATAATTGAAACCTTTGTCTCTCCAATTCAGAAGCAAAAATGCCAAGCATTAGCTCTGACTCCAGCCCTGCAAACATTTGGACAGAATTGTGCAAACAGCTGTGATAAAAGGATGTCTCACAGCAATAAGATTAAGCCTGTGCTCTAATTTGCCAATAGGTATGAACTAAAGGCCCAAGCATGCAACCCCAATAATGTAATTATGCTGTTAATCCTCTCTCTATCTTTTCTTTTTGAATCCCCTTTCTACAAGTAATTCAGGTTTAGTCAAGAGTAAAGTACACATTCCACACTTAAAAAAAAAATTTATATACTGAATTTGATATATAGGGAATGTACAGCTTGGACCTTCATACTGAAGCATCCAATATCTAAACATATATATATATATATAAACACATAAAAAATTGAACTATAACTAGCAAAACAATTTTAGATGGAGAGGTTTTTTGGTAATGCACCAAAAAATGTCACATAGTGAAGTCAGCAGCTTCCCATGTTCAGGATGACAATAATCAACTGGTACAAAACCAAGCAGGTTATGTCTGTTTTCCGTGGGTCTGTTCTTGTCAAAACCACATTTACTGCTGGAATTCCAAATGAGTCAGTTTTCTATAACTTACTGTGTTTTAGGAATAGAAAAGAGCCAACCCCAGACTGTTTATTGAACTACTTCACACACTCTCGATGCTTTTAAGAAATCCTAAATACTTCTGCCAACAACTGTATTCTGGAAATGCGGCAATAAAAATATTTCCTCTTATTCTGCACACGTGGTATTTTAAAAATCATATACAAACTCTTAGAATATTCTCTTAGCTCTTAGATTTGTAACAGACTGAAATAATACTGCTGAGGAGAATCCAATCCCTGTTTAGAAATGCCTACTTCAGTTTTTCTGCTATTCCAGAAGGACTAGCAGATATATTTAACAGGTAAAATAATTGGGTGTATTTTAGTGGAAACTGCATCAAACGTGACAGCACGAGAAGCATAAAACACACAGAACACACATGTAACACAGCAGCAAGTAATCAACAGATGCAACTGCAAAGCCAACATGTAGAAAGCACACGAGCACACAGGGCTGGAGCTGATTTTTGCACCTGGGTGTTACCACAATGGAAAGATCAGCGGATCAGCAGCACAGCAAATAATGGCATGGGGCATGCAATGGGAAGATTGGAAGAAGCAAGCCACTGCAGACAGACTTGTATGGTAGTTAATGTATGAAAAAGCTTACTTCATTTAGAAAGCTCACTAATTGGTCTACCGTTAAATAATCAGTTTTGTCTCCATTGCTGAAAAGGAATTTATTAGAGAATGTGAGTTTTTATACACGATGCTACAGTAGGTATGATTTACATGTTGACATTGTTGATACTTCTAAAACCACCTGCTCTTTTCTACTTGAAAGTAGCTCTAGAATCCCAAAATGAACAGTCACAGAAACCATACTGTCTATGCTTGGCACAGTACATCTCCCACAGCATATCTTCCTATCACTTAACAAACATTACTTCATAAAACAACATGTAAGTCCTCCAGCTGAGAATAAGGGGGGTGAAGAAACTTTTACAACTTCAAATTTCTTACTTAATTTAATTAGTTCACATACTGTGTTAATCACCTAAAGGAGCAAGTTAAAAATTACAGTAGTTAGTAAAGCCAATGCAAAAAAATAAAAAAAAAAAAAGGTTCCAGGTGCTTCCTTTAACTCATGTAAAAGTTGCTCTAAAATACAGAGTGAACTTTTACATTAACAGTCTGAGAATGGAGGAAGGGGTAAAACATAGACTGGAGCTTGTTCTAAAGTACTGCTGATGCTACCAGGATTTGAGGGCAGATAAATTTTACAGTGTTCTGCCACTATTAGTTATGGACTAAAAATACAGCAAAATGTCTTTAAAGCAAGGTGATATTAAGTTTGAACTTACATCTTCTTAAAGAGGTCCTCTATGTCAGTTCGGGGACATATCTTTTGGGTGAGCTCATAAAATTTCTCGTAAGTAAAAGCTGCAGGCTCAATTTCATCATTCTGCAATGAAATGCAAAGGTACATTTATCCAGACAAAAGAGCTTATGTGCTCTTTTCTCCCAAGAGAATATCTTATATCAGAAAAAAAGCAACTGAGAACTGGTTTAGCTCCTTACCAAGTATAAATTTACTTGGTTTCTTTTGTACTCTCTCAAAATAATTTAAATTAATCTTTATTATAGATCTGTTTGATGTGCTTGTATTCTAACCTCACAGTAACAGCAATCCTACATAAACACAGAGCTGGAAAATAATCTATTTTTCTTCTGAAGCTTATAAAAAACCAAACCCAAAACTCAAAAAGTTCAAGAGCCATCACCTTTGTGGGGCTGCTGGCAGGGGCTCCCACTGCAAGTGGGACAGAGCTGGAGAGCAGCTCTCCAAAGGAGTGGAGCAAAGAGCAGGAAGAGTTCAAGAAATTCAACCAAAAAAAAGTATTACATGCATATTTTGTGCTGATATACTTGGCATAAATGAACAAAAGGTAGTTTGTGGTAGAAAAGAAGGGAAATCTCTAAGAGGTTTAAAGACCTCTGTGTCATACAGATTTAATTACATTTTGGCTCCAGTAAACAACCTCCAGTGATTAGCAAGTAACACACAATAGGCACGCCTTTTGTGATGGAAATGACTTAGATTACAGCTTTAAATGTGAATGAGTCATCACTTTATTAGTATACAAAACAGTTATTCAAAACCATTAAATACCTTTCCGCTGGGAAGACCTAATTCCTTAAGTGCCTGAAAGATCACTTTTTCTGTTTTACCTGATGCAAAGGTTCTGGTTATGCTAAAACAAAAAACAGTGGAGAGAAACAAACAGAGGAATGTTAGTCACTTCTTTAAAAATCAGTTCTCTCTCTCTCTTGCTTTTACTGCCAACATTTTCCTCTGGCTTCAATTGATGAATGTAAGCAGCTTCCAAGTAATAGTGCAGTTGAAGGAGTGCTCTAAGCTCCACAGAGCAGCACTGCTCTGCCTGCAAGCCAGCCAGCAGAAAATACATCAAAATAATGAACTGCAAACAGAACAAAAGAGGGTTTTTTTTTCCTCCCTCGATACTGGGGTACAGAGCCATGCAAAGCATTCCTTTTTTTGCTCTTTTAGGCTGTGTGCTGATATAAATGACTGCGCTTAGAAAGCAGCAGATTCTCCAGGTGAGGAGACTCGTGTCTCTGGTCATTCCCCTCCAATCCAGGCATGAACCTGCACCTCCCAGGGCACCCCTAAGGCAGGAGTGGGCTGTTCCCCAAGGCAGCTCCCTTCCTCTTTCCTTTCCAAACAGCTGGTGCTACCAAGAGACTCCCAGCCATACCCAAACCCCATTCCCTGCTGCAGTGCTGACTCCTCCCTTGGGTGCTCCCTCACCTCCCAGCCACTGAGGATATCCTGTTCTGGTCATACTACACAAAAATCCCCCAGGCAGCCCTCAGGTGCCACTGGAATATTTCCACCCAAAGTGGTGAGCATCCTGCTCCTTCCCAAAGAGTGATTTCACCACGCACACAGCTGGCAAACCGGTTTCACTTGGAATGAGATAAATCCCACAAAAATGTAGCTATTTGGCATGATTAATATGAGAGTGGTTAATTTCTTGCTTCCGTTTGAGATGAGTCTGAATTACCTCTGGCTCTGGAAAGGAGGATCCAGACCTGAGAGCTCTCCTGCCTTCTGCTTAGAGTTTGAGCTAAAATGCTGTGACCCTCAACCCCTTGATTTTGGTGTTTTAGTCTGGAGAGAAAAACTGGACTCTGTACCCAACATCTATTTCTAACAAAAGCTGTACATTGGGAAACACTCTATGGCTGCTGATAAGAATGTGCTGCTCTTTATCATCAAGTGAGGCAAACATTTGCTGAGACTTTTAGCTATTCTCATGCATAATAAATAATTTCACATGGCAAGAGACGTGAAACAAGTTGCTGCTATTTGTTGCCATAGCAATTCACGGTTGCTTTACTCTCCATAACACTCCAAACTGCCTACGTAAATATTTTCAAACTAATAAAATTAAGATCAGGAAGTGAAATATCTAAATGATAAAAAAATATTTTAACAGAAGTTAGTCTTTTTTTTTTTTTCTTCCTGAGGCCTTAGAACAGCTCGATTTCTATGTCCCTATTTAGGCATATAAGCTAGCTGTTGGATTTTCCAAAGCTGATAAGTACCAAGATGTTTTCACGAAAATATAGACTGGGTTTAACTTTAGGCACTTGTTTCTTAAAAAAATCCTCAGGCATCTATTTTCCTGCTAATTCTAAACCACAGGGTAATGTTAGCTCTACAATTTACAACCTATTTCCAGCCCTGTAAATTTCAATGTCTTTTGTAATGAATTGGACTCCAATAATAAATGTCCTGTAAAACATGTAATATTGGTGTAAGTAATTAATCAGATGGGTGCCAAGATTCCATGGCTGCAGGGAACTTACTTTTGATGCCAAATATATTTTTTTATTTCACAAAAGCTGACAGCAAACATAGCAGTAATTTGTAATGAGAGCAGCAGTGTGGAGAAGATGGCATGAATCAAAAAAGATTGTAAAAATACAGCATGACACATTCATTTTGCTAAGGCTATTGCAAATAAAACTGCTTTTCCTTCATCAGAAGAGACTTCACCCTAGCAGATTTACACTCATCTTGGCACCTACAGGTGTTTACTCCTCATGTTCCACCTACAGTGGTTTGGGGCTTACGGTAACAAGCCAATGTACTTCCTCACAAATATTTAAATATTTCAACTCTGGAAGTAAGGGATATGACTCCATCGTGCTCGTTGATGGATTAAATGACTTCAGACTTTCACCACTTTGCAGCCATCACCTCAAAAATCAAGGCAGCACAACCTGTGGAAATCAATCTTCTACCATAGCTCCACTGAATTTATCAGCTTGGCTTGACCTCGGAGCACCCCTGCCTACACTGTACAAGAATTATCTAACTTTGATTTCTGACCAACACTGAAGCATTGAAACAGATTTCTTCCAGACTCTATAGAGTAATCAATACAAAACACACAAAATCTCTGCTTTCAAATCTACCACAAAACTGATTTAAGCTTCATTTGTCATAGTTTAGCTTTTTCTTTTTTTTTACTTTATATTTTCATAGTTAGAGCCTAAACTGGCTTAAATCCTTTTACAAAGGGAAAAGCATAGACTGAGCAAAGCTAATTTCTAACCAGGCTCCAGATGAGCAAGTGCAACTCCCTCATATAGAAAATCTATTTTCTGCCAGCAGAAAGTTGAAGAAACCAAGTACATTTTTTTTTTCTTTACAAACACTGACCTGTTTACTCATCTCTTACAGCAGTGTTAAAATCTGAACATACAGAATATTTTACAAATGCCATGCCTTTGCAAGATCTGTAAATGTAATTCTTGACTCAGACTGCTAAAATTTATTAAAGCCCAAAAGGCAGACCTGCTGCTCTCCTAAGGTTTTCACACTGCTGACTGCCAGAATTTCTCCTCTCCCAAACACAGAACATCAATAGCCACAGATCTCTGCCCCAGAATACACTAAAATCCAAAAGTAGCTTGAGAAAAATCTTTGTGACTTTGCAACTCCCAACTGTGCAGCCAAGGAGTCACAAATATTTATGGCATTTGCCACCAGGAGCCTGAGGAGTGTCACCTTCTCAAGGCTCATCATTCCCTATGGGGACTGTGACAGCTGCAAAATTTGTTACAAACTTGGGAAGAAATGCAAGCATTCTGCAGGTGAGAATGTTTTTTCTTTGGTGTTTTACTGCACTTCTGTGCAAAAATCAAATACAGGTGGGATCTTGTGATACACATTCCTGTGGCTGAACAGACCTGCTGGGGATTCTGTTTCTGAGAGAGAAATCTGTGTCCCCAGAGCCACAGCAATCACTACAGGAGCCCCTGGAAGCAGGAGGAGGAGGGGAAAGCAGGGCTGAATAAATATCAGTGGGTTTAAAACAGGTAGAAGGAAAAGGTCAGTTGGAGGGGAATCACTGGTGGTTTAAACCAGTGAAAGGGGTACTGGGGGGGAAGCTTGGGTGGAAAATGTGAAACTTTGGTGCCCCTTGCACAGCAGAGCCATTCAGCTCCCATTTCCCAGTGCTTCCTGGCTTGCCTTCCTCACCCACACATCCCTCTCCTTATGCATCTCCCTCCTCCTGTCTCCTTTTGATCCCCCTCCCCACACCCCTTCCCCAGGTGTTCATGGAAGAAGAGGGGAGCAGGGAAATCCCCCCATCCCAGGCTGACCCCTGGGTGTCTGTTTCCCACTCCATGATCAGCAGCTCCTGCTGGGTCAGGCCAATCCATGGCCTTGCTGTCCTACATCAGGGCCCCAGTTCCCCATCTTTGCCAATGCAGCTCTGCACAGCAGATTGATTTTTTTTTCCCTCCTCCTCTTCTCACTGACACCTCTCCTCATCCTTTAAGTGGGTGAGACAGTGCTTCCCATGGGAGCCCCAAAAATTCGCCATTTTACCCACACCAAAACAACACATTCCTTGTATTATCCAGATTCAAAAGAGATTCGGCTTCATGGAATAGTAGATTCCATGAATTTATAAGCAACCTACTTTTACAATAAATTAAACTGCTAGGGACTGATTTATGCTAACGTGTAAATAGTGCAAATTCAAATTTAAAGATTTAATACACTGGACCCAGTGAACTGGATTTTTAAGCAATAGACAGGCTTGTCTGCATACTCAAATCAGTGTGCTGGAGCACAACAGAGAGAATTTACGCCTCACTAAACACAATGTAAAATATTTAAAGGCAGAAACAGTCTCAGTCAAGCTAGCACACTATAAATTCATACTGAGGAATAGGGTTTGTGTTCAAACACAGGCAGAAAGCTGGAAAGTCCTGAAAATTGATTTGCCCCTGGGGTATTGTTCCCTCATGGTTACCCTCCAGCTGATATTCTTCATGGGATTTCTGCCAGGAGGTGCTTCATAGTAGCTGAGTTTGAGAAATGAGCAGGGACTTGGCCCTGTGAGAACTGGAGGATTAATACCCTGAAGCAGCTTTAACACTGTCAAGGTGTCATCTGAGTCATGAAACTAAAGGAAATTGGAAAGCAGCATGACAGGCCCTTTGTCTTTTTGCAGATTCTACAGATGCAAAATCTGCTTTTCCTCCCTCGAAAAAAAAGAAATATTAGGTGAGGCTTATCTTACAAAGTCCTCCCTCTTGCTCCCTTCTGCAAGTTTCTCTTCGTGAAAAACCAGCATGCCCCAAAAATGGGGTTTTCATGTACTTTATGACAAGAAAAGCAGCTCAATGTGTGAGCAAGAATGAAGCTCTGGAGCAGGAGGGGGGAGTGTATTAAGAGAGGACTGAAAATCAGTAACTTGTAAGAGTTAAAAGCAGCACACAAAGACAGATGCTGTCCTGGCTTTCCTGTTCCTGACAACAAGTAATCCAACAATTCATCTACCATGTGGACAAAACCAAATATTATCTTGGGGGGTTCCTATAAAAGCAGAAGCATTTCTGGCAGACACATATGTATGTCTCTTTTACAAAGAACTACAGTTCAAAAGTACCTTTTTGTCCTCTACTTAACCAGCCTGCAAGCTTTTATGGGTTTTTTTTTAAAAGTATTTTATCAAGTTTTACAACTAAAAACCCATCCCAGGGTTTGAGGAATGTTAGGCTGAGAAATCTGATGCTCTTAGCTCTAAGTGACTTTGAAAACTATTAGAAGAACTCAGATCTTCATTACAATGGACAGCAAAAAAAAAAAATTACTAGACTGATAAGAAGTCCTGCCTACCTTACCAAGGAGGGCAGATAAGAATATCTAGTTCTGTACTTACTCTTACATATGTATTAGTGATAAAATTAATACATTCCATTATTAAGCCACAGAATTTTATTAAAATTATAGAACTAGGAACTGAAAAAACCCAGATCTCCCCAGCTGTGCTTACCTCCGAACTGGAATTTTCCCATTTGTGTTTGTTAGAAAGGCCAGCTTCATCCAGCTGAAATTAGGAATGAAATATTTTTAAAATGCTGTTTATTAAAACTGGGTTCTAGATGCTTATGCTTAACTTATTGCCATGTCTGCAAAATGAGTACAAACAAATAATTGTTCTGCAATAAAACATTTTTCTGTAACGTTTCAGCGCTTGAGGCAGAGTAGTTCTTTAACTGTAAAGGCAAAAAGCAGCCCAAAAAAATCAGTATGACAATTAACACAAGTGTGAAGATGAGAAAGTCTCATGGGGTTCTGCTTGCATATGCAGCAAGGAAAAAACAAACCGGCCAATAATTAAAACATACACTACAATAAATCAAATGAACAGTTACAAATTCTCCTGTAATTTCTCCTGGGCAGGTGCCAGATATAGCCCTGAGACATCTTTGGTCTCAATAAAAGACAAAGTCTTAACTCATTTAATACCATGTTCTTTATGACCCTCTTTTGTAAATGTCAAACTATGAAAAACAACTGAGGGTTTTTTTTTTTCAATCTCAACAAGGAACATACAAGGACAGAAAAATAAAGGAGAAAGGGGAGGAAAGAAAGTAACTTACTGTTTCTTGAGACACGTCATTGGACTGACATTGTTAGCTCTAAAGTTATGGATGATGGATCCGAGCCCTTCTACCCATTGCTGAAAAACACAAAACCAGCAAAACACTAGATTAGGAAAACTGAAGAGGGAAGAAGTAGGAAAGTTTGTCTTGGGGGAAGGCTCCTCCTTGCAGCCACGGGTAATGTTAATAACCTGTGCTGAGGAAAAAGCTCCCCACTTCACAGCCCCTACCATGGAAAAGACCAGCCACATTTCACCCATTTTACCCATTGCTATTTCATCCTCCACTACACAAAGGGATTGTGCTTCCCATTCTTCCAAATGCTACGTGTAGTACCAGCAGTGCCAATAAATCAGTTTATTGCCAGCCAAGGCAAGAGATCCACTGATTGATTTATATCCTATGTGGACATTTACCTCCCTTTCAGTGGCAGGGGGCAATATCAGCTCACTCTGAGCACCAATATCCAATATGTGATGACACATTTAAGTGGTCCATCTTAGAAAAGGAATGAAATAAAATATGAATAAGCTAAAGCAAACCACGGGGAGGGACAACAAGTGCTCAGCGACGCCGACCTCATCCAACACCTTGTTACATATTCAAGCCCTGCTTGTTTGCTGGTTTTCATCCTTAAAATGCGCAACATTCCAGCCAACAGCACTTATTTATGTAATTCCTCTTTTAGGGATCTATTTTTCTGCTGTAGCCTTTGCAGGGCTGTGGAGAAGCAGCTTAAGGCTTAGGCCTGAACATGAAGACTCATTGATTTCAGCAAGAATCCTGGCAGGAAAGAGTCTCGGGAAGAGGGAAAAATGGTGGTGCCACAAGCCAAGCTCGAGCTCAATTATACCATTGTAACACTGGGATTACTCAACAGATAATTTACACTGCTGGAACTGAGATGGGATTTGGTCCACTGCTAAACATTAACCTTGTGAATAAAGGAGCTTTTTGCTTCTGGCCAAATGCTGTGCATGCAGCTTGAGCTGACTTGGGCAGGATCCAGAATATGACACTTATAAATAGATGCAGATGAGCGAATTTTTCTTTTCATGAATGAGTGCTGTACATCTGCAAGACAGATGAAAAAAAATCATGATTTATATTGGAGGGATGCTAACATCTTTGGGAAATGGCATATTGTAAACTGCAGGCAGCAAATCCCTAGGGGCTAAAACAAGGTCTAAGGTGTCAATTCAACAGATAAACAACACACTTAAGGAGACCCTTGTATTCATGAAATATTAAATCTGTTTTGCTTGAGGAAAAGTAGGCACTTATTAAGATCCGTATTAATATTTAAATGTTCTTTTTAAAGTTATCTTTTAAATAAGTACTGCATAAAATATGCATTTAAATAGATTAAGCATGTGTGATCATTTGAAAAACAGGACCCTCACTTATGAGAAAGGGCAGTATTTAGGGTATTTGGGGGTTTCTTAGGTGTGTTTTTGGGACTGAAAACAACTCTCCAGTCCAGAGTGCACTCCCATCTCTCCTTTTCCAGCTGCAAGAGTAAGATGACTTTGTAGTCATAGGCTGAAGGAACTGACTAGAAAGATAAAGCAAGCAAGGTTCATGGGGCAAGATAATATTATTTATTAGAACTGATATAACTAGAAGTCACTGACAGATTTAGGAAACCCTTATCTTTTCCTACAAATGTTCCCTCACCTCAGATGATAAAGGAATGGTGCTTGTGACAATTCCAGGGTAAATGCCTGAACAAATCTTATGTATACTTCAATTTCTGAGAACTGCTGAAATTCAGCTATCATCAGCTACCTACATCTGGGGGCTTGTGGTTTGTTTGGGTTTGGGGGTTTTTTTGGGTTTGGGGCATTTTTCGCTTGTTTGGTTGGGTGCTGGTTTGGTTTTGTTGTTGTTTAAATCAATTAAATGCAGCATTCCTGCTGCATTGACACTGTCACAGCTATACAAACATTTGTCCTCATATGATCTGCATTGGTCTGGAGCTCCTACAAAACTCCTCTGCCTTCCATGACCGACCCAACCACTCAGTGGCACATTCTCTGCAAACAAAAATCCCTTGCAAAATTAAATTACACCAAATGCATGCTGTGCACAAGCTGCAGTCTTTCTTCCATTTTTTTTTTTCTGCCAAAACCCATCACTGGTGCAGTTCTGACAATACCAGCTTTTCATTTGGAACTAAACACCTACAGATCCATTCTGATTTGGAGGCAATGGATTACAAGTACACCAGATATAACAAAACTAACATTTAAAAGGAAGGTTAGCCAGCACTCAGCTCTGGAGTCACTTCTGCACATCTAGAAGAGCTGCCAAAAAGGAACACTGCTAGAAAAAAAAAAAAAAAAGAGAAGTGAAGAGAAAAAAAGAAGTGAAGAGAGAAATCAATATACTAAGCACTTTGCAAGTGATTTTTTTGCAGGAGCTGTCTTGATGGTTCCCACTTTAGAGGCTTCCCTAACCTTTTTTCAGTGTTAATGCCCTTCCTTGACAGAGATGCCAAATCAGGAATTGCACTCCCTTGGAGCAAAAGAGCACAAACCTACAGCAAAACACTGATGAGCACAGAAGCATCACAACTCTGCTGGCAGCAAGGAAAGGAGGGACCTGAGAGCCTCTGTCCAGCTCCAAATCATCTTTCCATGGGTGTGAAGTGCCTTGGGCAGGACGTGGCAGCTCCAGAGCCCATCTGTTCCACACACAGTGCAGCATCTGCCTGCCTGCCCTTGGCCTGGGGCTGCAGCAGCTTCTGCAGTGCTTCATCACATGCTGCCCACGGTTATCAGCTGGCCCCACATTAACCAGCAGTACATCAAAAAACCCAAATTCAACAACACACTCAAAAGAGTCAGGATTTTTGGCCCTCTGAGCCAGATAAGTCTCCAATGAACTGCTCTCTTCATACTTGCTTTCAAGGCACTGTGATCCAGTGCACAGATACTCCCAGAATTCAATGTCAGGCTGGCAATGTATTCTTTCCTGACAATAAACCATTCCCAAACTTAATGTACACTTGTCTGATGACCTTGCAGGAGGGATGAAAGAAGGGCTCAGGTTTTTCTCAGCTGACACACAAATACAGCAGCAGCCTTGCCTGTATTCTGTGACAGCACTCCTTATTTTACAGATGGAGCTGAAAGACCTGTAAATCTAGGCAAGCAACAGGGAAAAAGACCCTCAGTTCTCTTCTTTTATGCTCAGCATTTTCAAATCACTACCTGTACAAAGGAGGAAAATCCTATAACAAGGGGAAATCTGAAATGAGGTATATAAGAAACACTCTGGTCTTAGAAATAAATGGCTTTTTATAGAACTCAGGGTACATGGGATTCTTACTGATGCTAGTGCTGAATATTTTCCAATTCTCAAAACACAGTTTAGTAACTTTAATCTGTCGAGGTAACTCCTGAATGGCTCCCCTATACACAAACATTATTCCAGATTCATAGAGGGATCTGGGCCCTGCTATCTAATCCTAGAAAATCAACAGTCACGAAAAGAAAACAAATACCAGTGCACCTTAAGCTCAAAGTCTTAGGCTGACACAAGAGGCCAAAATCTACCCTGCAGGCTGGAACAAGCACTGTGTTGTTTTTCTCTGACAAGATCAAACACTGTCAAACATCTCTAGAAGGAGAAGGGGCAAGAAAAATCAATCAAAGAAGCACTCTCTTAGCTTTTGCTGTTGGACTGAAATGCTTCTGAGGCACTTAGTGACCCTGTGTTAGCTGAGGTTCACCGATGAAACACGGGCAGCACTGGCAGGGAGCACAAATAAGTTTGGCCTTTCAGCTCTATTTTAGCCATCAACCTTTCATTTAGGCAGGGTTAAAAAGGACAAGAATTATGAAAGGTTAAAAATCCCATAGCCTACAGCTCATGAAATTCCAGACAAGGCCATGCGTAACTTATTGGCTGATGGAGTCAGTATTTCCCAGACCTCTTGAGATTTCACCTTCCCTTTCCCACTGCAGTCTCTCCAGAGCTGCACTCCACATATTCCAGGTATCACCCTCTGATTTTGGTGTTCAGTGTCTGGGACTGGCTGCCCAGGGTTCCAGAGCTTGAAGGCTCAGAAGCCACAGGGAATTGTTCCCCACCCCTTCCCAAGACAGCCGTGGGCTGGCAGGAATCCCTGGCACTTGCCCTCCACCAGCAGATGTCCCCATTCTCTCAACGCAAACCTCTCCAAACTCCTCTCTGCTCCACGAAAATCACCCTTCCTGTCACTGCAGGCAGCCACAGCAAGGACACCTGAGGAGGGAAGTGCCAAACCTCTCCCCTACCTGACCAAGCACAGCGCTGATTTCTGCAGGACATCGCTGTGAAAATACCTGATCCCTATGACGTTCAACCATCCCATCAGGAAAGCTCAGGCTCACACACTGTGCTGGAGCTGCCTGATGTGTCCAGACTGCCACCACTCTTCACCAAAGCTTCCTACCCTGCAGGGGCTTTTCCAGCCTTGGAGGGGCCTACTCTGAAAGGAGCTGCAAGAATCACTTTGGGTGCTCTGTATGCAAACTAAGAGAAACACAATGGAGCTTTGCACAGTGAAATCAACCTCCTGGCCATGGAGAACCAGGGCTAAAGTTGTCAATTTACTGATAATTCCACAGTGGCATAGCCAAGAATGCACATGAAAAGGCAGAAAAGCACATGGAAAGCACCAATAGTGAATTGCAGGCTGGGTTATGAAGATTTCTCTAGAGGATATGGCATTAGGTACTGGGCACAGGTGAGCTGTGGTCAAATATCTAAGGCAGTCATTATACAGAAATGTTTATCACATGGGCTATGAGACATAAGCCACACACTTCCACAGTGGGACACAGGAACAACAGGAGGCCTCTAGAGATCTGTTCAAGAGTGTTTTGCAGGTTCCTTGAAAAGTTCTGCTTTGAAACCTCAAAACAAACCAAAGCTATGGGAAAACAGAACTTTTCTGTAATATATTTGTGGAATATTCCCACTGGAATCTTCTGCTACCTTCTATACACCCTCTTAACAATATGATTTGGGCAAATGTTGAATACCCTGTTTCAGGGGAAAAAAAAACTTAGGCTGGGTTGTGGATGGGTAACCTGGTCTAATGGAAGGTGTCCCTGCCCATGGCAGGGGAGCTGGGACTGGATGATATTTAAGGTCCCTTCCACCCCAAATCATTGTATGAAACAGAATTTTTTTTGCAAATCAAAAAAAGTGTGATTAGTAGAAACACCAACAAAAGTGATCAATCTGAAGTGCTTTGTCTCACCAGAACCATTTTAAACAAACTGAAAAAAAAAAAAAATCTCATTCCGGCTGAGAATCTGAGGAGTTTAAGAATATCAAAATGAAATGTTTTCAACTACAACTGACTTCCATGCCATGAATATTGTTAGCTGTATGATAAAACCTGAATTTACCTTTCTGTTGTTCACCTGTGTGTGAGTAATGAAGCATTTTTGCACATGCTGTTCATACAGGTGTCTCACAGGTTAAGCCATCAAAGTGTGAATCACTGTCTCAGTAACACACCTGCAGAATACATCTATTTGCTATCAAATCCAACTAAAAGTGTAAAACCAGTGTAAAAGGTTGCTCCACTCTCCTTCCCCACCCTGTCCCCATCCCAGATTCACTGCCAGAGGAATGGTGTGCATCAGCACTTCCCAAAGCCAGGTTATCTTAAATGCTGCTGGGAGCTTTGCCTCTAAACATCATGTTAAGATTAAGGCTCTTCCTTGAAATAAATGAGGGGTGTTCACTGAACTCCTCTGCCAGCAGGGCAGGGGGAACAGTACTTTCAAGCAGAAGGGCAAATTCCCTGAGGTGCAGAGATGGACCTTTGCAACAAGGTCCCAGCTGGAGCTGGGAAAGAACAACCATCAGGGCAGATTTACCCCAGATATGCACTAATATTAAGTAATGTTGAAGAATATTAAGTAATGTTAAACCTAACCTGCCTTAGGGTAATCTTTTAAGCTAAACTCCTTAATGCTTTGCCAGAGGGGATGAGCAAAGACAAGAAGTGCAGATTTTGGGTGGCTGAAGTACAACAGCTTCACTGGACTAATGCCAGCTTTGGATGGGCAGCCCATGTGCCAAGGGCTGAGGCCTCACATCAGCACTGCATCACTTCTGCCCCAAGGAAATTCTCCCCCAAATCATCACTGTCCTTTTCAAATGTCCTAGACTGAGGAAAACAGATTATCCAATTACTAGGGCACACAAAGTCCATCAGGGAAGGAAAACAGAAAAATACACACATGTGTTCTCCAATATGTGTGTGTGTGTTTTAATTTTAGCACAGGATAATTTATATAACCTGATTTAATCAGATTTTAAATTCCACCTTTTACAGTCACTCTCTACTACCACAGAGGAGCTGCTTTAGGAGTGGGCCACGACAGCTGCTTGCAATCAGAGACAGAGCATACCCAGTTTTGTGGCTGTTTTAAGAGTGGAAATGAAAACCAATTTCTCAGCTGAAAACACCAATAAAATTTAAGTAGATAGAATGTAAATACCAGAGATGGAGCTTGGAGACAAGTGCAGAGATAATAAACACACCCTTGTTGTTGGAGTAGCTGTACTTGGAGCTCAGCAATGCTTTGGACAGCCCTGCTGAGACTGGGGGCACACAGGGCTGCCTTGGGGCACAGGTGGTGACAAAGGACCATGGCCAGCCTGGGATGGACCTGCAGAGGAGGATCCAGCACTGCCCACAGCAGGACCAGCCCACCTGGGGCACCCCCAGGGACTGTCCCACTCTGCCACTCTGTGCCAGGGACCTGGCAGGACCTGCTTCCCTGCTGGTACATTCCTTGCATGGATAGGCTGAAGAAGCCAGGAATTGCCAGCAATTTTCTTTGTCATGGTTACTCAGTCTCATTTTAACCTAGCCTTCAGTGAGTAACAATTGCTTCCTTTCCAATTGTAAATTATCACCTACAGAAGCAGAACCTTTCTGGGCAGACAGGTTCTGAGCTTTTGTGCTTCAATCTGCCACTCAATTCCCTCATTTTGAAATATCCCAATCAGGTACAGACCAATCCTGACTTTGGTTTATCTGAGGAAGCGACAGAAGATAAAGAAGGGACAGAGTAATGCTCTGCTCCTCACAGCAAGAAACCACAGGTCTCTTACACATCTTTTACAACCCTCACACATTTCTGGGCAGCTTAAGCTTCAGTCATTGCCCCTTCTCCTAACTCTTGCCTCTGTCATTTCAAAGGAGGGGACATGGATTAAGCTGAGGCCTATTTTAAACCGCAGTTAGCAGCTGCACAGCTACTTAATGCCATGAGAAGGCTTGTTTCTTCTAGAGGGGATTTACTGTGTCCCACAAGAAAGATGTTTTCTCCTGAACAAAACAGGAAGAATTAAGCAGGAGCACTTCTATGTGCAGATAACTCCTAGCAAATTCTGTTTTAGCACAGAAGTACAGTAGCAAGTTGATGCATTTACCATATTCCAAAGGTCAACACAGTGCAGGCCAAATTCCCCAGCAAACGCAACTCAGAAAGCTCCACATTGCTTTTTTGGCCTGATCTGCTTCATGCTCTCCCTCGTGCCTCAAACATCTCATATGAGATGAGGTGGATTATCACTGCTGACAGTTCTGGATATATGTTTTGGTGGAAAGGCTCCCAAATGCAGGACTCTGACTTGTATGTGCCTCAGAGCCTGTCCACTGCAGCCTGTCCACCATTTCTGGAAGGCTTGGCTGTTAATGAGCAGTAGATCTTTTGGACAGCATAATTAGCTCATCTCTTGTGACAGTCTGTAATGGGCCAACATTCTCACAAACCAATTAGTCTAATACAGCTTATTGAGATCTAAGGTAACTGAGAAACTTAACTGCAGCTGTTTTCAGAATAGATCAGAGACACTGCTGGGTTAAGTATGAAAGTGAATGCTGCCAACATCTCCTTTGCTTTGCTTCTTTTTTCAAATGCTTTCAAAACATAACTCTGACACGTTATTTCCCTTAAAGCCTGCTGAAAATACACACAGTAAAATCAATTTAGTGTACCCACGTAAGTTATACAAGTATTTCTCCTATAAAGAAGTTTACTCAGCATTGCCAGTGTTTCCAAAGGTATGGATCCAAAGCAATGAAGAATAAACCAGATCTGCCAAGGGATTTAGTGATGCTGCATTCAGCAAACAGTTTTAAAGGAGGGGAGGAAAAAGGGGTTTTGGGGGTGGCGGGGGGGGGGGGTGGCACTCAGGGAGTGTGACAGAGGGGTGGCACCCGGGGTGGCATTTGGGGCTGTGGCACTCGGGGTGTGGCATTCAGGGGGTGTGACAGTGGGGTGGCACTTGGGTGTCACAGGGGTGTGGCACTCGGGGTGTGACAGGGGTGTGGCACTCAGGGGGTAGCATTTGGGGCTGTGGCACTTGGGGGTGTGGCACTCAGGATAGGGCACTCAGCGGCGTCAGGGGTGAGGCATTTGGGGGTGTGACAAACAGGGTGGCAGTCAGGGAGCGGCACTCAGGGTGTGACAGGTGTGTGTGACAGGGGTGTGACACTCAGGATGTGGCACTCAGGGGTGTGATGGGTGTGGAACTCAGGGGGTGCAACAAACAGGGTGGCACTCAGGGGGTGGCACTCGGGTCCTGGGACCATAGCGTCTATAGGGGCCATGGTGTGTGATACTGATCACTATTTAATATTCATCTCCCAGGCAAAACAGATTATAATCCTAAACACCCTAAATACAGACAATCAGAAAAGCAAAGCAAGGATTGTGTGTTTTTGAAACCCCACAGATATCTGGATCTCAGCTAGCAGTGTCCTATCAGCACTCACATCATGTTTCTCAGAGCAGTTTACAGCTGAGCACCAGGGCAGGTGGAGCCCAGGACTTGCATGTGAGCTGCAATTTCAAGCTCTCAGGAAAGATGACGTGTAAAAAAGAACCACTGTTTCCTTAAGACTGTTCCATGTCAATGGGAAATAGAAAAGAACCTGGCTATACTGGGATCCCCATAACTGCAGGGAATTTTCTTTCCTGCTTTTGTCTTTTCAAATAATATGAACCACATGATACAATTAGGTTATCAGAACAGAATTTTGAAGGGCTGATCTCCACCCACCAGGAAAATGGAGTAATTGCACTTCCCCTCAGCATCCCTGTGGCAGACCCACCGCACCATCATCACCTTGTGTGCTGAGCCAGCCCCACTCAGAGACACTGAACAGCTCAGGGATGGCTCTGTCCT
Organism: Petroica traversi; assembly: GCA_025920805.1. Lineage (NCBI taxonomy): Eukaryota > Metazoa > Chordata > Aves > Passeriformes > Petroicidae > Petroica > Petroica traversi. The sequence continues at coordinate 2,613,048 of JAHLSL010000010.1, forward strand.
GTATGCAATGGTCTCAGTGTCTAATTTTGATAAATCACGTGCATGCACAGGCTGGCAAAACCACTATTGCCTCTCACAACGGCACACAGACCTGCTGCAGAATGCTCCACGTGGATGTTTGCTGTCCTTTGGAAGAGTGAGGCGGCAGACACTAAATCAGGTATTTCAGTCAGCCACGTGGGCACACTTAGGAAAAACAATTGAGCACTGCTGATGGGCTCTGAACTCCCACACACTGTTTAATTGTGAAATACCTTGGCTATTTCTGTGTTTTCTGCTACCATGAAAGTGAAGCTGATGTTCACCAGATCTGTGCCACTGCAAACACACACTATCCGTCCTTCCAGCTCATTTTCTGATTTTCCAACAGCTTCCAGTGCAGTTAGTATTTTGGGATCCTGTAAAACAGAATAAATAACTTGTTACATTTGCAACACCTCTGTTATGCAAGGCACTATGATAAAAATGCATTTTCACCTCCTTATACATTTACACCTTTAAACCTTTGCCAGTCATCCTAAATGAGTGCTTTCACTCAGAAACATTGTGTACACACCCCAAAAAACGGTATTTTAACAGCTAGGAACGTGATTGTGAGAACTCATATTTTCACCACAAAAAAGAAAAATCCACACTCCAAGGACTGGAAACAGAGGAACAGGACTAATCTCTAAGTTAATTACTCCAATCTGGTTAAGTCCATAGTTCCTGACAGTCACAATCTCTGGGACTTCTTGGCTGTTCCTTAGCGACGTGCCACACAAGCTGTTTTCTCTGCTGCTGGAGATTTAATGGGTGTATTTTTAATATTTTTTTTAAAATACAGAGCTGAAGTCTGAGGCACAGACTTCATGTGGAGGATGGGGTTTTCTGCATTACCACATCTCATGCCCCCTTCTCTGTGGGGCAGAAATCTCAGTTTATGGATTCCAAAGAGGCTTTCTACAAGATAGTAACTTCCAGTCAACACAAAACCCCTTAACATGGGAAAGTGGAAATGCAGAGTTGACAACAAATCTTCTAAACTGAAGGCCTGGAGGAATGAAAATTTTCACTGCAGAAAATCCTGCATATTCCTTCTGAAGAATAACACGGTGCATATTTCCAAAGTTTTGGTATTCTCCAGAATTCCTAGCTAGTACTTCTGCTGATACTCTTGAAAAAGGCAGACTGTGACCCTCTGACCACCTAAATGCATAAAGAGGGATGCAAACAAATCTTTCTGCATTTTATGCCAATGGAGCAAGAAGGTAAAATAAATTAAAACAGACAAGAACAAAATTTGAAAAATGTTTTTTTCCTGATCCCTAAAATGAGTCACAATACAATGTTACAAGAAAATTTTAAACTCCTGATATGTGCTCTTAATGTCTGTTCAGCTTTCAGTGCATCCTGGATCCTGGATCAGAAAGACCAGATGACTGAACCTTCCCACTGCAATCACAACAAATCACTTCAAAACTTCACTTTTTAGGCTGTGATTGCAAAATAAAAGCTGTGTTCCTGGTACTGTTTAAAGAAATGAATGCCATCCTGCATTTCACCTTCAGTTTAAATATCATTTGTTTAAATGAAAAGCACAAAGTAAGTGTAGAGTACCTTTGGTACAGCTCCAAAACGAACACTGTTGATCAGGGAGCATTCTAATACCTGTCCCTCCTGAAATGACAAAAAGGGTGCAAATTCAAAGGTCTGTTGAGACGTGGTCCCATTGGGAATTTCAGCAAAAATAAACAGTGAATTTTGTTGGCAAACATTGTTAATAAACACTAAGCAGTATATTTCCCTTGAACATCAGTTAATTCCCTCTTAAGTGCATCACTTTTGTCAATTTTAAAAGAATAGGATGAAGACTTTTTGTAAATAAACTAAGACAGTATTTTGGATTTTTAAAAACCAGAATATAAATCAAGTGCAATAATATCTCATATACACTCCTGAATAATTGTAATATACCTTTCCTTCACTTTTCCAGCTCAGAAAAAACCCAAATTCATCCACTTGGAAGAGACAGTTGCTTTCAAAGACAAAAGATTCCTAGAGAAAAGAAAATATAGACCATTATTTTAGTCCATTTGACATATACAAATTATTTATCATTTGAAAATAAAGGATTGTTCTGTTTCTTCCCAGAGACCTTCCTGCAGAATTTTCTGTTCCCAAAAAAAACCAGAAACAAGGAAGGCAGGCTTTAAAAAAAGAGATAGTTTTTAATGATTTGTCTTATTGTTGGTGCTTGAGACACTGGAATGCACATAATTAATATTTTCCTACCTCACAGCAAGTATTTTTATTTAACAAAAGCAGTGATTCTTACCTAATAAAAAAATCTTAATTGAGCTGAACTTCAAAAAAATTGCTGAAAATTCAACTCTTTGAGGTGAAAAATACATAATTTGCCAAGGTCACCTTCAGGATCCAATGGGCACATTTCCTTTTAACCTTCACAATTTGGGATGCACTTTTCTGTTGGACTATGGACATGTATATGCTGTGAGTGCTTTGCAGCCAGAGCACCTGACAAGCAGAGCTTGAAGGACATTGATTTGGAGAATTCAGGAAAGAATGGCATTCCAAAGAGACTAAGCAAGGCAAAAATTCAAATTAGCTGAATTGAAAAAGGAATTTCCTCCACAGACCTCCAGCCTCAATTAGAGCATCATAAATTAAGCTAAAATGCAGGAAAACAGTGCGCAGAATCAACCATTCTTCGAGAAAAAGAGGATCCAGAACTTCCTGACTCCCTTAATTGAAAAGCAAGGAGTCCTCAGTGAGGAAACAACCCAGGCTCCCAAAGAAAACCAGGAATCAAATGCAGCAGCACTTGGAGTGGGAGAGGATCACGGGATGGACAAACATTTTGCTCCACAGGAGGAAAGCAGGAACTTTTCTGTGAGGTTTTGGGGAGGCAGCAAATTCAGCTGCAAGGAGCAAAACCTTGGTGGCAGCTCCTCACCCCAGAATTGAGGAGTTTCCCAGAGGTGCCTGCTGAGAGCAGAACAAATCATGCCTGACACTGACCCTGTCACTGCATCCAAGGAATCTGATATTCCACCAAAATCTGAGCACTTAAAACTCTCTCCTGGATCTGCCCATCCTCTGTTTCTCATCATAAGTGCAAGAGAATAAAAGAGAATAACCACAGGCTGTGCCTCCTCACTCAGCTCCTCACAGGTTGGTTCTGGAGCAGCATTTGCTGAAGGAAAAGAAAGCTTTTCTAAGGAATTCCCTGTCCACCAGTACCTACTTAATTTATCTGGCCACAAATCTGGAAATACAGGGTAAACCAACTATCCCTATCTTGGCAGGCTTTGTGATAAAAAATACCCTTTACTTACATTTCAAAAAGAAAATACTAATATCCGAGAAGGCACTTACCTTCAGCTTACAGACATTTCCTGGTCAAACAAGATTTAAAATAGATCCTGATAAATTATTCTTACCAGGACATCGATGCTGAGTATAAGGTGAACTTCTCAGCATTTTATTTCAGCTGCTTGTGTAAAATGCCCTCCTTTAATAAATGTGGATTAAAGCATTGCTGAAAGCTGGATCACAGTAATCATATTTCAGATAGAGTGCAGATTGATTTTCTAAAGTAGATAAAACCACTCCAGAGCTCAAATGATGCATTTGAATCAGAATATGAATATTTTGTGTTCTCTTACTTTCCCTTATCATAGGCAGGTCCTCAGTTTATATATTTTGAAAAAAGCAATATTCTCCCTCCCTCCCTTTGATAGAGAGTACAAAAAAATGGAAGGATTCACTTTTTTCAATAAAGTCCTTTATGAATCTGCAAAGATGAGAGTTTTATAGATGTTACAGATATTTTGATCCAATTCTCCTTTTCCTCAGGGCTTATTTCAAATCAGAGGGATTAAATTATTTTAAAGCTATTTCTTTTAAAATAATAAAAAAAAAAAACCTATATAGCAATAAAGTGTGTTGGTATTGCCTCCCCACAAAGACTTCTAGAGGTACTATTAGAAAAAAATTAAAGTTTCTTTATGTACAATGAAAGCAAAACATGAAATATTCTAGAACTTCTGCATATTTAAAAGAGAATAGCAAATGAAAGGCAGCTGGTCTCTTACCTCCTCATATCTATCAAACACAGCTCCGTCTTGCATAAAAGAGGGAACTGGCTTCTGCCAGTTAAATTCATAAGGTTTTGCCATGATTACAGAAGAAAAACCTGCAATGGAATGGAAAAGCACAGTTCAATTACTGTCCTTCAAAAGGAGTATTTCAAAGGCCAAGCAGGGAAAAAACATGAATTTTAGCTTTTCCTTTCACACAGAAGTACTAAAAAGTCACAGTGCATTTCCAAATTGAGAGTTTTCCTCCTGGGAGCATTTTCGTTTCATATCTTTTAATTGAAAAATACTTGCAAAATGTTTGTACGAACTTAATTATTTGAAAAATACTTGCACTGAAATTTTTAGAGTAGAACGAGGCTGGGATTAACCCAGCTCTAAGTGACAGAACACCACAACCTGTAGTGCACGGAAGTGCTTCCATTAAACTGGAAAACTGCTACAGAGATTATACTTTTTTCTTATCATCCTAAACTGCATGCTACACAGGCAAAATATATTACTTAACATTAATGAAATCTGAAACAAAAAAAAGTCCAGTCGTATTTTATCCATAACTCAAGATATGAATAATGTGTATGTCAAAATTCATAGGGAAAAATACTGTTTAGAGATACAGGGCATTAAATAAAACTAGCTGGTTGTATCGTGCGCTTCTGCAAGTGAACAAAACTGTTAATTTAAAATAAAACCAAATTATCCAGTGTCCTTCCCAAGGCCTCCCATGTTACACTACTTCACACAGAAAATGCCCCAACTAAAAACTCTGAAATCCTGAAGTTCATTGAATCTGAGCAATCACTCAGATTGCTCCTCGTCCCCAGCACCATCCAGGACACACAGCATCCTGATTTTCCTCAGGAGCAGAAAGAGTGGGAATACCCTCGGCAGCAGCAAGGCAGGATAAGGCTGAGTGCTGGATGCCAGGGAATCATCCTGTGGGACAGCATAGGGAGGGTGACAGCAGAACATGGCCACACTGCTGCCCTCACCCAGAGCTGCCCTGGCAACTGAGGATGTCCAGCCACTCCTGAGTGTCCCCAGAGGCACCACAGGGGTTAAGTGTGACCAATGGAGGGTGACAGCAGGACATGGCCACACCTCTGCCCTGACAACTGAGGATGTCCAGCCACTCCTGAGTGTTCCCAGAGGCACCACAGGGGTTAAGGTGACCAATGGAGGGTGACAGCAGGACACGGCCACACCGATGCCCTCACCCTGTCCTGCTTGTCCCAGCCCTGCCCTGCCCACTGGTGACATTCAGCCACCCCTGGCTGTCCCCAAAGGCACCACAGGGGTTAAGTGTGACCAGCTCGGCTCTGGATCTGCCGCAGCACAGCCACAAAGCCCAGGAAAGTGTGTCCAAGTGAGAAGAATAAAGAGTCTACATAAAACTCCAAGGAGAGCATGACAGCCCCTACAATCCATGCAGACAGAAATGTCTTCTTTGACTGGATTTTAAACCCAGAATAAACACCAGTGCTTAAAAGAGTTTCAGAACTTTGTAGCATCCCCCTTCTCTCTCTTGTTTTCATTCGCATAAAACATCTTCCAAGAAGAAAAAGAATGAGAACAAAAGGACTCTTAGAAGATTCTGTCCAACTCTTAGAAGATTCTGTCCAACACTTGCTTTAAAAACAGTTATTTTGGTAATTTTCTGCTGAAAAAATAACCCTACTACTTAAAACATGCAAAGTACATTTTCATGTGAATCCATCTCCTCCCCTTTTTTGGTCATTGATACAGAAATAGGAAAAATATATACCACATTTCAAAAATATACACTACAAAGCCTTAGAAATAAGATAAATTAATTAATTCTCTGTAACAATCAAAAATATACTTTGAAAGTTATATATACATATCACCATTAAGTGTTCACTTCTATTGAAAATGGGATGAAAATTCAAAATAACAGATCTGTTAATTAACTCTCTAATTAAAAAAATATGCTCAGTTATATTTAAACTATTCATCTGTACCCTTTTTCTCCCAATGCAAAGATGCTTTGAATAAAATAGATTATCCAATCTCTTACCAAAAGCCCCATTTTCTTTTTGCCACTCCTGTGCATTTGGCCCTTGCTACTCTGTAAACGAGGAATAATATCTAATTCATGAGGATTATGAGATGTTTCGAGATCTTTTCAAGGAATGTGGCAAATTATTTTTTTTTTTATTTAAACACATTTAATTCTCATGTCTCCTCCAGTTTAGATCAGCCTGGAGCTGCTTTACCCTTATTTCACAAAGGAAGTTGGATAACAGGGCACTGAAGTAGCACGATGGGGTCGTGCTGTGTACAGCTCATGGACTTCACACAGTAGCTCAGAATAACCACAACGAATTGGAAACTTAGTGGTTGTTCAAAGGAAACTTAACACATACACAGCTGAAGTGATAAGCACTATTTTTATGGCATGGTGGCTGTTCCCCTATCTATTTAAATGTCTTTTAGTAACAGAATGGTCTCAAGAAGAAAAGTTCCTTCAAAGGCAGCAGGGAGTTCATGCAGCAATAAATGCTCCCATCCTTCTGGGAAAAGCTGACCCACTCTGTGCTAAAACATCAGCAATGGGGTGGCACTTTTAAGGCTGTGAAGAATACTCCCCCACAGTCCCAAGCCTATATAAATGGCTTTTACCCTTTTATACTGGCCCTGAAGCCCACAAAAACACAGATTTTAAAACCTACAAGTTCTGCAGCTGCTCTAAACTCCTGTGTAAGGCACATCCTACTGTTCCATGCAGCATCTGGCACTCTGAAATCCGGATGCAAAGAGTGCTTGAGCACACACTTAACTCTCAGAAAGACTCATTACCTCAACACTACACACATGAACTTGCTTAGCCTGGCTGAGCTCATGCTCCAGCCCCAGAAACACAGCTCTGTAAAATCCCTCCTTCACAAGGGTCTTCTCCTCATCTGGGTACTCACACAGTCTGATGAACTTGTTACTCCATGGCTGAGACATTAAATGGAAGGAGCTCCTCAGCTTGTGCTGCAATGCGCATTTCTCAGACCTTGCAGTCAGCCCGAGCCCTCTGCACTTTCCCTCTGCCTTTCTGAACCCAGGGGTCTGGAGCAGGACACAGCACCCCAGCACCACCCCCTGTCACAGGAACCCGGATTCCAGCCTTTCCTCTGATTTGCATAAGCTGGCATTCAGCAGCAGGGAAACGCCTGATTGCTCGGAATTCACCCAGCAATCGAGCTCTGTCTCGGGGACTCCGGCTCGTCCTCATTTCCCACCTCACCAATCTCTCCTCCAGCTCTGCTCTCGCAGGTCACTTCAGTTTACAGATGAACGGAGACAGATGAAGTGTGAGGGAGAGGCAGCCTGAGTACACGCAGCAAGGAGTTGGAGGAATTGTAACAAACAACATTTTTAAGCCGTATGCTTTGGCAGCTGTGCAGAAGGTGAAGAAAATTCTCTTTGCCTTTAGAAAAGCTCTTTTCAGTCTCTCACATATCTTACATGCCTCTCAAAAATCCATTTTTTCTTCACCCTGTTAGCTTCTAAGATCGCTAAAATAAAATACAAAATATTCCCCTGTCACTCTTTGGGCTTCTGTTAATCTTCATCAGTTTTTTAGCAGTTCAAAGAGAGAGTGAAAAACAAAATCAATCCCAACAAGCAAACCCATGCAAACAGACTTTGGAGCATTCATATGGCTGCAAATACGTGTATGCATATATTGTCACTATGCTGAGAATCAAGAATTACCCTCTTTAGAGAAATTTAATAACAATGAAATGTGTGAAGATTCAACTGGGAGACATAGAAGGTTAAGGAACTAAATTTGAAGACAGCAAAATTTTCATTTGAGAACTTCTATACAGCCCTTAAAAACCAAAATCAAATCATCTTACTGACTTAAGAGTCCTCAAAGTACAACTCTATGAACACATACCATTCACAAAAGCAGAAAGAACACTCATATAAATACACCTCAGGACTTAATTAATGACTACAAGGGAGAGATAGGTGAAGTGCCTTTTGAGGTATCCCCCTTTCTTTGAACATCGATTTATGCCTGAAGGCGTGATTTGGAACATATGAAATTCACCTGGAGTACCCAAAGAGCGAGGACACAAAATTAACCATATCCAGAAGAGCACTAATTAACACAAAATTCTTCCTCTTTTGTAAGCTTGGCCATGGTAAGCTAAATCTGGGGTGTGCAGACTATAAATCCTGGGTTTTTTCATTCTTTGACCAAAAGAAGGACAAGGTGTGGCTGAACAGGAGGAGGAAAGGATTCTGTTAATACGAAGGAGACAAATGTTTGGGGAAAGAGGTGATATTCTAAACTAATCCCCAGGGCTGGCCAGCATGATGGATAGGATACTCCTCGGATCCCATAAACATCCTGTCAATGTTGAGACACTGCTGGAAAGGACAGCAGAGTTCCTTAGAGCTGACCCCCCCACCCCAGTTGCAAACACAGAAACTCACCATTTCCGCAGTTTGCTTAGCCCTGAGTATCACAATAGGACTTGTAAATTTTTTTTTTAGTAATTATTATTTTTGCCCCTGGAATGAATCCCTATTGCTGTGTGAGAGGTGAGGAGGATCCACATTCTGTGTTTGCCACTTCACCACTTTCCTCTTGGAATTACACTCCCTAACCCTGCCCCAGTTCCTGTCTGTGTGGGTTTCAAGTGCAGCACCCACTAGTCAAATACTATAATCATTTCTAGAAACTTGAAGAAAAGTCAGATCTTCATATATTTACCCCTCAATGTCAAATTCATTTGGTCATAAAGTACTGACATTAACATAAGCAAGATATGGTATTTTTTTAACATGAAACCTTGATTTCAACACCATATAGAACTTAAAATTCAAAGTAAGTTTTAGGAAAATAAAAGCCACTGTAGTGTGAATCCTCTGCTAAAGTAACAGGAGAGCCACACTGCTGAATTTCTGCAGTGCCCACACTGTACTATAAAACAATTTCAAGATTTCACAGTTCTCCATGGTCAAACCTTGCTAGTTTGTTTGTTTTGTTGTTGTTTTTTTTTTTTCTTTTTTAAAAGAGTAATTTTTCAGCAGGCTATTTTTAAATGCATTATTCCCACAGCTAATGCAAGCAACTTAAAACAGTTCTCCCCAAAACAAGGTCCAGGAGCAACAACAGACACACAGGAGGCGCCTGAGCAGGCATTGCCTAACTCCAGTCTCAATTTCCATTGTCTCATTTTCCATTTCGTTTTAATTGCAGGAATGCACTGGCATGCAGGGGCAGCTGAGGGGCTGGAGCACAACAAGAAAGGGCCTGTCCTGAACCCATTTTCCAAGCATTTCCCCCAGTTCAGGGAGGCTGCCCAGTGCAGAGCTCAGGAATGAATGTACCTGCTCCTGGTCCTGCCTTCAGGTCCCAGCTGTGCCTCTGACACCACCTCTGATGACAGCCACTATTTCTAACAGGTAGGATTCCTAGGATGAAACACAGGACTCAAACATCACCTCCCAGCTTCCTCATATTTTTTTTTTCCATTTTGTCCTATTGGTTTCCTAGTTTGTTCATATCTGGAGTTTTCCCCAGCCTTCCTATTCATTTGAAAACTCTCATTTTTTGACATAAGTGCTTACCACCCATCCTTTTTGGGGGGGGAGAGCATTTGCCTTTATGAGAAGTGCATGGTGTATTAAGAGACATGCTGGTTTTGTAAATAAACTTATTCTAGTGTATTTCCACCAGTATAACAAAACTACATTCTGACAATTAGAAATACATTTAAATCAAGCTATTATGGAAAGCGTCTCAGATGATTCCTCACAAACTTCTAAATTACAGATATTTGAAGTCCCAAGAAGGCAAATTATTTCTCTGCTCAGCAGCAGTACAGAGCCACTGGAACAGAGTTTCCCTTTTGAACTGAGCCAAAAGGACCAGCAAAGTCATCTGGACTCATCACTCAGTTCTTATAGGATTGGGATCGCTCCTTGTGTGCCTTCATTGTAAAATGACTTTATTAGTTTCATTTGCTGACCAAAATGAGCCTTCAGATAGATGTCACTTGAAATGCCTGGAAAAACAAAAGTAACTCGGCAATTTCATTACCAAAGTGTTAAAAAAAAACAAGGTGACATTTTACTCATTCTCAAAGAAACTCCTAAAGCAATAAGAAAATCATATTCCTAGAAGAAAGGATGACTTGAATAGTGAGCCAGAATGCAAAGCTATCATAACTGGAAGTTACTAAAACCTTAAGTGTTAAAAAATAATAAATCAGATATACAAAACTATAAATTTCACTGAACAAGCAAAGTTGTTTTTACTGTTCTTTCCTTCTGGTGATAGGAAATTTAGTGTTCACATTCTCAATTTTGTAAGAGCAAGGGGGAAAGGCACAGATCTTCCCAAGGGATTATTTCAGGAGGGAAAATGCTCATAATGCTGTGAACTGTACAGAGGATTTAGCAATCTGACTCATCAAAAGACAGTAAACGACCATTGATTTTCATTTCCACAAATTGTTCAGTATGCATCTAACAGTAACATTTTGCTTTAGATCGAGTGAAATTCATTTCATAACGTGAGCATGCGATGAGGAACCACTCCCTAGAACCTTCCCTTTTGGTCTCACTCCAATAATAAGAACGAACTCTATAAAATACTAACTTGTCCAAAAATGTGGAAGATGCTCCACTTTTATCTTTAGTCAAGCAGAAATCCTAGAAGAGCTCAAGATTTATTTAGTATAATGTCAGGTACCCCATTTCCTGGAAGCCACCTCGTCCCCAGGTAGTAATAGAGAGCAAATTGGACTTTGATGAAAACAATGGTTTGTGTAATCACTGCCAAGATTCTTTCTGAATTGCTGTAGCATGTGATAGATGTATACAATGAATCTGGATTTAACCAGCAGTGACTTTTATTAAGTTTAATTACTCCACTCTGTGGCTTTCAGTAGAAGGCAGTGTTAAAATAAAGGCTACCTCATGGAATAATAAAACAAACAAACACGTAGCACTTGCAAAACATCTCAAGTATGTTCTGATTTACTGAAGCCCAGTTCTGTAAACTATGACACTTTGTAGCACTAGAGCAATGAACCCTAAAGGAATGAGATTCGACAGATTTATTTAAAAAAACAAGCTTTCAATAAGGGGTTTGGCCAATTAAAACCATACTTCATTTCTACTGTTGTCTAATCTGCTGCTGACAGGTAACACATCTTAAGTCAGTGAGTAGTGTTTCACCTTTTATGTACACCTGTACAAAGTGTTTGTGCAAATTATTTGAATTAAAATCATGGGTGGCATTTAGAATTTCAGTTTCTTCTTTTTAGCTTCATTCTGGAGCTTTGTGCTCTGAAAGATCTTAAGCAGAAGTAGTTCCTGTACTTTAATATGATAGGAGGAGATAAATGAATGTTTGAAATTAAAATCCTACTAAGAGTTCAGGTGGGAGTACAGATAAACACCAAACAACCTTAAGTGAGCATCACTCGTTACAAATGCAGTTCAAGGATCCAAAGACATAAAACAACTGCAAAGTTCTAAGACCAAATTATTAACTACAAACACCATTAAAACAAACTTCCAAACTCCATCAATATCAGCAGTCTTTCCTTTTCAAGTGCAAGGAAAAGTTTTGGAAAGAACAAAATATAGTACTTCAAACAAAAATAAAACAAACTACAACTATCAGCTGCTCCATGACCACATCCTGAGGACACAGTTGTGTTTCCAAACACTGACACAGGCACAGACTTTGTATTAATAAAATGCAATGAAAGGTCAAGATCATATTTTTGTAATAACTTCTAAATCCCTGCGTGTTTGAAATAATCCCTCCTATGGTCAGGTACTTCAGTTCAAACTAAACTTTATTAAAGTTTGGTCATGATTTATTAGGATCTTTTTCAAAACACACAGATATATTAAAAACTAATAAGCTGTGAGGAACATAGATGTTACTTTAAAATCTAAAATTAGGGAAGTGACATTATAATTTGCTGGTTTTCTGGATGATTTCTGAGAAAACAACAGTGACCCACATTGCTGGCTTAAAATTTCAGACAAAGCTAAGGTGATCTTTGGCAATTGTTCCAGCAGTCTAAAATGCATTAATACTAAAAGGCTGGGTTCATTATTTGACAGTTGGCTGTGTGATAAAAGTAGGTATTTGTCGCAAGTTTAAACTAATTACACATTTCTTGGTACCCTGGATAAAGCCTGTGAACCACAGACACCATGGAAATGCACAGGGGAGGTTTATACTTTAGGATTGTCATTGCGCAGTTTAACCCATGGCATCGGTAAGAAGATTTTGGTAGTTATCTCAGAGCATGTAACGCTGCTCAGATTCCACCTCAGAACCCACCTTCCACCCTGGAGACAGAGGGTTTTGCATTCCCTTCTTTAGACTGGAGAAGCTAATATGGAATGGAAGCAACATAGACCTGGCACGTGCACTTGAGCAGTGCATCCCTTCCTCCCTTCCATCCTCACACCCGACAGCCTGTTTGTTTTCATCCCCCTTTACCACCACCCCTGAATCACGTCTCAAAGGTAGGGCAATGCAGGCAAGGCATTATCAGCTGGCTGGAATGGAAATTATCCACTGTCCTTCTGCCAGGCCAGCAGTAAATCCAAACCCTGGGTAGGAGAGGTTTCTAGGTGCAGCTTTTTTTTTCCTGCTCAGTTCTGCGACAGAGCCAGGCTCAAGTAAGCGCAGCAGCAGAGCTGTGAGCTGCCCTTGCTGAAGTGTGGCTGGAGCAGACTGCAGCTCCCCATGGAGATTTTAGTTGGCTGGTTTAGTTTTATTTTTCTGCCAAGATTTCAATTTCACATCACAGAGAAAAAAAAAAATCTCCCAGTCAGTATCAGGAAAAGAAACTGTATGGGGCTCACAGCGTGCACTTCAACACTCCTGTGCAAAAAGCAGATCTGGGAATCAGAATGACATTTAATGGATGGCCAAAGAATAATAATAACTGTCTGGCCTAAATCCTGCTGTAGAGGTTCAACTTGTCTATTTTTCTCCTCCCAAGTCACTCTGCCTGTTGTATGCAAAACCAACACTAATTGTCTATTATTTAAGAAAAACACATCCCCCTTTGGGGTGGGTAGGAGTCAAGGAATCCAGGTGAAGTTGGTGGTGAGCCGGACAGCTCTGGAGTCCTGAATGGATATTTTGCTATTTCCCATTTTCCTCTTCCTCCCTCTAGAGAATGAGGCTAGCAAGACTTGTCTTAATTACAGTGCTAAGTACACCTCTCATTACCAATAACACTCATTGACAAACTGGGCATTTTGCTGAAGATGAGATTGCCCCAGTTCTAAACACAATGTATCACAACTAGGCAAGGCTGAAAGCAAACTGCTGCCTATAATTTGGAAATCCAGAAGCCCACTTTCCAGCAGGACAAATACAGACAGCCATGTTGGAGATAGAACAGGTTATCACTTATTTAAATCTTTAATTTCGTAGAGAAACGAGGAAAAGCAACTGGTTCTGAACTTTTAGTTATTATTCCTTCATTATGGTAGGTAGGTGGCAGAGTAAGCACTTCTTGTCGATTTGTTTCTTTCTGAATGGCTGTTGTGCTGCTGCCCAGAATCTCTGAAAACAATAGGATAGTGCAGATAATGGGACCAAGGACAAAGAAAAAATATCCCCAGTCCTTTAGCAGGTAAGCTCATAGTTAACCACAAGCAGAAGATGGGAATGCATAAAACATGGCATCACAGTCTCTTTCTCTAATCCCTGCCTCAGAGAACCCGTGCAATCTGCATATTCATTTCTACTAATCAAATATTAAAACAACTCTCTTGACATTGTGCTCTGTTTCCTGTCACAGCAGTCGCTATCGAACTGACAGCTGTTGTCTCTTTGGGGTAAAGGGAGGCTGCGTGAGACTACTCAGAACTTTATCTGATAAAGCAGTTCAGAGTGCTAATACAGTCATTATTGAGGCATTCAGCTGTTTACTTAACTTGAGAACAGCACCCCTAAAATGTCACTCTGAATATTCATGTATGGCTTGTGTAAGAAATGGGGCAAAACCAGGCATGTCAGCTATTAAAGAGAAGGGTGGGAGAGTGCTCCAAGCCAGCAACCTCCCCAAACCAATCCAACCTGCTGGATGCATTTTGGCTTGTTCAACTATTCATAATATATATAAATATACGGCATTTCTGAAGGAAAGGCATCTCAGTTTTTGATTGCTCCAAGTGGATGATTTGACAGAGTATTCCTAAAGGGATAAAAATAAAAGTGTTGGTATGTAACCTATTTGTCCAGTATGGAGACGGGAAGGAGAGCCAGGCTGCCAGTCAGGAGTGCTGGTATGGCCCACTGGCCCACACAGCCCATTTGGAACACTTCCTTGATAGCTCCTAATAAACAGCAGGATTTACAGCATGCTGAGAAATCCCATTTATTCAGATTTTTCTGGACCGACCGGTGACACCAGGGTCAGGGGACTCAATTTCTCTGAATTCCTAACTTTAGGATGCAATTTCAGCGCCAAGCAGCAGGAAACGAGAAGGGGAGCTGCCACCTCTCTGAGCTCCTCATCCTTCTCCCTGCTCCTTCTTGTCACCTGCTGCTGTGACCCCCACGTCTGAAAGGGACACGTGGCACAAGCAGAGGACACCTCTGCCCTCACAGGGGCATATGGAACACCCTCACATAGGCAGGGAGATTAGCAGCACTTTCTCCTCTCTCCCTGGAAAAGTGAGAGCATGCACACCATGAGGACATTCCTGACTCCAGGCAACCATCAGGGCAGAAAGAAGTGAAATGGATGGGGGAGGAAGGAACCAACAACAGGAAAAGATCCTGAAAGGATGGGGTGACTGGCACTGATGTGGGCTGAGACAGCCTGACAAAGTACCCGAGCAGACCAACGCAGCTAAAGTCAAAAGGGAAGATGGCCACATTTTCACCATCCTAGAAAAGAACAGCAGATAGTTTGGGAAAGCAGAAATGGAAATTATTTGGGATAGCACAGGCAAAGCTATTTTTAGAGATTATTCCAATTATGAAGCTGAGTTGCTGCAATATGGCTGGAAAGGAAGGAACTGGGTGGAACATACACTAAGAAGGACCAACAAAACAAAACCCTGGTGTCTGTGTGTGGCAAAAACAGTGCCAACATTCCAGGTAAGGGCAGAGAGGGGTCATTTACCGTGGCAAATCAGGAGAGGGATGGCAGGGCTCCTGGAGGTGAGGAGTTCAGAATTGCCCCATGCTACAGACAGACCAACAGATGAATGGGGAAGAAGCCTGAAAAGGTGAAAGAACTGATTCTAGACACGAGGGTGGAGGCCAGAGAAAGAGCAGTTATTGGGAAGCCATCAAATGCAGTGGGAACCAACAGATGCAACCAGTTACATCACAGAAATTGATAAAGGGACCCTTGCAGAGACAGAGAGAAAATGTTTTGCCATTTGCACTGGCTGGGTGAACTGAAGTGTTCTCAAGTGGTGCTTAACTACGGCTGCCACCATCCACTCTGGCCTCCTGCAGCTCAGCAACAAGTGACACACAGGCTCAGGAAAGGCAGGGCCCGTCAAAATAAAGAGCAGTGACACACCCAGAGCACAGCAGATCCCATAGAAAGTGAAGGTAACATTTTTACATGTCTAAAACCGGCTTTGTCTTCATCACCGTTAAGCTTTTCCAGTGTAATAATTACCATTGCAAAGAATAAAAACTTGAGCCCAGCAGGCTTTTCCCATAAGAAAACTGGTCAGCTAGTTCAGACTGCTTTTTTTTCCTGTCACATACCTATTAAATGCTTCAGACTGTTTAATGTGATAAAAATGTCTAGACTGGTTTTTGACTGAAAGCTTAAGGAAGCTTGTTCTTTGCCCTTGGCTAGCAAACCCCTTGTAAGCACAATAATATGAAAGCTGTCCTTCTGCAGCCCACACTTTCTGCATACATCCATAAATCCATTGCAGGCATCTTGAAAAATCTTGAGATTTGAGAGACCAGCCCAGGGAAACGTGAAGCATATAGGCACAATATGGTATATATGTAAATATAGAATTTCTCGGCAAGGAAAAATCTGCAGTTTCTAATCAAAGTTCAGGCACTGCAGAGAAGAAGATGACAGCAACTCTCACAGCCCAGTTAACAACCCCCCCTTCAAAAATAACCAAAAATATTCTGCTGAAATTGATGAAGAGCAAAACACTTTGCTGAAGCAGGCAGTAGAGTTTAGGCAAGGAATCCCAATGGGCACGTTAGGAAAAGAGTTGCCACATGTGAATCAGTGCATTCAATGCTCTGTGGTCCTGAGCTGCCCTCAGTCTCCAGCAGCTGTTTATTTTTGTATAACAAAACTTCCAGCATAATTACAATCACTCTAAACATAGATGCGAGTACACAGTTTATACTAAAAATACCTCTGGCAGTGAAATTACCCAGCTCAATAGGTCCACACCCTCCAGCCCTTTCTTTTTAGGGGCTCTAAATCTGCATCTGTGGGGTGGGCTAGGTCAAGGGACAGGTGCATCTGATTCTTGTCAGCACGTGTGATTTGCATGCTGGAAAATCAGCTGCATACCATGGAAAAAGCCTGAGAAGAAACACTATCCCTGGACACCGAGTGTGGCTGACTCCTGTAGGAAATAAAACTTGCCAAAAGAATTAAAGGACAGTGTGATGTGACAGGAACATCACCGGTCACAACTGCATTGTCAAATCATGGATCAAAGTCCCACTTCCCACCTTCCTGTAGCCGATTTGTTCCCAAAGCAGTCCTAACATCCTGAGGATAATTTTGTGTTTAAAATGCACTTAATCCCCCTCCGAGACCCCAATTAACCCTCCCTCTCTGTGATCGGTCCATGAAGTGCACTGCCACTCAAAGGAGTTAAAAAAGAAGCAACAGACCACACTCTGCAGCAAAACTACTCAGGGCTTGGGAATATCTAAAGTAAGGTTGTTTTGAGGGAGGAAAATGGCAGTTTTTCCACATCAAAAAACCACAAGCAAAAGAGTTTGAATGGACTCACCACTGAGCATTTCTGATTTTCATTCTCCTTAAGATACCGTTTTTCCGGAGCAAGTCAGAATATTCCCCTCTGTTAAAAGCAACAACGTGGTTTTCCAGCATCACCAGGGAAGGTGATTTTAATAGTTTTATTTGGATACTCTATAACTGCACTATACAGTGGAGAACATACCAAGCAAGATGTCAATGTCTAAAATGAATCTTCTGTGAAGTAACTATGTATACAAATTGAAAGCTTGCACTAGGGGGAGGCTGCATGCTGTGGGTTTGATGTTTGTTTGCTTTCTTAAATATTAATATAGGGTTTAGATCAAGAAATCTTTCCTTTTGTCAGAACACTCTCTTGCAGTCTTTGCGCAGTCCTCATCCATGTCAGAAAGTGCTTTGCAGAGTCATGGCATGCCTGAATTAAATCCCTTCCTTACTCCATATATGCTTGTGTTCTTTGGGCAGCTGAGTGAAATGGCACACGGAGGGAAAAGGGACTATTCCAGCTGGCGTTTCTCTGCAAAGCCCCTTGCCATCCATCACCAGGGACCACTGAGAGTGGTCTGCAAGTTTTTTAAGCTGAGTAGCTGGCAGCAGCCTCCTGAAGGCACCAACCAGGCTGTGCTCACTGAGATACCAGGTTGTTGGCAAGGCTTTTTTGGAAGGGACATAAAAGTAGCATAGGCATCAGAGAGGCTACTGCTTCTCCTGAAACAGAAGTGGCTGGCACAAAAAGAGAAAGAACAGATTTCATAGTTACAGCTTTCCCTCCCTAGGTTGAATTTCCGCTGTTTATTTAAAATCTCAATAGTACGGGCTCTTTAAGCTAACTATCAATAATATTGCAAACCAACATGCATGATTTGTGTGTGAGAAAATGGGAGCCAACTGAGCCTACCCCCGAGTGCTCTTGGTTAACCACAATGAAGGCACATATTAGCTCTGTGAACAGGCAGGGTAGTGGACACCAGGTTGTCCCAGTGTGTGCTGGAGCCAATCCCTTATCAGGGCAGCCAGAGTGATCTCCCTGCAGAAAGCCCAGGCAAACACAGCCCACAGCTGCTTGCTCAGAGTGCCAGCAAAACCTGAGTCCCCTTGGAGCCATCACTGGCGAGAAAAGGAGCCAATCCAACTCTCTGGCACTGAAAAGAGCAGTGCTAACCCCTTGCTTCTGCTTCCTTTGTGATGATCCCATTCCTGCTAGCCTGAGTGATGCCATCTCCCCGAGGTCACAGCTGTACACTGCTGGAAAGCTCTTGTTGTTTTCTGCTGCTTTGATGCAGTGACCAGGTCACACAGGAGTCACCTTGTGAGCAGCACAAGGGACAGACTGGCAGCGCAGACAGAACCCAGAGCGGTGAATTTTACGTGGCAGCAAATTGCATCTCACACACGCTGCTGGAAAGACTTCTGGGATTGACTCTAATTTCTCTCAGCCCATTTTGCCAGGACTGTTGGTCTAATCTCCCAATCCTAAAGCAAGTTTGCCACTTCTTAAATT
The DNA here is from genome assembly GCA_025920805.1 of Petroica traversi. Lineage (NCBI taxonomy): Eukaryota > Metazoa > Chordata > Aves > Passeriformes > Petroicidae > Petroica > Petroica traversi. The sequence goes on from JAHLSL010000010.1 coordinate 2,631,623, forward strand.
TTACAACATACTGAAAACTTGGCTTTAAGGCCTGGTTACAAAGCCATTCAGGAACTTGCTTAATGTAATGTCATAAACCAAACTCCAGCCAACAACTACCATAGCTGGTAAACTATGGTTTTTTCAAGAGCCTATTTATTTGTTTGTTTGTTTATTAAGAAATCCCATGATTTATGAATAAATTGAACACAAAGGAGCAGAACTATTAAGTGGAACAAAGACGGGAACAATTATTCTTAGTTTGCTTTTGATGCTGTGGTTAAACAACCACCTGATCTTAAAGTTCAGGACGGCAATACTTAAAAATCAGGTTGAATACAAGATCCTGCAGGTGCTGGATGTGATAAGCAGGGAAACCATGCTTTTCACTGGAAACACAAATTCACACTCAAGATAAGGAGGAATAAGTTACTCAGGCAAACCTATCACTGTGGCAGAACTATCAGATCTAGGAAACAAAGGCTGCTCTTTCCAAGCTGTGTAATGGACAGCACTCCATTACAATTAAAGAAATCAAACTTCCTTTTGCTTTCAGACCCATTCCTGACAGGCACAAGATAACATTATCTCTATCCAAAACTGCCTTTCTCAGTTGTGGCTGTGTTGTGGAACAGAACTACGAGAGAAACCAGGAAAGAAACCAGGTTGATACACCGAGATAAAAACTCCCTGATCCAAAGCTAATAAAAAGGCACAGCTGTAGATACGAGCTCAGCCACACTCCCTGAACCCCTCTATTGCATGTGCCACAAACTGAACTTGTGTTCCATCAGACAATTCCAGCAGCAGTACCACACTGCAGAGCAAAGGCACCCACTCTGCAATCATACCTGCAGCTGGAATCAAGGCATGCCCCCACAGACCTGCTTCACTGTTTATAAAAATATTCTTAAAAATCATCTGTTACATCTTTAAAATTTCATTCAATATTTTAGATAAGAAAACAAAAAAAAAGTATAAAAATCAAGGGGTTTTTTTGTTCAGTTTGTTTTATGTACATGGGTATTAAGAGATTTCCCTTTTTTCCTGCATCAAGAGTACAGAGAATTCTTGGAGAATGTGACGCCTCAATCCACCATTCTGTTCTCACACAGAAATCCTCTGGCATGAATTAAGTGATGTTTCCAGCTGGAACGAGGTGGTCCCTGAGTGCCAATACTGGTCAAAGACCAGGTTCACATGAGACACAAGCTGGGAGCAGGGAAGCAGCAGCTCAGGAGTGTTTTATTCAAGCTTTCAGCGGGCACATTTATCCTGTGCAGATGTGTGAGTTAGCTCCGAGCTGGCTGGGCTTTACCTGCTTTCCGGGGTATCAGAACCACCTCACTGTGCTGGCTGATTCAGTCAGCTCCCTGTTACTCTGGCTAGGCTGCTCCCAGCTCATTTATAGGGCTTGCCAGGGATCCTGGGAATTTCTGCCCATTAAGGTATGTAGGGCAGCCATACCTTCTGCCATTCTGCACCAGGGGTATGAATGCTGTTTTGCAGCGCGTTCACAGCCACCCAAAACAGGCTGGCTGAAAGCTTTAAACTACTTTAATACTGATCAGAGATGGTTTTAGGATGAAGTAATATTCTCCAAGACTCTCCAGAAACATTTGTATCTGTTCAGAAGAACAGCCTGCAGACACTGGAACCTCCCCAAATCACTCTGTAGGAGCAGTGTTGCTCTAATACTGATTGTGTGTGGTGAAAATGAGTAGCTGCTCCTGTGGAACACAGCGACACACTGAAAACACAGCTCTTTAACAGATTTCTGTCTTCCAACTATGAGCGCCTCCAGGCAGGTGCACTGCAAGGTAAGATTACTACAGCCAAAGCATGGGTGAAATCCAAACCCCAGGTTTGCACTCCAGCCTTTAAAATTGAAAGCTTTCTTCAATAAATCCATTGTTTAAGGATTACTCTGAAACTGAAACTCAGGAAACTGAAGCAAATTGAATCAGGAAAAATAAGCATTTTCCCCACTGATTCTAATCTCTGCTCAGCTTACACACCACTGCTTAGGAAGGACCCAAGAACACCCCAGAAGCATCTGCAAGAATTTGCAAGCAGGGCTTCAATGTACACAACCCACTGGCTGGGGTCAAGTGACCCATCTCAAGAACACCTTGAACGGCACATCAAACCTCTTTTGTTCTTATTCTGTGAAAGACAGAAGCAGCAATGATAAATGGTTACAGTGAACATTCAGAAGTGACATAAAACTGCTTGCCTTCAGGGAAGAGCCCAGTGCCTCTGTTGTAAACAAGGAGAGAGAGAAGTGGATGGTGGGACACCCGGGAGATGCAAAGGATGCAAATTCCAGGCATTCTGCTGGCAGAGGATCAGCCAGGATCACCCTATGTGAGACATGCAGCTCATCACAATTTCCACAACTTTTTCTGTTTCTCCCAAAACCCTTGATAGCATGTGTTTAAAGAATCTTTGATCCATCTTCCACAGAGAATCTCAGAATCAATTCCATTGGAAAAGATCTCTGGGATTACTGAGTCCAACTTTTGACTGAACACCACTGTGTCAACCAGACCACGGCACTGAGTGTCACATCCAGTCTTTAATTAAACACTTCCAGGCACAGTGACTCCATCACCTCCCTGGACAGCCAATTTCAATGTCCACTCATTCCTTCTGTGAAGAAATTTCTCCTCATGTCCAACCTGAACCTCCCCTGGTGCTGCTTGAGACACACAAATAAAACTTAGAAATGTGACTGGGAATCTCTGAAACATCCTTGAGATCAGAGACAAATAACTGCATGCAAACACCCAAGATTTAGCTGCTCCTTTTGGAAGCTCCTGGGGCAGTGAGTGTGCACAGTTTCAGGGAGCCCTGGCTGCAGGAAGGGTTGGAAGCTGTAGCAGGAGCAGCCCTTTCCCATCAGTGTCAAGTACTGGAGGGCACCTTGCATGTCCCAAGTGACACAAACCATCTGAAGCACCTGCAGAATTGGATCTTATCCATCTTCTGCTGGAGTAGGAGGGGGAAAGAGGTGCTTGCCAAACGTTTGAGACGGCTGCAGAATGAATCCCACTGAAGACAAGTTTATCGGTTTAAAAGGAAAAATATTTAAAAAAAAATACAGATCTAGTCAGGACAGAGGGATGCTGGATCCAGGATCACTAACCCAGGGAATCTTTGGGTTAAGATTAGTCAGTATCATTTGTCTGGCTGTGAACAATTTTCTCAACTCTTAATTATACACCATTTCTACAGGTCTGTGCATGGTTTCAGTATAAATACTTTAAAAATAGCATTCTGATGCCAAAACCAAGTATGAGGAGCAAACAATTTAAAAAGATGACAGAAACTACAAACCCAGTGGACCTACACCTTTGATGAAGAACCAGGTGATCTGGTCTAACTTTCGATTTTCCTTCCAGGGCAGTCCCACCTACTTAATGAATTAGAATTTATGTTTATTAGCAAGTCTTCCTTGCTAATTGCATTGCCTGTTTTGGGTAGGATGAATGCAGTAGAATGTTACCTCAAAACGCACAAAACCTAGAGATTCAATTTCTGCTAAATACAACCTTGGGGGCTATTTTCTTGCACATAACCAAGAGTAAGAGCATTCAACAGGTACAGATATTGCTAATAGCAACATTGACCACCTAAACAGGCAGAAAAGCAGAAAAACAGTGAGGAATACACTGAATTAACTGAAAGTGAGAATATTTAAGGAAGGTTTATGTGCGTTGAGCACAACATCAGAACAGAAAGCAAGGAGAAAAATTCGAGGCAACTTGTTTAATTTCCTACTCCTGAATAACAAACATAACATCTTTCTACTGCATGGCAATACATAGTGACAAAAATCTGTGCTTAAGTGTTCTATTGTTTATTGAAAAAACACTGAATAGATTTCTGATGGGCAGACAAGGGCAGAAAGGGGTAAAGCAAAAAAATACCAACCAAACAAACCCCAAAACTAAATTAACTAAACTGAAGAGAAAATATTAGACAGCATTAATGACTTCAAATACATTTTCTCCACCAAAAACTTAAAATAAATGGTAGTTTTACCTTTTTCACAGACTGCTAATCCTACTTTTCTTTAATATTTGCTGACAAATAGCTAATCAACTTCTTGAAGTTAAAATTTTTGGAGGGACCAATGATCTTGAATTAAAAGAGCACTGTTTGATATTTTCACCCTGATTTCCAGTATATTGTATATACATTCAACTATTCTTTTTAAAAGCACAAATATGAAGAGGTACAGGTACAAGGGGGAAATTCCTCTGTTTGGGATTAGAAAATCAAATTCTAGCACTGTAATCCATTTGGCTGTATGCAGCATTGTTCATCAGATGGTTGGAAAGCTCCCCAGGAAAACAGACCCCTCTCACAGACAAGAAAAAGGATATGAATGACAGAAAACAGAGATGACCTCACAGAATAATTGCATTTCTCACTCTCAGATGAGCAATGGTATTAATTTTACATATCAAAGGTCAATTTTCACCAGAACATCTAATCTGACATTGAACAATGACTACATTTGTGCTTTAAGATCCTGACTGGGTGGGATGAGAGGGGTTTGCTCAGCTGGATGGACACAGCTCCTCCCAGTCCAGGTTTGAAAGCCATGGACACCCCACAGGAGCAGGGGGATAGAATGAGAAAACATTCAGTGATGTGGCCAGAAACAGCAGTGAGACTCAGCTAACTCCCCTTCTGTGAACTCCAGAGAATCATTGAAAGGTTTAAATACACTTCAGACCTGGTCCAAGTAATGTGTGAAGTCAAAGCACAGCTCAGTCCCTCAGAGCCTGGTTCTGCTGAAGGCCTTTTCTCCCTGGGGTCACAGTTGTACCTGCATCTCCCAGTCCGCCCCTCTGAACATCACAAATGCTCACTAATAATTTTTTTATGATTTTTTTCCTGTTTATAAGGTCAACTTTCTGATAGCCACAGAGTCACACGCTGCCACAGCACCTATCCAATTATTCCAGGGCAGTCTGGAAGCTTCTTTCAAGTTTAATTCCAAGTATAACACATGCATTTCTTGCTTCTTGTCATCACAGGATTTACCCCAATCTATTTTGAGAATTATCCCCACAGAAGTCTCCACCAGATTTCCATCACCACGCAAGCTAATGATTAAATAAGCACCCTGCTTCTACTTCATTTTGGTGCTCCTCAATCAGAGCTGGCAACATTTCTAATAGTCCTTGCTAATAATTGAGCTAAAGTAAAATTCATCACCTCATCATGTAGGATCTGCAGGATTTTCAGTTCATTTGCAGGTTTTTTGTTCTTATTCCATGCCTTGAATATGCCAAAACCATTTTCCTGAGCTACATTCCAAATATTCACAAACTAAATGCTGCAGAGGAATCTGTAATTTATAATAAGACTTAAACTTTGCTTAGTTTTGTAATTACCTCTATTAAATCACTTTTATTAGATACTCTTACTGTGAGTGCTTTACCAGAATGGTCATTTCTGGGAAAATATGGCTTCAGACATATTTTAAAGACACCAAGACTCCCATTTGCAGTGACCCCTCAACAGGAGGGAAACAATACAAATAGACTGGGCAGACAAAAAAGGAGGGACTAAAATCAATATGAATATGTCACCAAGCACAGTGGCACCTCAAAGTGACTGTCAGCTGCAGAAGATGTGACTAGTGGTGAACTCCACTTAGGAATAAATACTGCCTTCATTTTAATCTGATTTTTTTTCAGCTGTGCTCTGCGTGCTTGGAAATATTAACAAGCACAGCTTTTGCTACTAGATAAGATCTTGCCTTTTGGGTAGTTCTACTTACAATTATTTCTCTCTATAAAATGAGCAGGCTGTTCTAAATTAAGTATTTAGTGACTAAAAGATCCAAAGTAACCAGGAAGATTAATCTTATGGTGTGTTGCCAACCTCATTGAAAATAACCTGTGCCTTAACAGCAGGGTTTGAGATTTTAAACATATGAGCACACATATGTATTAACAAAAAGTTAACATTTATATAACATATTTTTTTTATTGCACAGAGACAGTTTTGAGATACCTCACTGTTAGCTAAATGCATTTAAATTTTGGTGCAAAATTTAATTTCTAAAGGATTCAAAGATTACAAGTCTTGTGCAGAGGGACATGGATGTTAGCTTTAATAAATGATTGCAAGAGTAAATCACAATAAGTCAGCAAATGTGCCATTTCAGGCAGTTTTGAATGTTAACATTTTAAATTAAATGAAATCACGACATTAGCTTCATGAAAGATGTTTATAAAAGGTCTGTTCACAGACAAAAACCCCAAACAAACCAAAACCTACCCAAAACCCCAGAAAAAAAAAACCTAATTACAAGAGATCTACCAAAAAACCCAAACCCAACTTTAAGTCCTTGAAGTGGAGGAGTCTAATAAAAGTCATGTGCTTCATTATTCAGGCCCTGGAAGGGCCAAATCCATTCCATTCTGAGAGATGTGACGAATTTCCACCTTTATTGCTCCAGAGGCAACCAGCTCCGCAGATAACAATTCAAAGGCTTGACTGTCCTTTTTCCTGGAAAAGATTTTCCAACTTTAGATAATCCTTACTTCAAAGATTTCTATATTTCTTACACCAGAGCACATGGATTTCTCCTTTTCTCTTTGCAGAAGCCTCTCAAATATGTAAAAATCACAGTTAAGCCACAATCAGTTTTCCAGTGATCAATTCTGGAGACTGTAATCTGTTTAAAAGTTACTCAACAGATCAAATGACCTGATGCAAAAGAGAATTAACAAGAGAGCAGGTGGTGCAGGGATCCCTGAGGTTCTGTGCCCAGCACTGGGCGCTCCAAACCCTTCCCAGTATTTTGTGACCATTAACAATTAGGCAGCTCACAAACACCAGTAATTACCAGTCCTTCAGAAGCCATGGAGAGACAATAAAAAGCCCCAGTCCAAAGCAAAACCACAGCAGGTATGACTTAGCTTTAGTGTTAGACTTGCATTAAACCCTGTATCAATTTCTTGAAGTCACCTAGAGAAGCTACATTCCCTTTAGGCTCTTTGACAACTCAGCAGCAGGTATTAATTTAAGATTCCTAGCAAGTTCAGTGGTTTAAATGATTTTTTTTTTCCCTGAAATACAAGCAGTAATTAAAAATAGTGATTTCCAGTACGACCTATAATCAGGAATTCAGATGTGCAGACTCTGACAAATGACAAAACATGCATCATGTGACAGATAAAATATCAGCCCGTGCTGGGCCAGTGGACAGAAGTGATCCTGAAAATCATCCCAACTTATGCAACTTGGCTGGGAGTAATTTGCTTGAAAAACAAGCCTTTATAAATTTGAAAGAAAGTGGTAAATGTTTTTGCTACATAGTTTCCAGTTTACACCACTCTGAAGCACTTTTCTTCTTTAAATTTCATCTAATTTGAAATTAATTATTACAAAAACAGGGATGCCCAGTAAACAGGAACACAAATCTTTTAGGGCTACAAAGTAAACTGGTTTTTATCTTAGTGCCAGACTGCTCCTTTTAGCTGCTTTAATTAGAAAACAAATGAGGGACCAAAGCACTTTTCCACACAATCCTTATTACCATGTTTAGGTCACTGAAACAAGTTATAGTATTTACATGAGATTTACTACCTAAAATTCTCAACCCAGCTGCTTTTGATCCTGGATTAAAAGGATGGAAAGACTGAAGGAAGAATGAAAACAGCATGACCTTTCTGAGACAGATTTCCATGCTGTCCCATCTGAAAAAAGATGTGAGTAGCAAGGTCCAACTCTAACATCAACACTTACAAAGGGTTAAGGACCCTGACTACAGCCAGCTCCACTCAGCACTTACTCCATGTCTTGGGACAGGGGTGTGTTCTGCTATTTAAGAGATTTCTGCTGTTGAAATAAATAAAAAAGGAGTCTTAATCCAGGGTTTTGGAAAGCTGCAGCAAAAGGAGTCTCTACTGAGCAAAGGAGCACGTACAACACACTGATCTTCAGAACTTCCAGTACATACTTTTGTTCTGTGATTGCCATTTTATGGGGAGAAAACACAACTGTCTATCAAGCATTATGATAATGAAATCAATTTTCTCAGTTTGAAATCATGATATCTCTGACCACTGAAAGACTGTAGTAAGATGAGAGACAGGCAATCAACAACACATAATTAGCAGATCTACAACTTCCTCTTGATTGCCAAGGCTTATATAAATAACATGTAGACACTACTCCTCCTGTCTGAGGATTAAAACATGTTTTGTTTTTTTAATGGTATCTAGACAGCCAAAGAATGCAGCTGCCATTAAAGGAATCTTCAATGACATCAGCATGTTTCAATTAATAGAACTAGCTGGCTAATACTTGCCAGTACTTATGTCTATATTTAGATTTATTTGATAGTTGCAGTAAAATTAATGAGTGAACACATACTGACAGCGTTTCCAGGATTTGGACCCAACTACTGAGGAGAAACAGAACCTCGACCAAATTCCTTTTCCTGTTAGCTTAAATCTGGCCACATCCCAAAACTTTTTGGGATTTAAATAATTTACACTCGGCCTGTCAAAATGTTCCTGTACCCTACATACAAACTCTTTCACAAGAATTTCAATGGGAAATTAAAATACACTACTCCTGCCTCTGACAGCAGCAAACATTTCAGAGTAAGGACAAGGCAAAGCTGAAAATTACAGAGGGAGGCAATCACACTCGTTTGCCAATGTAACCGAGAACTCTACAGTCCTTTTTTAAGTGCGATGAATTTGCAAATATTAAGATTCATGTGATCACTTCACCTCAGCTTAATTACTCTCCCAAGAGAATATCATATGCATAAGCAGTGCCAGCTGTAATCCCTGATTCACAGTTTAAGCACTTATGCAAGATCATCTTCTGCGAGAGAAGAGGAAAACCCGCATTACAGACGGCAAAATTATAGGAAGCAGGGAAGGTGACAACTCTAGGTTTGCCAACCCTGGAATTACGCTGAATGGTTTTTAACTTGAACTCCTTCTGGAGCACTGCCAAGGATCTGGTATCAAGGGATGCTTTAGAGCAACATATTCCACATGCAAAAGTGCCAAGAGAATATGTTAGGGAAATTAAATCATTCTGTTCCACTACTCAGCACTCATGGAAGCCCGAGCAGAGGCTGGTCATTAGCTAATTTACATGAAATCTGTGCTGAAGAGTATTTAAAAGAATTCCAGCAGTACAATCTTGAAGGGCCAAGAGAGCCTGGCCAGACTGGCTGGTTGGCCTGCCATCCTGTCACCCCTGTGTGTGAGGCGAGACAAGCTGCTTTTAGCTGCGTGAGGATGGGCAGTTGGATGCCTGAAAATAGCTCCATCTCTGCAATTTGACAGTTAAATATGTAATTTCCTCACAAAGAGTCTAATCACTGTCCCATTTAAGTGGATTGCAAAAGCTGGTTCAAGAGAAGCAAGGAATCCAGCCCTCACTTCAACATCCCTGTAGGAGCACAGGCTTTATTCCTGGCTTTATCCAGCTGTCTTTGGGACTGTCACCAGCAGAAGCACCAGGGCTGGCAAAGCTTTAGGCACCACAGAGCAGCAGAGAGGCTCCATGGATGCTGTGATGGGATTTCCTACAAGTGGTAAATGTTATCTCTATGGATTTTCAGATAGTGGAGGTCAGAGTTTTATTTTGAAATACAACTGCCTTTCCCTGCATATGATGTTTTAGCTTCCCAAACTCTCCAGTTTTAAGCCATCTCATTCCGAGGTTTGCAATGGTAAAACCATGGGAAGATCTGAGGTACAATAAACCATATTTAACATAGAAAACAAGTCATAACTGAACATTCCTCTGCTTTTACACTACCAATAATCTGCTCATGGCTCTGCAATCACTATGGCATATTACCTATAATCTCATCCATTTTGTATAGGCAACATGCATTTGGGAATTAACACCCTTTCTGATGATACAGCTTCATATCCTGCCAATGAAACACCAGCCCAAAAGCTGCTCTCAAAGCTCCACAGATATTACATCTAATCTACTATGCAAACATCGATCTTGGAACCCTGACAACAAGGAACTAACTTTTAATGCTTTCATAACATTTGCAAGTTGGTGAAAAAAAAAAAAAAAGAAATGTTATGCATCAACAGGATCCTCCTCTTTATGGAAATTAAATGCCAAAAGCAAATATGGAATTCCTTCACGTGGCCCTGTTGTTTTCAGTTCTCCCACAGAGTTCAAAAATAAAGAAGTATACACATGGATTTAAAATAAATAAAAAACCATGCACTGCGGAAGGAAAAAAGCTACATCTTTTTACCAGTTTTTTAAGGTTCCAGATTTTATGCATGAAGTTCACTGATAAAACTAGTACTCTCACTTTAGGTGAGAGAAGTTTACAGCTATTAATCACCCAGCAACTAAATGAGAAGAGCTGAAAAGAAAACAGACAAGCTTTGGTCATAGAGCCGTGTTTTTAGGACTGAAACAGAAACAGCAAAGTTGAAGCCAGAGAGATTTTTTTCCCCTTGATCTTCTGATCTTTCTGACAACATTTGCAGCCACCCCCCCACAGTCCTGGGGAAGAAGGAAGCAAATCTCCAAAGCAGCAAAACAGATGCACAGAAGAATGTTCTGGCTTAACTGCTGGAACTCTCCTGTGATTAATCACCAGTTCCAACTTGATAGAAACTAATTTCCAGTCATCATTATTCAGCATCACTAGGTAAGGCAGCTCTCCTCTCTTCTTCCCAAGCTTTGTGTGTATGAGCCCCTGGTGCTCTCACTGCACCTTCCACTCCCACAAGGATCTCCCTGTCCTGCCGAGACCTTTCTGTCTGCATAACATAGAGCACCTTCAAGGCTCTTAACACGAAAAGAATTATAGCAGTAAATTTTTTTACTAACTTTGGGCTTTTTGCCCATGCAGAAGCAAAACACTCATTTTTATAAACAGAAGAACACATAAACACATCAGGATGTTTTATGTTGCTACATCAAAATGCAAATGAAACACTTAATTAAAAGCACTCCTTTCTTAAGGGTATGTAAAGAATTGGCACCGTTTTAGTCTTCGCCATTGTCTGTGGTACGGGCAATGTAAAAATCTTGGACCAAGTGATTTAGTCAGTCCTAAAAGTGAAAACTCCTGCAGCGAATGAACAGTATTATGGTGGCAAACAGAGTAAATTAAAAAACAAACCCCAAAATGTCAGAGTATCAGATATCAACTTAGAAGGCCCTGTTCTAAACTGAAGGGATGGCAGCAGAGCGTGGCAAAAATGCTTGTGTGTTGGCAGCACCTGTAGGACTCTGCATGCAGCGTTTGTGCTGAGGGTAAACAAGGAGTCAGCCATGCAGTATTTGCAGCCTGTGCACTGCCAAACATCCACTTCCATGCAGAAATGCCACACTTGAAGGGCACAACATTCATGTCCCTGCAGTGGGAAACTGAAATGATGAGCCTCATACTGTGAGACATCCACCACTAGAAGCCCCAGCCTTCATTCCTACACCAATTATTCCTGCCAGCCAAGATCTGACATGGCTACAACTTCATGGCAAGTGGTCTGATGTTCCTTTTTACTTAGAGCTTCATGCACCTACCTTTCCTGTTTTGGGGGAAAGGGAAATCAGTTATTAAAAACAAGAAGCAGCATTGAAAGATTCACTAAGTATGACCTGGGCAACAGGTTCCCTCTCTTTTCTTCTTTCGCTGCCCAAGATCAGCTGCTCCCAACAGTGGCTGGGGCCTCCCAACAGTGAACAGTCAACCAGTGGGGACCTGTACCTACAAGAGGCTCTTTCACTGCCAAAACCACTGGCACATTGGGCAAAGAGAAGGGGTGACAGGCCATCAGGAGATAAGGAGGCAGAAGCAGACATCTGTCTGCTCTTTTTTATAGCAAATTATAAAACCCCCCAGCAATATTAAAAAATATGTTATGCACTGCTGCAAGCTCAGTAATTCTTATCTCAGTGTTTGTCAGGCCGTTACTTTATATTTGGTTAAGTAAACTTTGTATTTGGTCAAGTAAACTCAGCACACCAAAACATTGCCAAACATGGTTAGACAGTAACAGAACCGAGTCAAAAGGCATTGTCTGAAGGGAGAAATTTAGATGGATGGGAGGATACTTGCATATTACACATCAATCAATTATGCAACCATCTGCATGAGTCAGTCGATGTGAAAGATTATTCTCCTGAAGGAATGTGCTTAAAAACATATGGAACAATAATGTTTCTCAGAGTTCCTCTACTCTGAACTTTCTCTGTCCATTTAACAAACACAAAGGTGCTCCAACACTGTTATAGATTACAGAACATTTCATTAAACCTTAATCTCTCACAGGAAATGGCAAGAACAAGATCACAGCCTGCAGTTGTTACACCCAGGCTTCACTTCCCACACTGAGATAACTCCTGCTATCTGAGTACGAAACTTGCTAACCTGCTATGCCCAGACCTGCAAAAAGACTGTATTGCTTCATAGGACATAATCCCATAGCAAATATTCTTCTTTTTCTTTTTAAATCAACACCTGCCTCCCTCCAGGTAATCGCCAAGCACTTAGAACTGCATTACTGTAGAACAGTCACACGGGCAGATTACAGACACAGGGGCAGATTTTCAAAATGGCCCAATATTGCAGCTTCAAAAGGATTTCACTCCTTTTCAGGCTCATGATGAAGTGTGTGAACTCTCGAGTGCTCAGCACCCAGTGAGAACAAACAGTCCTGTTTGTATCACTTGTACAGCAATTGGCCATTTCTCTGAGGACATTATCAAAAGCTGTTCCAGCTTTGTTCTTTTCAACGGCGTTGCTGCCTAATGGCACCAAACATTTCCTGCAAAATAAAGATAGGCTTACTTAGCTTTTCAAAATAATCAATTTGCGAAACTGGGGCAGGGAACATGTGGAATGAATTAACTTGTCCTGATTTTCAGGAGGAGCTGTCTGTTGGTTTGTATCAGAGTAGGCCATTCTCTTGCTGCAAAAGCTTTGCATTTCAGGAATTCAGAAACTGGCCTGGGGGGAAAAAAATAAGTCCTCTTCTGCTGAACTCAGACATAAAAGGATTCGAGCTCAGAGGTGCTTTGCTTTCTAAAAAATAAAGTTCTCTGACATGTGAGTGCATTTTGATAATTTGTGCAAGTCATAAAAGTGAGTTTCCTTAGTCTGGTGCTCCCCTCTACCCAAAAGTTGTTTCTGTTGCAATTACAGTTAAGAAACAAGACCCAAGTTTGCTGACTGAAGCACAGTAGATGCTCTAAAAAGACTGTTTTCTGCTTAATAATCTCCTGATAAAACCAGGGGAAGTAGAGACTTCACACTGTTTACCATCATTGCTGTTTTTCTGACTGTTCTTCAATAGAGGTGCACACACAGACGAGCTCCTTTCTACAGGCAGCTGCTTCTATAGAGGCAACGTGCTTTAGTAATAAAACTGAATTCAACTTATGCATAAAAATCTTAAAACTTTCCCCCTCCATTTTTCTTACTTTGAAACAAAGTCTTCATTCCCCCATATTCTGCCAAATTCAAGTTCTGCTTCTTGACTTCTATGTTGGCAAACATCTTTGTAAGAATCCCTTAAACAATGAATAGCAAAACCCCAGCTGTAGAATTGAAACCCACACCAGGTAATAATAGGGCTTAGAGAGCCTGCTTGCCATTCAGGAATTGCTAAAAAGCTACAGAATTTCAGTGGTATCAAGGCACCTTTAAGTCCCTAAAACCTCCCATTGCAAAAGCCCTGTGCAAAAATGTAATGCCTTCATTATTACCACATTCAGTTCCTTGGGCAGCAATGTCTCTGCAGTGGAGTGGAGTTTTAGCCTCTATAAAACTGCCAGTAATAGTAAAAAATTTCAAATTCCTAAGGGTCAAATTTTAGCTTTAAATTATGCCTCTGTTAACCTTTTGTATTTTCCTGCTTGCCATTTCTCCCGTGTCTTCCCCCGACTGCCCTTTGTGGCAGCTCCTACATTTCAGGAAACTCAGCAGAGCTGTAACTTATTCTAGTTTTAATACTCATCCATTGCAAATAAACTCACAGGGAAACCTGGGCATCACCCTTAGGACGAGGCAATTCAGTGCAGGCAGAAAATGCCAGGGTTTAATAAAGTAATAGGAGAATGCATAAAATATGCAGGTGAGAACAGCAATAGGAGCTCAAAGGGATGATCTGTGAGGCAGCATTGAAATCATCCCTTACACCACACTGAGAGCACGACTCCAGCTCACATTCAGCACAAATCACAAGTAAACTGCAACCCATTGAGAAAATGGGCTCCACTATTCTATGAGTTTACAAAAATGCAAAGACTTGACTTCTCCACTACAACATTTCAGCCTTGTTTTCTAGCAAGCTGCACTCAGATGTTGCTCCTCTGACATCATTAATCTCCATGGAAACCTTAGAATAACTGTTGGCCTGAAATAGGTTCTGTCATCCCAGATCAACTCAAAAGTAGTCCAGCAAAAGATCTTATATCTCATTTTTTTTGGCTGTACATTCTTACCAGTGAGCAGCACAGCTGAAGGGTTACAATTCCTGCAGCCACTCTGAAATAGAGCTTTCATTCCTAACAATCAGAACATACATAAAGTGAACTATTTTTCCAGCTGAGGTTGAGATAGAGATTCAAAGATTACCTACTTCTAGAATAAGATGTAGAATTGGGGGAAAAAAGCCCCAAAAGATGCGTCTATATGGAATTTTACAAGATGATTAAAGCTAGGAGACCAGGCTCCTAAAAATCCTCTATATCTCTATACAGCATTATCCCTTTACAAGAAGGGAGCAGGGCAAAGGCAAGAGATTTTTCTAAAGGCATTTATTAAAATTTACTTTTGAGAGAAACTGTCTGTTTTAAATGCCTGTTTCAAGTGGAGTGCAACCAGTTGGGTCAATATTGGGTTTTCCTTTCTCCTTCTCCATACCAATGAAGCCACTCTCTGTGATTATTGTCCCCAGCATGGGATCAGAAAGTTCCTCAGAGATGTCCTACCCATCAAACTGGTCCTGTGCAAGCGAGTTTTGTGCTGAGTTAAACTGACTCAGAGATTCACTAAATGTCAGGAAAGCTGTTTTCTTGGCAAGAAGCCCTGTGCACAAATTGCTTCTGCAAGGAAAACATGCTGCCTGGGTGTCTACAAATGCATAATATGTTACACTGATGGAGAAATAATTTGGCTTCTTGTAGACCAAAAGCAAGAAAGTAATCTGGAAACAGGGAATCTGAGCCTTGTGCTGTTGTGTCACACTGCACTAAAGCTTGCTTTATTGAATGTAATTCGGTCATTGCCATGAATTTCTAGAGCTAATTAACAAATTGCGGTATAATTTTTTTTCTGAGATGCAAGAAATAAAGAGGAAAAAGAAAACAATGGGAGGAATTAAAATAGTATATGAAGATTTGTGCTTACTCATTTTCAACAGTATTGAAAGGAGTTGCCTCCACTTACAGCTGCAAGTACTTAAGATATCTCCAGAAAAATAAATACATAAAAACCAAAAACACAGAAATCTTTAATTCCTCAGGCCTGATTTTCCCAACTTTAACTCTTACAAGTCACTCAATGATCACAGTTTATTTCTCTTCTGGCAGAACAGAAATAATCATTTATTGCGTATTTGTCCACTTTCAAAGCTAACAAAGTCCTGGGGCTCTCTGTGTGGCTGGGTTATTTTAGCTACTGCTGTCATATGGTAGAACAGAAATTTCTTAGCATGGGGTTGTTGACAGTGTCACCAGCATGAGTAACACTGCTGATGGCAAATATCACCCAGGTTGAGTCTGGGTGGCTTTTGTTTGACTGCTTGTTTTAGCTCAGCAGCATTTAGATGAGTGCTAGGCAGAACCGGCTGAACTTGGCTGGGAATTATTGATACCATCTACACTGAATTTAGGAGTTCATTTGTTAATGAGTAAGCTGCTAAGTGAAACTCCTGAGATCCACAGTGCAGAGAAGTCCACATCAGTTCCTAAGGGGACACAAACACACCCCTGGACTGGGACCTTCAGGCTGACATGTTCAAAGCCACACAAAGCCGATTTTGACCCTTCTCCAAACAATAAGCAGAATCAACAAGGCAGCTGCATGGTGGCATCCTTGTTACTGAGGGAAGTCCTGGGGAAAGAGAGGCAAATCCATCAAAACCCGAAGCCTGAAGGAGGCCAGCTTACAAGCAGGTGGCACAGCAGGCTCTCACCTTTCTCTCACTGTGCGGAACAAAATACACGGCCCTGGCTTTGTTACAGGGACAGAGTCAACAGGATGCCAACAAGCAGAGCTTGTCTGATACAACAAGAGAGGAAAGCAAACATTTGACAGCCACATCTTTTGCTCCCACCGGGAGCTTCTTGTAGTTTGGTATGTGCTGTGCCTTCCACTCACTTGCTAACAATGTAACAGCAGCTGCACAGTTTGGATTATTGCCTCCAAAGGAAGGGAAGCAGCAGACACTGGATTTTAACTCTTAAAGAAGTACAGTCAAAGACTCTTCTAGCAATGGTGGCCATGAGGTGAGACCCAGGGGGCCACACCTGATCAGTTCAAGCATGGAACTACACTGTTCTCAGAATATTCTGCAGTTTGCTTCTCAGGAGCTTCGAGCCATAAAACCGTGTTTTGGTGTTAAATGGTTTTCCTGATGAGTGTTTGGGTTTTTTTTGGGGTTTTTTTGTATCATCAACTTATTAAATTCATAAGAACAAGCTCTAAATAACAGGAAACCAAGCTGACAGATACATAATCTAATCTGCTGACTGACTAAAATTCCACCCCTGGAAGCCAGGCACGGGTGTCCAAGGAGAGGCAGCAGCAGGATTGCTGCCTAGGCCTGTCTCTGTGTATTTTCTTCCAGGTCTCCATTTTTCTGATGGCCTCAGGACTGTGGAATCACAGTGCAACAGGAGAATACAAAACCTTTAAACCAGAAGAATGACTCAGTAAATTAGCTTAGAGCTAAAGCAATAAATTGCTGCTTGTGGGAGATTTTTTTCCCCTAATTCTGAGAGTCTGGCCCACCTTCCTTTTCTCTGTCTCCTGCCTCTGAGAGTAAGAAGTTATGAGGCCTTAATAACCCTGCTGCTCGCATGAAGGGGGAAATTGCTTGGTTCTTTCTCCCAAAGAGGCTTTTATGAAACATTCAGACTTCACCAGCTCAGCAAACAGAATACAAAACACTGCCTGTAGCAGAGAACATCAAGGTATGAAATACTTGAAGAACAAAATGAAAGGGCAAGTAATTCTTTTTTTTTTTTTTTAGACTGATGTTAAGGGGCACCTCAAGTTTTTGTAAAAGACAACATGTCCTGGTTGCTTCTGTTATTCATCTGCTCCACACTTAAGTGTCTCATTCTGGTCTTACAATTAACTCTAACAAACAGAAGCAGCAGGGAGAAAAAGGAAAGAAAGAAATCCACAAAAGACAACTGAACTTCCAAGCATTTATGAAACAGATTGAGGACCAAAAGAGGCAATATCTGACAAAGGTGACATATTATCCTTGCAAGGCAAAGCTCAGGCTGTACCAGCAGCCTGATGTCGTAAAGCAGCTCACACTGAAGCACCAGCAAGTATCAAAACAAGGAGTTTATTAATTGCTGCAAAGCCACTGTGTTATTCTATTATACAAGAAGCACCAGACAGAACAACAGCTGAAATGTTTTAAACAAACCCCATATTTTTTAGAAATTGCTTATTGAACATGAGCTCTCATTCCCAGTGTTTCCAGCAAGTTCCTGGGCCAAACAGATCTCATCCACTGTGCAACCTTGTGTGCTTAATTAAAATAAGAGAAAGTTCTCTAATACCTGTTCTTTCAAGGACCTCAAGTGCAGGTTTTTACTTTCAGGACTGCTGTGAGCAGAACTGGACTCCAAGAGAGGTTCAAACAAGCTTCCAAGCTACATATAAAATATGGAAAGCTATCAAGGCCATCACAAGGTTTAATTACAGAAAGCAAATGCAGTTGACGAAGACGAGCCTTGATGGGTCACAGAATCCTGTTACAGGTCAAGCAGTGAACTCCAATGATGAAGTTTGGATTGGTTTAAAATTAATGCTTATTTATACTTCTTAAATAGCATTTTAAAACTAAGTCCAAACACAAGCTAATAATTTTTGGCATTTTGAATCTTAAATAATTGGAGACTGCTTTTAGGATACACACACACACATAAACATCCATACGCACCAAACCACCACTGCAGCTCTGTAACATTACAAATGCTTTTTCTACTCCAGGACAGCCTGGAAATTACTGTTCTGCCATAGCCAAATACTTCATTATCCACTTGATTTCTGAGCAGCATGTATTCTCCTTGGCCCCATATGAATGCCAAAAATGACTTGTGTTGCTGTTTGTCAGTTGCCATGTTATTGTCAACTATTTCATCCTTTGGGAATACAAAATCCACCCACAATTTCTCAAGTTTGCATTAGTAAATTCTGCCCAGCACTAGCTTTATTTTCAGGAAAATGGTAATATTTTTCAAGTTTTCTAATCACTGATTTTTGCTAGTAACAAACAGATTCAGTTTAGGGACAATCAGTGACACTTGAACGACAAGCAAGGACAAAAGGGAAAGCCAAGATACAGCAACACTCTGGTATATCCATGGAGAACATGGAGCTGAGAATGTGAGATGAGCAATTGGGAGTTGTTTGGCCTGGAGTTAAACCCATTTTCTGGGTGAAAAAGGCAATTCCAGATAATCCCTGTAAAAGGTAGTACTCAGTTCTCCCTCACTGCTTCCTATGTGAAGGCTTTTCTGCATCATTCAGATTGCAGAGAAAAAGACTGAAACCTTCTCAACTGCCCTCTGTGAGATTCATTTGGATAATCCAGAGCCCCTGGTGGCACTGCCCAGGAGATGACAGCTTTCAGGCAGCCTGGCCACTCTGAAGTGATTGTCACTCAGTTCATCACTGAACCTCACCCTCATTTCTCAGGAGAATGTAACAGATTAGAGACTCACAACACACAGACAGGCTTTAAGGAGAAAGACATCCAGAGTTGCTCCACAGGGACCTGTCTTTGGGAATAGTTACTGTCCATTTGGCTTGAAAAATAGGATTTTCTGGGTGAAAAACAAGTATTTCTAAGTGTGGGTCACTGATTCTAATCTGTTATCAAGTCTGCAGGCTTTGCAGCAGTTTCATGATTGCCAGTGCTGCATGACACTCATCCATGGCCACAGAGTTCAAAATTCAACCATGAAGAAGTCTCTCATTTAGTGAGAACAAGAACTAGATGAAGCATTTGGCTGATTTTTTGGTTGGCTTAGGTTTGTCATCACAATTACTGAGTATAGCACGGACCAAACCAGAGCTAGGCAAGTCCAAAAGGCTTTTCTAAAGCTGCATTTTGGCAGTGTGTCAGGAACCCTGGGGCTGCCTAGGCAGCCCTGCTGTACAGAAGCAGTTTCTAACTGCTGCTCCCCAAAGTTCCTCTTCACGAGGTGCTCATTTATGTATCACTACCCCTGACTCTTCCCTCACAAACTGAGCAGGCTCTAATTGTGGAAACAACGCCATTATCTCAGAATTTACCAAACACCAGTTTCCCAGCAGCAACAAACCATGTCCTACACTCTTCAATGGCTCCCCACTGTTCCCCAAGCTTTCTCCTCAGTTATAAAGGTAAATATGTTTGTTAAAAAGCCATTGGATCAGGTAACAAAGGGTTCAGTGGCAGCTCCCTGGCCTCCCTCCCAACACCAGCAAGTTGCTCCTGTCTCTGCAAGAGACAAGATACCCCAGCAGTGACTACACCATAGCACCAAAAAATGTATCTTTACCTTTGTTCTTAAGGATAAAATTGGCTCCTGATGAGGTTCACAGCCTGACATTTCCACAGAAGGCAGTGAAAATGATGGTAGGCTGACATTTTACAGTACTGTAAGCCAATACTGCTGTGAAACACACAAGACCTAGACACGACATGCTGAAATAAGTCACTGTGCCCTCTGATACTCCTACAAAGTTTCATCATACTAATTACAAGGTACTGTGTGAAGGGATGTACCTTTATATACGTGCACACACAGTTGATTGAAAGCTATTCAACAGTGGACAGAGAGTTTAAACTGATGCACTGAGAGAGGGAGAGGCTCCATTAGCACCACGTTTTGCACATGCTCCTCAAGTGTGATCTCTAGTTTATGAGTGAGCACCTCACAGAGGAGTTCTGAGCTAGGTGGATAAACAGTTTTCTAATTAAACTGATGTGCTGGGAAACTCTTCCTTCTGCGAAGCAACAAAGCAAGATGGTCAGTGTGAGACCTGGTGTTATCTGCTAGATCTCAGGGTTGCAAAAACACCCCTCCCATAGTCCACGAAGGCACGGTATCCAGACAAACACTTCAGAACAGGATTTGGTTACGCCACTGCTAAATCCTTTATGGGAATTGTTTTGCACAGACAAGGATCGGCTGTGGCTGGGAGTGTTGGAAGCTCTGGATGAAGCATCCCATTCCCCCCCTGCACCACGCCAGGACAGCTTTTAACATTCATAAAGCATCCTGAAGGATTAATAATCAGCACAAAGGAGCAGCTGAACAGTGCTGCCACTTTTATATCTTCCCAGAATAAATGCTAGCTGATTTTAATTGTGTTTCATGCCTTCCTTAGACAAGCAACATAAACTTGGGAAGATTTCACTCCAGAATGAGCAACAGACAAGCTCCATAGCATGGGAGTGCTATCACAGGAGTACAGCATGCAAAATACAAGGATAAGGAACCCCCTGCACATCCATTCCTAAGGTTTCTAAACATCCTGCCTGCCACGTGCCTCTTGCACTTTAGATTTTTAGCAAGGCCATATTAATACCACTGTTAGGCCATGTGCCACTCTGGCACTGTACCCAAGCAGAGCCAAAGTTATTCCATATCCCAAAGAGCGCATGGGAAGTGCTGCCAGAGACATACAGCGAAACTGGGGGCTCCTTGGAAGCAGTGAGGAAATACTTCCTGCTCAAGAGCCTCCAAACTGTGCCTGCCTCACAGAAAAGAGGCACTGAAGAAGTGTAATGAGGCAGCTTGTCAGGTGTTGTGGTGGCATCTTTTGCTGCAAGAGGCAAAAGTGTGTAAAGGTCTTGAGAATGGAAAACAATGAACAACAAAGGGTTGAGTCGTGGACTGGTCAGGGGTGAGAGGATGTTTCTTATTACCAAGAGAAACAGAGCAAGGGTGACAGGAATCATGGCAAAGAGCCCTGGAAATACAAAAGAAGAGCTGATGTTTGATGTACAAGGAGCCAGGGAGAGAGAGAGGCTAAAACCCATGAAGTCATTTCAGTTTGGTGAAGTAAGACTGCAATTCTCAAGGCAAGTTTGCTACAGTAACAGAACCATAACAATTAAATGTGTGCACGGATAAGAATATTTTTCCAGCAGTTACCCATCTGCCATGCAGTCCCCTCACACAGCAGCCTTCAGTCTGTGACCCAAAGAGAGCTGAGTAAATAATGTAATTGTCACTCAGAGAAGTGTCTTGGGAGTGCTCAGATCACTTACAGTAAATCAGGGGCAAGAGGAAACCAACAGAAAAATCTGGGGAAGACCAAGGAGTACTGAAGTCCAATAGCTCCACAAAAAGTGGAAACACCTCTTTCCTGCGTGAGTTAAAGAGAGAACCAAAGATGGAGATTAAATATCACCAAGTGCACCAACAGTAGATGGAGCTGTGAGATAAGAGGAAAAAAAATAACCTTTAGAGGGCTAAATAAAATAGCAATTCTGAAAATGAAGGCCTAAAACCCTTTCTTCATGTAAAGTAATGGTAGACAACCCACCAGAGCTGAATTTGAAGGAGTATGACAGCCAGGCCATGTCAGCAGAAGGAGCTGCAACACCTTGTCACTCTTTTTCCTGCCCATGGCTAGCACAGGTTAAATTCCTGCCAACCATCTGCCAAGATCAGCCAAGCACTAGGCAAACACAAACTCAACCTGATTTAACAGCCTCCTGGAGGGGTGGCTCACATTTCCATGCTGTGCACTCTGCATTACATTCACATACACAACACCACCTGAAATTTTTTCACAGAAGCACAGACAAAAAAAAAGTACTCTGTTTTCTTGAGTTTTTTTAAAAATTGTATTAGTTATCAGGGGCCTGTTCATCTCTGGAAAGAACAAGCAAGAGTTTGAGATAAGGGCTAAGGAACAGTAGTGATGTATAGAAAGATCTGTGGAGACAACTGGTATCACTCTTACTGCCATCAGCAAGTCTATAAATGGACTTCACCAATACAAGCCCTACCTCACATCCAGAGTCCAAACAAAGCTGGACAACTCTTAATAACTCCAGGTGGAACTATGAATTTTACTTGAAACTTTTCTGTAAACAGGAAAAAAACCAAACTCTGCTCCTGCATCAAATGGATTCCTGTATTAGGAAACATGCAGCGACCCACAAGTGTAAGAACAGCTTTATTTTTCAGGGATCTAAGAGCTGTTCTAGGACAGGCTCTGACATCTCATTCTTCTGTGAACATCCTCTGAAGAAGCAGGTTCAGGATTATCTGAAACTAAGGCACAAAAATGGAGTAACTTCTAGCCTTGTTCACTGAAGAAAGACCCAAATATCACTCCAGTGAGAACAAGCAACAAAAGGGACATTTTATATAAATTTTAATTCTTTTTTTCCTCCCACAACTTTTGTCATCTCCAGCCAGCTTTTGACAAGGAAAGAACTGGAACCTTCAGAGCAATGCTGCAAATCTTTTTGGAGCAAGACCACACACACATGATGAAGCAACATTATCAGAGCTGTTTTGCAGAGACCTGGAAAAGAGCCTGTGTCCAAAGTCTAATGGCTGGTCTCAGCAGTCAGCCTGATAAAAGATATCATCTGCTCTTAGCAGTCTTGCTTCTTAACTTAAAAAAAAATAAAATAAGGATGTTTTCTATATAAGCAGCTGATTGGCAGCATTCACTAAGAATTCACTAGAGGTGGCTCTGAGGCCTAATGGTGCTAATTGGAGTCCAGGGCCTCCTTAAGCTATCAAATGGATTGTCAAATGGGAATTCCGTGCATACTTACAGGATAATACATCAAAGTATATGATTAATTTTATCAACAATAACAGGCTTGAAGTACAGGGTGAGTTTCAGTTTGCAGTCACAGAGATGAGTGTAAAATCACACAGCTGCACATCAGGCAATCAATTTTTCTTATTTTTGTGAAGCTGAGCTTTAAACCATGTTGTGTAATTTATAAATCACCGAAACCTGCTGATTACACCATGCATACCAGGACTCAACTAATTTCCAGACACAGTAGAAACCACAGAACAGTCTTTGGGCCCTTCAGACTATTAAGATAAATGCTAATTACTTGCTCCTTGATAGTAATGTATACCTAGATGTAATTTACAACATGGAAGAGCTGGTTAAGCCCTTTGTTATTTAAAACTATTTTATATATTGTGTTTTTTAAATCAGCATCGCATCAAAGCCACAAATGGCACCAACAATTGTGCTGATCATGGGAATAAAAACTACCACTGTCAGACTCTGCTTCCAGTGTGGCACTGAGTAACAGAGAGGTGACACAGCCCAGGATTCATTCCCACTCCCACCTGAGCAGAGACTGCACCTCTAACAGGCACAGAATAAATGTAGCAGGATATGATACACACACCTTTGCTTTGATTCCAGCCTAAAGCTGAAGCCCAGTTAACAATCCATGCTGAGCAAATGCACAGCTGCCCCAGCCATGTGCTGCTCCCAGCACAGCCTCTGCACCCCTGCACTCCGTGAGCCTGGGCAGCAATGACCCCACAGCAACACAGGGGCTCTCTACACTCAGCTGACACGTGAGTGGCACTGAGAGAGCACAGCCAGGAAAAGGAACCCGGGAGGGAGGGGACAGCAAACACCTTCTGTTTGTTTCTAAAAGCTCAAACATTCAATTGCTGCAAGAGAACACAATAAAAAAATAATGGAGCACTATTTAGATCCAGTGACTGCCAAAGCCAACAATACAGAATCTCTCTGGTGCCCAGTGTGGGTAGTCAGCTGTACAGTGTGCTAAAAGTTGAAATATTTTATTCTTGCTGTAGCAAAAATAAATAAATAAAGAAATAAAATTGTGACTGGAAGCACTGCATTAGAATTCCAGGCAGAGCAGTAATTTCTGCCTTACTGCAAGGACTGCTGGACCATTTGGAAGATAAGTAAGAAGGGCAGCATTCACCTGGGAATACAGCAAAGGTGGAAAGAGAAAAGCAGTGCTGTTGATCTTTTCTTGGAGAGTTGTCTTGCTAGGTTTTAGATCACAAAGAGTTTCTGGCCAAATCACGTGGATCAATTTGTCCCAATTCTGGCACCAGGAAGACACATTCTTAGAGACATTCCTAAAAATCCCAGAGCAAGCAAGCAGGGAAAGTGGGGAGTTTGTCCATCCCAGTGCAAACACCTGCATAAGAGCCTTAAACCACATACATGGATCACACAAGGAACACAGAAATTACACAAGGACTACAATTTAAGCTGACTATTGCAATTTCCCAATGGCAAACACATTTTACATCTTTATTTCTTTTAACAGGGAAAAAAAAACCCAACCAAACCCTGCTGCTTTCCTTCTTTCTCCTCATGGGTTCAGTGATGAGGGTTAAAGCTTGGACTGACAAGCAGAAACACGAGCACAGCTAAGGGAATAGCAAACTAAGAAAGCTACGAAAACTTTCTACCCAGGGCAACACAACGGGGACGTGCATCCTCACATTTCTGTTTCTATTTCATACAGGCCAGAACATTTGTCTTTTTCTTCACTGCTGCCTTCTGTGTGCTTTAATTGCATCATGCTAACAGGCAGTTGACATTTTACAACGTGCTGGAACAAGGGATTAATGTTTTAAGGGATGTAAAGGCTGTGATTTCAAGCTGCTTTTGTAGGGAACATTGTTGTCAACAGAAGGTTGTAAGAGGAAGCAGTAAAAGCCATGTCCAAATTGATGTGGGGAAGAGAGGATTCCAAATTTTGAGATTCTGATAAGATTTTGATTGTGTGTTGAAATGATAGAGTTACACATCACTCCTCTTTCCCGCAGCACTCAGTCTTTTCTATTATTTCCCCTGTCCAAGTTAGAATATTAAAGGAAGATCTCCAAACCCACAAAGCCATCATGAAAAGAAAAAAAGTAAAAATCAACATATACTCCAGCTGCAAAAATTTGCAGAATGCTCTAACAGAAGCCCATGGCTGCCACAGAAAACAAGCAAAAACTTTCTGTAAAACAGGCTATGGCAGGAACAGAGGGAAAAACTTGAGAAAATACTTTGATCACAGCAGTAAGTGCCTCATTCACCCTGGTGGAACCCACTGTTTGCTTCTGAGGCATCACTGGCTCCTTCCCCAGTGACTCAGAAGGGATAAAACCCCAGGAACACCGAAATCACTGCACCAAAACACTCAACCAGAATCAGGGGATCGAAACTGGGCTGGACACTCCCTTTTCCACACTCAGAGGGTGCCACTAAAGAGGCCCCCAGACCTTCTCCATAGAACAGAAATAGGAAATAGAAATAAAAATGTATTTATGCTTGGTGAGGGTTCATGCTCTGAGTACCACAATTCTGTGAAGGACTGCAAAGAAAAAATATCAAGCAAAAATACCTAGTGATGATTGCCCAAACTTTCACCTTCTGTTCTTAAGGATTAAACTTGAAACCTGAAAAAGGTGACCCCAGTATGGCTACAGAATAATTTATGAAGTTTTTTTGTTGGGGACAGTTTGGCAATGTAAAAAGGTTAGGACAACATAGTAAAGTCAAGGCAAAATAATATAATCTCAATAAAATAAGTAGCATATTTTACATTTAGTGTCTCTGTGTTATTTCCTTTTTCTTCATAAAACTCTGATCAAAAGAGATATTTTCCTCCATATCCTTTTCCCCCTCCGACGTAAATGAAAAAAAAGAATAGAGTGACTCTCATTACAACTCGCCTGGAGCATAATGAAGGGTTTTGGAGAGTTGCATGTGTCCATTTTTGTCCTTTAAAACCACTTAGGTGGTGATTTATTCAAGTCAGCTTGAAGTTTGTTGCTGGCCCAGTGGCTGAAGGGTCAGCAGTGCCACGAGAATCCACACTTGTGCATGTACAGGCACGTAGTGCTGTCCTATTTATATTTGCATTTGAACTCTGCTGGTCCAAGATGCATCTGCAGCAACACAGGACTCATGGAAGTCACTCAACTCTCTGCTGTTTCCCATTTTAAAAAGCATGCCTGTTGGAGCTTATACATGATAAATGAGCTTGAATATTTTTGCATCATTTGAATGGTAATGGTTTCAGCACTGGAAACTTTTTATCCAGAAAAGCTCATGAGCACACACAAATATTCATGATCTCACTATGGTCAAGTGATCCTGGTTAGAACTGAATAAAAACATATACAGACATTTAATACAGGACTGCAGTAAAGAATTTGCAATATTGAATGTATTAAGCATTCCTCGTATAAACAAGAAAAAACTATGATGACATTTTCAGTTTGATGTATTTGGAGATGTAGTAGATAATAATATTAAATAAACAAAGAAGAATAATGTATAAAGGAAATATGCAAACGTGCAGAGAGACAAGTATATACCTTCATCCAAGTGGTTGGACTATATGATGTAAACAGTTGAAAGTTGGATTTCATTTAATAAGACAGTTTTGGCAAAGATTTTAATTCATCACCTAAATCTTCTAATCAATTTCAGTGTATAAATTAAGTCTCAGTCAAACTTTATGCTAACCTTGTTTCATTTTGTAATGGTTTCCAATAAAACGCCACATAAAACTTCATGGATCATTCTTATGTACAGTGATTTTTCTGTGAAGTTTTATATAAAAGATCTTTATATAAAGATACACAGCATAATTTTTAAAAAGGGTAGATTGTCAAGTACTTCTTTCTAACTGACACTGGAAAAAGAAAAGAAAAAAGGACCAGTGCAAAGCATCTTGTATTGAAATTAAGTTGTCAGTTCAGTGTGTTCTCAAAACAAAGCCTTGTAAAAGAATTTCACTTAGGACTTCTAGGACAACCACTTGGAGGTTGTGTAAAGTTGCACCTCAATACAGAAAGGCCTTGATCTTTTCATCAGGCACATATTTAATCCTGTGATTGTGCTCACTGCAGTGAGGCTTGCCATGGAAAAATTGTAAGGCACACTTTAATACTTTTCAAAAGTAAATTTGCCATCATTCTGATGAAAGAAATTTTCCACTTGAAACAGCTCAACTGCAACAAATTGAGGTTTTATTTTACTTATAAAAATACAGGCAATAGTCTGCATAGGCACTTTATAACCTCCTTGAAGCCTAAATCTCCTAAAGCTACAAATAAATTCCTTCCAAGAGAAAGATGCTTCTCTTCAGACATTCTTAGAATTCCCCATGATCATTACTGAACAGAGGGACTATTCATGGTGATCTTATCACTGACTCCCACGTATTATATTTAGTCCAAAGCCTGCTCCAGTGCAGGCAGGTGGAATGCAAGTGATTTCATCTGGCCTGCATTCGGCCCTCACGGACCTAATTACAATGCTGGATGGAATGAGCTCAGGGAGAACACATGAAATAATTTACAGTACCCTTATTCTGTGCTTCGGGAGAGTCACAAACCCAGTTGCATCAGTTTGCTCACTCAAAGCCAACCAAATCTCTCTCTCATCTCTTTGTGTTTGCCAAAAATTGAGAATACAGAAAAAGAAAGCAATGAGTTTGTATTTGTCACTGTTTACAACAGATGGATCGTGAGAGCTTAAAAACCACAGCTGAGCTGGAGAATCAAAAGCAGCTTTTTAGAGCTGAGCTCTGAGCTTTTCCTGGCCATGCTGAAATGCCCAGCAGGAAATAGTTAATATTTGTTCACTCTGTTTTATCCCAGACTCCACAAGACTCTAGTGACAACTTGCATTCCTGCTTTTTCCAGGCTGAAATTTCTCCCAAGGATCGCCTTTTTTTAAAGAATGCTCATTATGAATCAGGCAATGAGTATGATTTTGAAATCAATGCAAATTCTATCACTAACTTAGGAAGAGCTAGGATTTAATCCAAAGAATGTAGCCATATGCTATTTAACATTATCTGTAACATAAACTGTGATGTGAAATACAGTCTGACTGTTGAAAGGACCAGAAAATTGTCTAGCAGCTTCCTGCTTTGCCATATTTCCCAAATCCATCTGCTATAAACTTGAGTTCAGTTTTTGTCAATTCCCTACAAAAGAACATTTTTATTAAAGAAAAATAAAATTAAAAGGCACAAAAGTCTAATAAGTTTCTTCACCATGCAAAACCAGGAACATTCCTATGTATAAATTTTCCCCAGTAGTGTATCTGGCTGGTGTCAGGTTGTCAAAATGATTGACTTGGTGAAGTCTGAAAATAGGAGTGACAGGAAATTCTACAAAGAATGGAGTTTTTGACACTTCAAAGACAGAGCTCGTTGGCTCAAAGCATCTGATCATGAATACACTGACCCAGGTGCAAGGAGGCAGTGAGCACCACTCTCCTACCTACAGTGGGGAGATGAAAGATGCTTTTGAAGAGCTTTGAAGGGGAAAAAGGGAATTTCCCACAGGACTAGACCTGAGCATCCCATACCAGAGATCCAGGGCTTCCTGGTCAGCATGAGAGCTCACCCAGGCAGCTGAGAGCACCTGAGTGACTTGGCTCAGCAGCAGATTTAATCCCACAGCTCTCTCTGGCTGTACAGTGGAGCCTGTCTGGATTTACAGACTCCATGGGATAACCTCCACTCCACCAAATGGTCATTTACAGTGGAAGTTCCTCACACAGGAGTTCCCCACTCCTGGAATATCTCTTTTAATTGACACAAATCTCTAGGGTTTGCTTCCAGTAAATTTTGAACAGGCAATTTTGACGAGGGGATGCTTTACTGGATTCTGTTGCAGTTACACGCTTTGAATGTAAAGTTTTTTAACATTTATTAAAAGGTTCTTCAGCATCTCATAACTTTTCTGTAGGTATTTGAACCATTTGCTTATTTTAAGAGGACTGTGAGTCACTGTTGTCCAGAGAAGCCTTGGTTGCCCCATCCCTGGAAGTGTTTAAGGCCAGGTTGGATGGAGCTCTGATCAAGCTGGTCTAGTGGAAGGGGGGCTGGCACAAGATGATCTTTGACGTCCCTTCCCACTCAGGCTACTCTTTGATTCACTAACTCCAAAGGTTAAGTTAAAAAAGCAAAAAAAAATGCTATTTCATTACATTCAACAGCATTTCTGACAGTCTGTGCAGTTTTATGGCAATTTTTTTTCAGTAGTGAAGAGTAAGAATTTACAGAAGACAAGCCTCTTAAATCCTCCAGGATTCCAATTTTCTACACTGTAATAGGCTGTGGCATAAATCTCTGACAAAGAAAGCCAACAAATCTCCTGCCAAAAAAGTCAGAACCTGTTAGGTGCATAATCAATTAAAAAGAAAACTTAAGCTATTATCTGCCATGTAAGACATCTCCCAACTGCACCTTGGAATTAAAATAGTGCTTTATATGGATCACTGTGTATAAGGCCAGTTTTGCCTTTATTTGTGCGTGTGTGTGTACCCATCTTATTTGCAGTGCTGCAAAACAGAACTGAATAAACAAATGGTTCAACAATTGATTCATGCAACTCAACTGGAAGATGGTTTATTTCATTTATGTTTCCAAAGGAGAATGTCTCACACGTGCCCCAGCTGCACTCACCCTAATTTAACAGAAATCAGCCAGGCAGCCTCTGAGTCAGTGAACCTTTGCTTTTCATCACTTTGCCATCCCCAGCAGTAGCTCTGTGCCATCCATTCACGTCACCCATTTCTCCATGCTATCAGCAGCCCTCCACCCATCCACACAAAGCTCTTTGGCTTTGTGTCACTGCAGGAGCTCAGTTTAACCCTTCTCCCTTGATTAGAAAGGCTGTTAATTCAGGAAGATATCATCGCCTTAGAATCTGATGCACTTCAAATAAAACAATAACAGTCCCATCATTGCAGTTTAAATCTAACCAGCTGCTGGCTCATTTTTAGGATTTTATTGCAGTATTTTCCAATGTCTTGTGCTGTTCCTGCATGTTACTGTGTGAGTGAAAGAAAATTCCACTGTCTGTCACTCCCATAAATGTTCTCCAGTTAAAAATAAATCAGACAAATAAATAACCAAAAAAAAAAAGTGACCAGGAGTGCAGCTTCACACAGTTGTGACTGCTCATAAAGGATGTGCTGACAGGTCCTAAGTGACTGAATGCATAAAGGTGACCTTAAAAATAATATTAACCACTGTGAAGGCAAAAATCTGTATTTCACTGACAGTTTTCTGTTGAGTTTTCTGTTGTGTTTCAATTTCAGCATATTGAGGCCGGTCCAGGAGTGCTTGAAACAACCTTGTAACCTTTGAGCTATCTCAGATACTCTGAAGAATGCAAAACAGAGTCTGATAACAAGGAAAGTGTCATAAAATACTTCTCCGAAGATGTTAAATAATCTTTTGCTGCTTTTATTTCTCAAATAGTATAGTTTTTTCTACCCCAAAGCCTAACCTGCAGTGGAAGATTGATTTTCCTTAGGTCTATCAGCTTTGCATCACTAGGATACAAAGAACATATCCTTTGCAGAGTAGATAAATCAATTTTTACTAAGATGTCTGCTCTCACCCTTGGGCTTGTACTGG
This sequence comes from Petroica traversi, assembly GCA_025920805.1. Lineage (NCBI taxonomy): Eukaryota > Metazoa > Chordata > Aves > Passeriformes > Petroicidae > Petroica > Petroica traversi. Next base: position 2,662,258 of record JAHLSL010000010.1, read on the forward strand.
TTCAATTACATTAGCCAGTAAAATAAATAAACATGTTACAATATTAACTGGCAAAATCAGAATCAATACAATTTGAATTCAGATGAGAGCTGAATCCCAACTATTGAAACCTACCAGAAACTAAATTTGAAAGAATATCTCTTATCCAAACGAGGCTGAGTTGCACAAAGGAACATCCAGAACCCTTAATTACAGAAATTTGTGCTTGGATAAGTAGAGGTTTGCTTGTTTGTTCACCCCAGTGTTGAGCCACCTCAAACACAGCTCCTGATGCTGCAGCTCTCTACCCATTTTTTAAGCAAGCCAATAATGCTTTAATCAGGCACAGGCTCTGAATTAAGGCAGGTTAAGCTGTGCCTAAAACCTGCAAGCAAAGTGCTAAACTCAAGACTGATAAGTGATAAATACTGCAATAAATCACAGCATAACAAAAATAAATACCTGTGTCTGCATCATCACAACATCATCCTGACACTGGATCATCACTGCCTGTTGCTTCCACCTAACCTAGAAACTAAATTACCCAGTGCTGCCTCTGCAGTTGTTTTCCAATTTGCTGATCCAAGGGGAGAAAAAAAAAAATAGAAAACAGAAAAGAAAACATCCAGCCAAAATATGACAAAGATAAGTTGCTTGCCTTCTAATTTTGCCAAAATCTTCTAGGAAATGAAATCAGAATTCCCTTGTGCTGCATTGCAAACGGAAATGCCACGCTCCAAGAGCACTCAATGAATGTTACACTGCAGCTGAGCAGGACAATAAAAGCTTTGTGACAAACAGTCCCAGTGCCCCACCACACAGACTCTTTTCCAGTTATCCTTAAAAGCAGAGACAAGCCAAAAGGAATAATAATATTGATTCTGCTTGACATACATTTCCTAGCAGACAACAGACTACTGTGGAAGAAGGCCTGGTGACAGATTTTATGTACAAACACAAACCAGCCCTGCCCAGCAGACCACCCAGATCATTAAACACAGTTCTACTGCACGTCCCCTGAAGACACTTCCAGATCAGATCCATTCTGGAAGCAAAATTTTTACGGCTTAAATTCCGGATAGTAAATAATCCTAATCCTAGTTGTCACACATCAGGACTAATCTATAACATTCTGTGTTTGTCCAGAGTAGGAACTTGGCCCTGTACTGGCAAAAGAGCCTTGGTACAGCACGAGCCACAACTTCCTTCCAACACCAGTCATGCAGCCATCCCCATTCTAATGTAGGTCCAGTCACTCCTGTGTTTACCATATGGATGGAGTAAGCAAAATGGCCTTAAAAGTCAGCAGCAGCTCCACCTCTCCCTCTGGCAGCAGCAGCAGTTGAATTTGCCAAGTGGAGAAAAAGAAAATCCACAGGAAGCAGCAGTAAAGTTGAATAATTTTTAACGTGTTGGAGGGGGGTTTTTTTGTCTTCGAGAAATAGAAAATAACTTGAAAACAATCCTATGTTTATAGCAGAAGCGGGATACTATCTGCAAACACAGCCTGATCAATTTTTCTCCTTATGTGGATATATCCTGGAGCAATGCACACACTCCCAAATCTCAAGATCCCTAACACAATAAGGCATGAGAGCTCTCAGAAGAATATCCCAGTACAAAAAAATAAACATTTCTTTATACTAATCTTAAAATATCATATCCACAAATTATGCTTTTTAGGGATGGAACGCAGAGAAAAGCTTCTTATGAAGCATTTAGTTTTATATTTATGAGAATTAATTCTGTAAAGCTCAGTTGATAAGCTCCTGTTAATTATAATGCTTTCTGTGCATGCCTTTCATCTGAGGTTCTGGAAGCACTTGGAAAATCTTAATTAGGTCTCAAAGCACTGCTGTGAAGGAGGGAAATTCTCCTTGCACAGAAGACAAGGTGCAGGCAGCTTATGTGATTTGCCAAAGGTCACCGAAGGGCTCCGGTGCCAAAGGGCACAGGGCAGACAAGAGCAGAACTGTTCCCTCCCTCACCCTCAGCCCAGGGCACATCTCAGAACCCTCCATCACTTACTCCAGTCCCTCACACAAAGCTTTGCCAGTCACAGACTGAACTGCTGGCCACAGAGGATGAAGTTTTTCCCATGGAAGGTGCTCTTCCAGCTTGGGGCAGTTGTGTGAATTCCTCTCCTTTACACCAAACTGGTCAACACAGACACAACTGTTCCTTAAAGCCAAAGCTAACTCTGGCTGGTATGGATTAAATGCTGTGCCTGGAAGGCTGAAATAGCTTATAGTACCAAGGTTTAAAATCTCATTTTCAGCCCTGCCTGACTACTTACACCACTGCTATAAAACTATAATGGGTAAAATCTCACCTGAAGCTGATTAAATCTTTACTGATGTAATGGAAGAGTGGCAAACAATCCATTTACATTTTTCTGTGAATATTTACCTCTACTGCAGCTCTGGGTTCTGCACTGGAGCATTTTGCCTGCCAACTTCCTCTAACTTCTGCCCAAATCTTCAAACTCCCTCTGCCAATTGTCTGCTTCAACAAATCATAAACATTGAAATATGCTTTCATTTGCTTAAAATAAAGACAGTAATTCAATTTGAAAGGATTCATGATAGCTGCAATACAAAAGTGAGGTGAGAAAATGACTACGTTGCAAAATAAAAGCTCTATCTCATAAAAAATCACCAGAAATAAGGCCAAACATGATTGTTTCTTTTAACTGTCAGCTAAAATACATTCAGCTTTCTACACAGAATTGTATTAATGTGTCTAACAGGACAGCTGATGAATACACAATGTGTGCCCATAAGTAGAACCAGATCCACTCAGACACCCCCAAAATCCCCATTTTTCAGGGGTGATGAGCACACACAGCATGAAACCCTCCTGCTCACCAAGAAGAGCAGGTTTCTGGTGACAGCACACCTGAGATGGATCCTCCTCTGAAATGCTGACACTCGCCACAGAGCCTTGGGGGCTGAAAATCAGTTTCCCTCTGTCAGTTTAAACTCAACCAGCTTTAACCTTTACCTAAACCAAAACAAATCGTGAGTAACCCCCACTCAGCAGTGAGGTGCTGCTACCGAAACCAGAATATCCAGGATACCACTCACTCATTAGGCTGAAAGAAGTTGAATTTTTTGAGCAGGGAACAGACCACTAACAAATTATTCCAACCTCCTTTCATGTTGGGTCATAATTTCAGCTACTTCTTTAATCACTCCTTGACAATACAAGGTGCATTTTTATTCATTTTAGATGTCACTCTGCTGCTTCACACTAGTCATTAATTTGAAGCTCTTACATTTGGAACCATCATTTACTACTCAAACAGTACTTGGTGACACACAGAGACTAAAGAGTTGTCAAACAGAATGACACAGAGTTTTAAAAAGTTAGCAAAGCAGTGAAAGCTTTAAGATTTAAAAAACCCCAAACAACAAGCCTTGCAAATAGTATTTGAAAGATGTAAATGTAGGCGTAGTCAGCACTACCAGAAAAAAAGAGAAAAAAACAAACCTTGAATGAAAACAAACTTTTAATAGAGGCCTTCAGTAAGTCTGATGTGCAGTGCTTCTGATAAAAGGCTGTAGTAGCCCCTTTGGCGCCTAAAAAAGCTGAGTTAAAATGTTTCTCACACAGGTCCTATTGAGATGAAAACCCTGAGGAGAAAGAGAAGACCTGGTTCCAAACTAAACCAAACCAAACCAAGGTTACCCCAATACTTTCACATAACAAGAGCAAGAAATCTGCAGTTGTGACACCACCATCCCTCTGCTACCATGGAGAAATGACCACTGCCAGCCCCTCAGAATGAGCTGCATTCCAGGGGATTATAATTCCCTTGAAATTAGTTAGAGATGTCTCAATTTACTGTTGTGCTTTGAGATAAGCACAACTGAAAAAAATCGCAATACTAAGAATATCTAAGTGTGTGTTGGCCCCAAAGGGCACTGCAAATTGGAGGGGAAAAAAAAGAATTCCAGTCTTCTAACTCTCAGGCATGGGAACAGCTCTCATAGGAGTATCTGGACACATAATTCAAATCTCAGTCAATACTTGGAAAACGTACAGAACACACTAATTCCCTGAATCCACTGGCACAGCCAGTCAGAGCCCCTTGTTTACAGCTATTCAGCTTGCAAGGAAGCCAAAGATGGGCTGCATTAATTTTATATCGTGTTTTTTAATTAAATCTTTCTGGCTACCCAGAACCAAATTTTCTCTTCATAAGATGAGTCTTCACTAGATGGCTGTAAATAGAGCATGGATTCATTTCCATATACAGAGATCCAAATATACTACCCTTCACTAATGGGGAAAATCAGAAAGCCCCATGTTAAATAACAACTCATCTGATATTTCTCAAACTTGTCACACACATTTTAGCAGAGCAGGGTGTCAGTAGCATCTGGAAAGCAACACCTTGAGAAGAACTGCTCCTGCTTCTTGTCACATGCAAGTTATCACCATTCCTGATATACTGCTCATACTCATTTTCTTTTATAAAAATGAATTTTAGCAATGAAGTGCAAAAGCACGAAGCCATAGAAGGCAAAATAGCAACAGGAAATTCTGTCCATCTTTCATGACACATTCAAGTTAACTTTTAAGCTAAAAAGCAGAAAGCTTTGAATATACTGTTTTCAAAAAGTATTCTACACAACAAAAAAGGGAAGGCTGGTTTCATTTCCAGGCATTGCCTGTTAATGATTTGAGAACTAAATACCTATTGTGAAATTCTAGCAGCTACGTGACTCAATTGTTAAAATGATTGCAACACCATTCAATAATTTGATTGTCTGTAGCGAGAACTGTTAGATACATAATGGTCCTGAAAATATGGGATTCGTTTAACCAGGGATCAGGAAGCTTCTCAAAATCTCACAAATTACTTACGAGGGAAAAGTCAAGAATTAAGAACTTCTGACAAATCTCATGTCTCAGCTTCTAAAGGCCAAGACATTCAAAAATTATCATTCTGGTGCCAAGCCATTTCAGCAGAACACAAGAAAAAACAATGTTTGGCTTTAATTATCATATAGTATCAGGGGAAAAAAGTAGTATTATTTTTTTAAAGTAACAAATCTATTTAACACATAGTCAAACAAAAGCCAGTCTCAAATAGGTAAATTATGCTGTGTGAGGAATCCCTACAAGCAGTTATCTTTTACAGAGCATGAATTGTGTAACACCACAAGGACTCCTAGTGTGTCTCTGAGTATTCAGCAGCAGCTCTGGACAGCAAACTGTTGTCCATGCCCTGTGTCTGGCCAACATGACAGTCCTTGCATCAATGCCTTGAAACACTTCAAGAATTTCACCCCTTCATGAAAACCAAACCTACTCAGTCAAGAGGAAAAATAAAAAGAAAAAACAAGATTAAGAAAAATTATTTAAATCAGTTTGCAATCTGATACTTCCAGCACTCATTTAAGACCGGTTTAGAAAAGGTAATTTTTATTATCAAACCAAGCTTTGGTAAAATCTGGTAGGTAAACCTTGATAATTTTCAATGAAGACTGTTGCTGACTTTTCCATACACAAAATGCAAATCACAAAGACCCTCTTGCCCCCTGCAAGACCTGGCACATAAGCCAAGGAGCTGCTGCTCCTGCTCCAGTCTCATGAGGAAATGGAAGCTGGCAGCTCAGCCCTCTGAAGCCACTTGGTTTCCCCCTGCTCCACAGGCACATTGGCACAGCCCTGGGCAGAGAGCCTGGTCCCTGCCCCTGGCTGGCACAGTGCCTGCAGCAGGGAAATTTGAGATGAGGGGTAAAAGCTCCTAGGCTGCACAGGGAAAGCTGTGCAGTGTGGGGGTGAAGGAGGCAGAGAACACAAAGAGAAGGGTGTACCTCAGGTTGGAGCTCGTGGAGGGGGAAGGTGGAGAACATGCAGTTATGGGAACACAGCAAAAATGAAAGTTATAGAAAGTAGGGGAGCTGTGACTCACTTCAGGACTCAGGTGGTGCACATGCAGAGCAGGAAGGGTAGAATTCAGTTGCCAGAATCAGCAAGGGTCAGCAACAGGCACAGTTAGGACCATTAGGATCCCAGCAGCAGAGCTGCTCATTCTCTCACCTCCACTCATCTCTGCTCTGTAATAGGAAAGCTGCTCTGTAAAGCAAGCTGTCATCTCAAAAGAGAGGGACATGATTCACTGGAGCACAGCAGTGTGCAGTTGAGCAAACAGAGCCATTCCAGACCACAGGGCCCAGACACAAAAGCTCCTCCTGTTCCCAGCTCCTCACCCTGCCTCAGCAGAGGGAAAGACTTACCTGAGAATTATCACAAGGAGAAAGGATGGGGCAGGGACCAAAACTACTGAAGCAAGAGTGAATATGAGCCTTAACCTGACACTTCCAGCCACATGGGAAGTGCCCTAGCAAACTCTTGCTCTCTTCATTTTGCATGGGAGAGCAAGCAGTCCAGGTTACCTCCCTGTTTCTACACCTTCCAGGAAAGTCCTTGATCACTTATTGTGTGTCCATGTTATGATTTTGTAATTACACACTCTGATGCACTTTCTTTTTCTCTGCCACTCTTTCCCTCCTCAAAACAATATTGATCATACTACTTTCAAATGTTAAAAAATTGCTGAAATCCAGCAGCCAGCACTAACTCTGAGCTAAATTCACTTTCTCTTTGCATAGTGCCTTCCTCACTCAAAATTTTATAATTTTGACACGGATTATTAATAGGGCTGGTTTAACGTTTTCCACTCAAAACTGAGATTTTATGGAAAACATGCATTTGATGACATTAAATTTTGCTTGACCCCATTCTCCGTTTTTGGGCTGTCATCATTGGACTGATTTTTTTTTTTCCTTAAGGGAAAACAAGTTGTGATGAGCTGTAGTTTCACACATTTCTGGGTGAGGATTCTGCATCTTGTGCCTGTCTGCTTGGCACGTTAAACACTGCATCCATCCATGTGAAAGATTTTTCTCAAGTCTATCACCACTGCTGTTTTCCAGTCCACCTTACTGAGAGAGTCTGCAAAAACTGATATGCATGAAAGTAACATGCATAATCATACTTTAATGAAAGATATGCATAAAATGTAATAAATTACACTAAAACTGCAAATACCAGCTTCGCTAGTCCTCAGCTTATCTCCTAACAACCAAAGACAAATGCTTAAGAAAATCTGTCAACTGTTTTATTTCCAAATAAAAGCAAAACACAGATGACCCTATTGGCTTATCTCACTCAGTGGAATTCTCAGGAGTGATGCTATTTTGGTTTCAGGGATGTACTAGACTAAGAGCTGTCAGCAAACTCAGGTAAGTTACACAGAAGTATACTTTAATATACTTCACCCTATTGCAGACTACTTCAGAGACAAGGTTTTTAGGAAGGCTTTTAAAACAAGTACAAAGCCAAGGGTTTTGTCAATGAGTTTACTACACAGCACTTTGTTACTCAAAAAAAAAAAATCTTTCTTCCTTCCCCTCAGATCCTTTGACAGAAAGCAGATGATTTCATTCAGCGAGACTTGCAAAGAAATTCAATGAGGGCAGCATTCCAGATTGCCTTCCGGACACAACATGACATCCTCGTCACCTCCAGAGGAAACACACGCCAGTGCTGAAATTCCTACTGGAACATGTGCTCCCTCTTCACTTGGAAAAATCCCACAAACCAAAGAGCCTCAGCTGCTGTGTGATACCACATGCCAAAACAGAGATAAAGTCTTTGACATCATTCAACCTCCAACAGGAGGAACTCTTTATACAACCACGAGCAGAAGTTTTAAGTAGCAACATTTCTTAAAATGACACTTGAACTGCTCAAAAGTCTTTCTGTTCCCATCTTCCCCCATTGATGCTGTCTCTGTATGAGCAGCTGAACACCCACTCCCAACCCATCCCCAATGGCCATGCTAAAAAGAAAAGGTGGCATTATAATCTTGTTCTGGTTCTTACAGGCAAAGCACCAGCATAAAATACTGTGATCTGAGAGTTGCATTTGGAGTTAGCCTAGACAGTACTAAAGAGACTGAATTTATAACCTAATCCCTTTTGGAGACTTACAACAAAAGCAGATCGATGGAATGCTCTGGTTTTTTCCAAGGATCATCTCATACAGCAAAGATCAAATGAGATGAAAAAGTTGCCTTACAGAATAAGTATCAGCAAATTTCAAAGCACTGGAAACACAAAGTGCATTAGAACGTGGCCCTATAAAAAGGAGGTCTGGGGTTTAATCTCTTATCTGACAATGCCTGCCTACCCACCCTTGAACAATACACTTATCCTTTGTGTTCCACCATCTGTAAAATGGGGGATAACGCCATCTCATGGGACTGGTTTGAGCTTTAATTAATTACTGCTCACAAAGGACTTCAGCTTCCTCAGCTGTAAGGCACTGTTTTAACTATCATCCATAACTCTTGCAACTTACAGCCCTTAGCAGGCAATCCCATTAAATACCAGACTATGCCATATATGTAAAACCCATGGGGCACACAAACATACAAAAGGTTGTGCAAATTATTCAAATTATCTCAGGCTTTGTGACAAGGGAACCTATTTGACTTTCCCACACAGGTAAAGGGTTCATATCTAAATGCTCCAGTAACTCTAAGAGGAATATTCTGTGTTAAGCATTGGACAAAATTTTAGGAGTTTTCAATACTTCTGAAAAAGCCCTTGCCTAAAAAATAGAGTTGGTAAATATCTGTAGATACAAGCAGATGGCTCAAAATATTTCCACCTCCAGATGAAAGGGGGTAACAGTAATAAAACAACAGAGAAACCAGAAATCTGCAGAAGGAGCAAGTGGTTGTATAAAAAGTGCTTTTCTTTTGGGATTGCCATCTTTCCCCTCCAAAAAAAAAGGCCTCTGATGATAGATAGGAAGGAGATGGGGCTGTTCCCATATTGCCTCTAACCAACCTTTGGGACTTGACTTTCACATGAAAATCACACAGCCCTTACTTATTCTGATTTAACAAAATAATGGCTTTATTCTGAGCTACTGCAATTATTCCATTTTAAAATCTCATCTAGATATTCCCTTCTAGAGGATACCAATATGGGCATGTAGCATTGCACTAAAATCCTCAGTACAGAATGCTCTATTAAATAAATTCTCCCAGTTCTGATAGTCTCTGAAGTTTTAGAAAATAAAATGAGAAAGTTAGACAAAAAAAAAAAAAACCACCCTGATATTATTATGCAGCATTATATTTCAAAGAAAGCAAAGTGCTTTGAGTTCAGCTTTTTTTGTTACAAGCATAGTCTGCCTTCAACACAAAAATGCAACTAAAAATGCTAGCAGTGATCATCAGCAATTAATTCCATTTATAGTTAAATGCTGCACCCTCTCAATATGCAAATATCTGCTTTTCCACTTCAAATCTCGAACACTAAAGACTAAAAAATCAGTCAGTTTTTAAACTGCTTTCAAGAAACCAATGAGATTTACCAAAATTTATGAGGATTCCTATTGATTTCACTTTGCTCACAGGAATGTGGTCATCAACATACACTGAGACAAAGATCCTTGCTGAGAAGCCAAGTTTTGAACCATTCTTGCCAGAGGAGCAAGACAAAATCCTGTGTCTGTGGATATAGGCATGGAAAAACATAAACACCTGTACCATATTCTCATGGGAGTTAGGAGGCAGTGGGAATATCAGCAAATCACCTGGAACTGGGGGTTACTGCAGTCATTTACAATGGAGTGATGAATAGGCAAGAGTGAGGCTTCACTGTCAGACAACAGGGCTTGCACAAGTTGAATGCTAATCTGAGAAAACAAATGAAAATTCATTAGCTAACAAACAGGTTGGCCCGCTCCTTCTATCCAGCTGGGATGTTACATCTGGAGAAGTGGCCAATTAGGTGGGTAAACAGCGAGGTGGTTGGGCTCAGCACTTCCCAGAAAAGACCCAGGGTCCTGGCAGCACACAGCGAGCAGAGCACGAGGCAGCAGCGTGCTGTGGCAGGAGAGCGCAGCGACAGCAGCCTGGCCCCAGCTCGAGGGCAGGGCAGGGCAGGGCAGGGCAGGGCTGTTACCTCCTCCTGCTCACTGCTTGTTAGGCCACGCCTGGGACAGCACTCCGGGAAAGGCTTGGAGCAAGTGCAGCAAGCCCAGCACAGCCAGGAGGGGTGACAGCGCTTTCTTTCCCTGTGTGCAGGGGCTGCCTTGGAGAAAGGGTGGCTGCGGGGGACACCCAACAGCAGCTCCAGCAGTACCCGTGGTGGTGTTAGAGGAGATGGACCGGGCTCTTCACATGCTGCAAGGTGGGAGGAGGAGCTGAAATCACAGAGCCTCCACTTCTCTGTTCCCATCCCAGTGTGGCACTCTAAAAACAAGGGATGAGGCTGAGCAGGCCACGCGAGGGAGAAGGATGGGATGGAGATCATGGGAGATGGGCTGGGCATCCTGAGCACAGACCAGCACTCAAAGAGTGGAGGACTGAGGTCTCCTCCCATGCATTTGAGGCTAAGAGGCTTCAGCAGACTCACCACAATAAGCTGGCAGCTGCCTCCAGAGCAGCAGGATGGAGGGAAAACAAAGCTTCCTTCAGTATCAGCAAACTGTGTGAGAGGCATAACACTTGTGCTGTCTTCTATTTATGACAGTTTTATATAATAAAAGAAGGTATTAATTTTTGAGACTTAAAATAAAATTTAATCTGCAAAGGTCAATAAGCAGTGCACAATTACAAACTATATAAAGGCCAAAGAGACTATTGTGTCATTGCTGAGACTTGGTTCTTGTTCTGTAACCTTTAGAATGACTTTCTGTTCAATCTGAGTAATCACGACCTTTCTCATCAAAAAGCTGAGATCAAATTCTTAATCCATTAGGAACATGACAGTGACCTCCCTTCCCTTCATTGTTACAGTATTTTTGTAGGCCACACACAAGTGAATAGACTCAGATGATATTTGGATGTTTGAGGATAAAGGCCAAATGGATATTTTTGCAGACACTGTCACTGGGGAGCAAAGCTGTGTTAGTACGGTTTTCAGTTAAAAGTTTTATCTGCTTGTCTGGGAAAAAAAACCAAATCAAATAGAGACTTTTCCAGCTATTCTAAAATTTAAATAAATGCCTACTATTCCCATTTGTTAATTATGTAAACCACAAGTTTTTAATTTATATAACATTAAACAAAATTCATTGACATTATACACTGCAGCACCTCCATTAAAGTAACTTTTTTAGTGCACTTGTCAATTGTAAAAGCAACTACTTGAACTAAACAACAACACAAGGGAAAAATGATTCTGTGTAAATCCTGGACAGCAGCACACGTGGTAACCGTAAAAATGAAGAACTACAAATCCCCTTAGCTGCAGAGTTAGCTTCCCAGAGAAAATGAGAGTGGAACCCGACTTTAATGCAGCTGGAACGTCTCCCCCCCTAGCTCAGCTGTGTGCCCAGCTGAGTTTTCTGCCTGGCTCCCTGCTCAATGCACCATGTCACACCTCCAGAGGACAAGTCACAGCGTCCTGGGGTACCTGTCTGAAACAAGGCACATGAATCATTCCCCCAAATATGCCTTATCTCTCCTCTTTCTTCACGAGCCACAACAAAGCTAAAATAGGTGCCTTGTTTTAGGCAGCCAAAACCAGGCAAGATAAATCCTACCTGCAGAGCTAGACAACATTATCTCCCAAAACTCTATCTACACCTCTCTGGGCATATACACATTGCCATTTATGTGCCCTTTCTTCTGGATGGCACTTCATTTCTGCTTAACTCGTGCATCAGCCAACTTCTGGTTTTATGCCACCTTCTGCAAACGTTTTCTCTCCCATTTCTCTCTCACAACTCCTGATGTTTTAGGGTTCCTTTGGGTTTTAAAATTGTGGAAATCTCGGTTTAGGATATGCTCCTTCAACTGAAAGGAATCTTAAAAACATCCACTGCATCGTAAGTTTACTTTATAAAATGAAACAACTTCTGCATCCAAAAAAGAAACGTTGTGAGCTCTTCTTTATGCATGTTAATTAACTTGTTCTGGCAATATTTCACCTCATTTCCCCAATGTAATAAATTATAAAATCATTAGAAATACTGCATTTTCCTGGAAGGCAAATACAATACAAAATACAATCACTGCAGCAATGAGTACTTGAGAATGTCACTAATCACAAAAAGCTTAGTATCAGTCACAGCTGTTTTCTAAATAGTACAAAAATGTGGGGAGAGAAATACAGAAGGCTCAGGGAATAGGGCTTTTTTTTAACCTCTTATGATTGTGTTCCCTTGATGTGCTATTCAACCAAAAGTAGAGATGGAAAGATGATTTCTAAAGCCACAAGAAAATAAAACCATTACACAGTATAAGGTCTTGAATTACTTCAAAATCACCAAGTAAGTTAACTACAGAAATTAACTCATAGAGAACATTTTATGACTATAAGTGATCAGAACATTGGCAGCTGTTGTTACCCAGTGAATACCAGGAAAATGTAATTATACAAGAGCACAGCTAGAAAAAATATCTCCCCTTCTAAGTAGGAAAAAGGGAAAGAACGGATGCATCTCTGGTGAAAACTAGAAATTTGACTGAAGTTTATGGCATCTGAAGATACGGGGTAACATTTTTTTGCTTAAGGGGAGGGGAAAAGTACAGACATTAGAGAATATATTCCTTAAAAGCAAATACTTCTAAAAATGTCAATATTATTGTTTTAAACCAAGAAAGTTGTAATTTTACATTATATCAGCAATGTGACTTGACCCTAAAAAGGCCGTTAAGCAGTTTAGGTGTAAGAAGTGACCTACTTGGGTATTGCAGCAGCCCAGTGTGAGCACCCATGGACTTGCAGCAATATTAGATATAAATAAAAGAACAATTCAGAGCTCTCATGCTGCTACCTGCCTGGCCACACAGCATTTCCTCAAGTGCTCCTGCCATTAGGCATGGACAAAACAGCTGAAGCAACCTTCCTTTTCACAGGGCTGAGGCTCTCGAGGAAAGTATTTCAAAAATGCCTTCTGCTGGTCCCTCTGCACAGCTGCTGTCCTGACACCAAGGGCAGCTTGATTCTTTGCACAGAGCTTCCTCCTTGTGAGCAGGCTCAAAAATACATCCCATATAGCAGAGTGCGGGAGCAGGACCTGGGAAAGGCTGAGCTTCATAGGTGTGTATGGTAATCATGTGAAATAAGCCCCTTTTCTTAAAAAATCACCCAGAAACTGCAAAAGGGCTAAATTCAGAAGTGAGTGAGAAATACAGTATCTGGTTTTTCATCTCTGTTTTGGGGGAATCAGCAGGAACTACTGATCTTCTAAATTTGCAGCTGATATTCTAGTCTATAGTTAAGACGTAGCTGATTTCACTAAAAGAAAGGTACTCTCTGAAGTGAAGGAACAGAGCAAGCTGCCTTTGTTTACTGAGCTCTGCAAAACTTCAGCTGTGTAACTTCAGCTCTCCCCTAAAGCCTCCCTTTCACCCAGAGGAACACACAGAGGCCAAAGCAGGTACGTTCTGCTGTTCTCCATCAGCCTCCTCAGCAGTGCCTGAGCTGGGCTAATCACTGGGAAGAACAGCTGCATGGCCTGAACCACAGAACAAACACTCCCTGCCTCTGGAAAAGCTTTTGTCGGAAGCTGTGGGAGCTGCTCAGCAGAGACGGTGCCAGCTCTTCTTCCTCTACAGTGACAATGATCACTTAATGACTGCAATTACAGATCTTTTATACTTCTTACTAATATAAACAATGCTATATCAGGTTATTGTGGAATTTCCACCTTCACATAGCATTAGTTTTAAAATATAAGGTGGAAATTCAATTCTAAAACTCTAAGTTTATAAAGCAGAACAAAACAAGAACGAAACCATCCCTTCACTGCAGGCAGAGAGAGAGGTAAAGAAAAATAATTCCATCATATGTTGCATTTTACACTAAAAGGCAAAATGCATGGACTCAGTGGAGTAAAGGTGAGGGAGACAGAGTCTGCAGTAGTCCTTTCAAAAGGTACGACTTTGAAGCTTTTTCAGAGCTATTCTACTTTTTAATTTAGTTCATAGTTTAAAGAATAGATGAAAATTGCTGCACACTCCTTCATTTCCCAAATGTTCCTCATTGACTGACAGAAGGTTTATTTCTAATTTCATAAGCACAGGCTCCTTAACAAAGCCCAAAAGTGAGATTGACAACAGTTTTCCACACACTGAGCTTATTAAATTCTGATTCAGCAAAAGCAAACACAACAATAAATTCAGGAAAGCTGTTATTCACACTGCCATTAATGAAAACAGTCCCACAAATAACACTGCATGGCATTTAACAAATCAAATCCTCTCCCTGTAAAATCATCCATTGAACAAAATACATTTAAAGGCCTATTTTAAAACCTCTGCGGGAATGAAATATTTTAAGTTTTGATGTTAGTGAGCTTAATTAGTATTTAGTAATTTAAAAAACAATAAACTACTGTGAACTCTAATCTGGGAAAAACAACTCTACTGTCGAAGAGCTGAAAACTAAACATTCATCAACTTGAAGTAACTCCACTAATAGAGAAATGTATTGAGAAAAATCTTTTTGCCCTCTTTTCCTAAAGCCTACAAATACAGAAAGTGTAGGAATAGGGTTGGCAAGCTTGAATAATGCCCTAATAAATATTCATAAAGCGTTTGTGCTGTAGCACAGAGTTTACAAGAAATGAAACTATACAGCTGCACATACCTGTCACAAACCTTGACATCTGTTCTCTTTTAAACCTTAAATTGTCAGTAGAGGTGTTTAGAGTGTACATTTCTACGTTTAACAAATCAAAAAGATAATCACTTATTAGCATGCCATCAGAAAGGTAATTATTTTTACTCGAGAAGGATGAAAAGAGCTGATGTATCTTAGTATAAAGAGAAACATCTTAGTATAAAGAAATCTGAAGCAAATCTTAGTAAAGCAAATAATAAATATAATGTTAAACTTATGGGGTTGTCCAATAAATATTAAGTATGTCTCAGAGATGTGTATTTTCATTTTTTCACAAGTTTATATGTTTAAAAATAGCATTTTTTTTCCTCCATAAATCTACTGCTAACCCTATTATTTGAGTCCTTACTTGAGCTGGGCAGCATGGAACAGCATCTAAATAATGCAAAACAGTCACTATTCATACTATAAAACACGGTTTTTCCATGAATTGCTTTTTCTGAGTTCCCAAACTAAAATAGAAAACTGTATCTTATTAACACTGGCAAACTTCCATGCCCTCCCAACTTTCCAGAATTTAAACTACTAATATGGAAAGAAAAAAAAAAACGCATAATAAACCAAGATTAATCTTCAGTTTTACAGTAAAAAATGTTACAGGTTGTGACCAAAAAACTCTCCTTTAATGCCTGCACTATAATTCACTGGAAGAGTGAAAAATCAAAACTGTTCCTTACATAAAGCTGTGTTGTAGCACCAGGAATAAGATGGTTCATACCTGCTACCACCTGAAAACATCTTCCTGTGCTGGAATATGTTGTTCCTTCCCATATCTGTTTTCTCCTCTTTCTATAGGTTTCAGTTATGCTGATTAAACAGAAAAGTTGCTCACAAATAATTACAGATGTACCTGTAGAATACACAGAATTACCAGCTCCTTGCACTGAGGTGTTTCCCACCCCTCCCAAGCCATCTTCTGGCACCTGGGGAAAACCACGCTTATAAATAAAATTTCTCACATTCCCCTCAGGCAACAGGTCTCCATCACAGCCTTTTGTTTTCCATTTGCTACCAAAAAGTTATCCCCAAACTTGATTCAATTCCATACCCCAATGGAACAGGAAGGGGAAGAACACAAAGAAATAAATGCAGCAAACTCTTGAAACAGGACACAGGAAATGCACCATGCTAAGGTATCATAATTTTAAGAGCCAATTTAATTAACCTCACCCCCCCCAATAACTGAAGTCTTCAACTTCCATCCAAACTGCTATTCCAGTAATGAGGAATTTTCTTACATTTAGATATAGCGTAAAAGTAATGTAATTTTCATTAGGACTTTTCATGGAGCTGTGACATGGACAAAACATCAGAAACAAGAACGTTACCAATCTGAAACAAATAACAAAACAAATCCACGAAGCTTCTTTTTACTGTCCTCTCCCTATTCCTCCCTCAGCAACTCACTTAATTTTATTATTTCGTTTTTCTATTTTTTTAAAACATACTTCTGTCTCCTAGGACTGAGTAACCTTTAAATGGATCTCCAGCACAAGTGAAATGGGAACATGCCTGACTTACTATTCAAGAGAAAAAGTGGAGCTATAATTTACAGAGCACTGTCTAATGCACAAAGTAAACTGGGGAAAGACAGAAAAAACACCACTGTTTATTTTGTGGTCGCCTTCTGATAAATACAAAGGGCACAGCTGAGAGCTACCAGTTGGAAGGTGACTTACAGTGTGTTAAATGTTACTGAGGAGAAATAAAAGGTTTGGTCTGAAATATCACTGCCTTCCTCGGTTTTGCAGTTTTCCAGGAGCTGATGAAAACCATGGCTAGGTCATGTCTGCCTCAGCCCATCCAGCCAGGAAGGCTGCACGGGGAATCCACACCACGCATTCTGACCAGGACACTTTTCCAAAGTCACGTGGCAATTCCTGAAAATCCAAAGTGTTTCATAGAAAAAAGTCAATGGCAGCAAGTTTTCCCTCAAGCCTGGTTTTCATGTGCCTCACAACCTGCTTCCCATGGAAGGAAACCTACCCAATGTTCTCCAGCACCCATGAAGAGCTTTCAGGACAGGCACATCCTTCCAGTCCCAGGCTGGATTCAGCAGCTCCAGAAGGGAGAGCTCCCCTCAGTCCCTGAGCATGGAGAACTCGATTGTGAAACTATTAAAAATAAATATTGGAATTATTGCATTACATTCTCCTCAGGCTACTTTTGTTCTAAAATGGAACAGCTACCTTATTTTCTGTTGGGATATTTTGGTGGGTTTTTCTTTTTTGCTCCCTCCCACCTAAAGATTGGGTTTTCCTATATTCCCGAAGGGTGCATGCACATAACTATATACAAGCCCCCATTTGTAATTTTTATTTTATAGTAAGTTTTCATATTTTTATTTTATAAATATATTGGAATGTGTTATTTACATTTATATATTCTATATACCCATATGGATGGCTATTTGCAGGTAAGCTATACACAGGATACAGATAAAACAAAAAATTTTGAATATTTTTCCTTCTCCCTCCTACAAAGCATTTGTAATCCATCTGGTCAACATCCAACTTACCCAATTCAGGGCAGTGGGGCAAGAAATCAAACCAAGGTGGGAGTTATTTACTTTTTAGAATCTTTTTTTCAATGTATAGCATGTGTTTCTTTGTTAAGGTTTTTCTGAGATAGAATGACATTAAGGATAAAAAAAAACCATTGCAGCAACATATACTGTGGGACCCTTTGTTGGTTTGGGTTTTTTATTGGTTTAAGTATTACAGACACTTGTGTCATGGAAGAGTTGGCATTTTTCCTTGTATCCACAAGCACAAAGGTGAATGTCAGTTCCAATGGATGCATTTAGTTAAAAGTAAGTAAATTCCAAGAACACAAGACTTCCCTCTCACTACTTTTACTGTGCACACTGGATTAATGCAGAGCACATTTGTATGGTGGGAGATTTTCCTTTCCTTAAGCCATAAACAAAGAAATAGCATGAGAAAGGATTTTTAGACAAAGCCTTAGTGATTGCAGCACAGCAGTCAGGTAGGAAGCAGTAAGGAAAGCTAAGCCAATGAGCCAAAGTTTCACCAGGCCTGCACCCTTCTCTGCCAGGCAGAGCTGGGTGATATATGCTGCAATTAACTGGAAGAATATTTTTATTTATATCTTGAAATTAAAAAAAAAAAAGAGAAAAGAGAAAAAAAACCTATAGAGTTCTAAAACGGTTCAGCTTTATTTCCTCTGCGAGTATTATGGTTCTTTTTGCCACCTCCTGGTTGCCTTTTTACCCCTTCACAAAATAAAACCAGATCCACACTGCAGCTATTCAAGCACAGCTGTGGAAAACATTCCACTGTCACTGAAGTGAAGCCTCCCTGAGTTCATTCTGCAGGTTTGCCTCTGGCACACTGCGTGGTCTGTCTGCCTTGGAGGCTCAGTCTCTCTTTCTGAGATAATAACCTGACATTTCAGTGCACTTTACTGCCTTTGATCCCAAGATACAGCATTTGCCTGCATTTGTCTTTGAAAATAAGGCCTGCATTATAAATTCCTAAAAATTACGCTCAAATTACGGCTGATCTGCAGTCAGCTTCTCGGAGCTATTTTGGGGTGAATCATCCCCAGTTTCTCTCTACCCAAACACGCAGGTATTTGACACGGTTGCCATCGTCCCTTGCCTTCACTCTGCCAAACCCTTTCATCTCTTTCCTTCTGTTGCAGTTCCTGATTCCTGGCTGCTGTTTCCAAGTGACCCCTCAGCACTGAGTTGCCTTTCCTTCAGAAGAGAGCCTGCCAGGGCAGGTGCCTGCGGGCTAATGGGACTGGGCTAGAGATTTTTGGTACTCAAATTATTCACGCCTCAGTTCTTCTGTCACACAAGTGCAAGGGAGGCTCTCCTTTGCTGTAAAAGAAACCATCAGTTATGTCACAACCTCTGGAAAGCCAAATCACTTCATCTTTGCTGGCAGGGATACAGCTGCAGCAGCATGAAAAGGGAAGAAAAATGTCTTTTCCCAAGGAAAGTGACTTTTTCTGCATCACAGCGCTAACACTGTTTTCCTCTGGATGAAGAATGAAGCACAGGCTTTGGATTGCAATATAAAATTGAATAGTGCATTTTGCAGCCACAGAAAGCTCCTTCCTGCCCCAGGTGACAGCAGCTTCTGGACCCTGAGCCAAGTGGGAATAGTGCCCTTCCTGCAGCTGAGCCAGTGCGAGCCCAGCAGCGTCACACTCTGCATCATGCCACTGATGACAATGTGATACACAACACAAAACTGAGAGGTTTAACAGTCCTGTCTACAATCTAAGCTCCCATCACTTTATTTATGTAATTCTTTAATAAAATGAATGTAAAAATGTTTCTGTGGACCACTCAATCCCTTGGGTGGTCATGCATATACTCACAAATTCAGGCAAGTATAGTTTCACTCTCTCCTACATTGTACTAAAATATCCATGGATAATGGAACATTACCAAGATAAGGAAAAAATCCATCTTTTACTTGGTATCTAGATTAAGACTACCCTAAATTGTCTTGTATTAAAACAATTATTCAAGTCATTCAACTGCCCTGCTCAATGTTAGGTTTTGAGATATCACAGCTCTCATTTGACAGCAAATCAAATGAAAGCTATTTCTTTTCCCTGAAGATGTGTTGCTCAAGAGGGGATTTTATTCTGTAGTCTGTAAGTGCCCTAGAATTGATATGTATATGTTAATGGAACAGTATATAAAGTCACCTCAAAGGCAATTGGTTTAAAATTGTAAACCCCTACAGATGGGATGTAGGGTGACAAGTTAATTTAAAATTAGATATAGTGCACACCTGATAATTGAGAGAAGTGCAAGGAGGGAGAAGAAGGTTACTGCTCTATATTTGAAAAGGTGAATCCCTCCTTCATGAGAGGAGGAGAGGAAGGCAATCCAGAACCACAGCGCAAGGATGTCCAAACAGCTGCACAGGCTGCAGATGGGTATTTTGGTGCTTTTATTGCTGCAGACTCTTCCTACCTATGGCAATTATCATTTCTGGGATGCCACTGCTGTGTGGGATGAAATATAATAGCAAAGGGAAGCAAGAGAGATTTAGCTTTCAGTTGTCAGACATGAGCACTACTTTTAGGAACAACAGCTAGAACAGAGATGATGAACAGAAAACACAGTGACAGTGGCTTCCTGTTTTAATAACATTTCTAATTGCTGACATTCAATTATTCATTGCCAGCTCCATGTTCCTGTTATGCCAGGAGCACTGGAGGAACTCTGAAGATAAGAGCTGCCATCCTGCCCTTGGAAGTACCTTGTCTTAAAAATTACTTTTGTAAACATTTGTGTGTGAAATCTCTCTCACACACAGTGTGAGCATCACACCAGTGAGGATATAAACCAAATAAACCAAACCCTGTAGGGTAAAGCAACGGGCACAAGTGGGGCCCTTTCCCACTCCCGAGGCTCCAGCATTTCGCTCATTGATTTACAGGACACTCAAGTCCATTTTGACACCTGACATGAGACTGCAATTGCAGGTGAGCACCATAAACACATTCAAGCATAAACACTGAGAAAGCAAATGAGCAAACTGCACAGAACATCTCTAGGGATGTTTCATGACTGGAGGAAAAGCAGAGGCGGCAGTTTATCTCAACTCTAAAAAAAAGTAATATTAAAATACAATAACAACTATACGGAGTCACAGAAAACAAGAAGCAACTCTGACTCAGCATGGCTGAACTGGAATCTAAATCAAATCTCTGTGCTGCCCTTTTCCCACTTTTACAGAATAGTCAGCCTAAAAGCACAAGGATGTAAAAATGCTCTAGTTTGGCCAAATAAGTTACATTCTATAAAAGACCTATTATTAGCTTTGTCACAGTTCTTTTTGTCTTCAACGTCTTTTCTAATAAAACCTAGAAGAATGAAGGGCAATATAACTATTTCTAAATCCCTATGTAAACAGAAAAAGGAATGTGCCTGTTTATTTTTTAGTCCAGAACTAAACACCATATCAATGATAAATTATTTAGGGAGCAGGCTGTGTTCATGCTGACCTTACCTGCCACTGACTGAGAATTTTCCATCCGCACCAAACAGGGAACAGCTTAAAGGACACAAAGTTGATTTTTATAGTGTCAGACACATTTCTTTCTAAACAAAATGTGTACAACAAACCTTATGGCCAGTCTCCAAGAGGCTTTTGTCTTCTGCATTATAAGGGGGAACTTTTAAGTGCTGCCAAATGAAGCCCTTAGGAAATCCTACCTTGGAACTACTGAAATAGTTTGGAAACCATCAGTCACTGCGTCCCACTCTGTTTATGCTAACAACTGACCAGCCAGAGCTCCTGCTGTTAGATAACTGCACTACTCATTTTCTTCCATATTAGCCAAAGATAATTGGAAATAAAACTTGTCAGCTCTTCCTCTTTGATTAGTAAATATCCTCCAGCCTCACAATATCCAAGGAGCCTCTGTGGAAAGAGCACACTCTATTCTTTGATGCTGCTGTGGAAGAAAGAGGAAACTGAGGAAAGAAGAAAGATGTTTGCCTCTGTCAGCAGAGACTGAAATGGCAAAGGAAATGGTAGGTGGATCACAATAACCCCCAGGGTCCTTATCCACACAACAAAACTCAGATGCTCATCTGAAATGCTGTGGACTTGATGAAAAAACAGATCATAAGTCACAAGCACATATATACATACATATATATATATATATATAAACACACACACACACATATATGTTTACACTATGGAATATCTTTCTTCCTATGATCTACATTAAGAATGTCTTTGCAGACCAGCATTTATTCCTTCCATCAATAAGGATGCATGAGTTTCATTTTCAGCTCTTCCTTACCTGCCATACTCACATATATATGGACCTACTACGAGACAGAAACTGGACTTGAGACAACCCACTCGGATATTCAAAGCTTTCCATTTTAGGTTTGGTGTGTTTGAGTTATTTTTAAGAAGAAACATTATTCGATAGCAGTAAAAAAAAATTAAGAGTGATGTTTCCTTCCTCTGTACAAAATGGTACATGCCATGGTTAGATTGTTCATCATAACCACTTGTATATTTCATATCAGCACAAAAATCAAAATAAAGGGGTATAAGATGCTTGGGTTTCCCTTTCACACCCTTTAGCTGGTATGGCAAATGCTGTTTCTTTGCTTACATTTTCTGGGTGTGGAACATCTCTTTTTATGTCTCCAGAAACAAAACCAGACTCAAACACACGTGGTGCTTGGGACTTTTGAAGGAACTGTGTTTTTCTGACCTTTAATTTAGCTCTGGACACTGACTGTTGTGGCCTGACACATCTACCCCAGTGACTCCAAAAGATGTTTACCTACACACTGCTCTACCCTGTTATTCAGCAATTCTGCAGGAATGCTTTAATTCTCTGGGAGTGGCCTGGAATATCTCCCATAATTGAAAAAGCAAATTCATACAGTATGGGAAAGCACCTCAGTGCAAAAGGGCTGAACAACCATCATGTAAGCAGCAGTGGGCTGTACATGGTCAGGAAAAACAAGAGAGAAGAATCCGCTGTTGATGGAGAGCACATTATCCATGGCAAGGCCAAGAACTACTTCCAGAAGCAGCAGCCCAGTGCTAACCTAGAATTAGCTTCTAATTAGTTTTAACTTCTGCAGCCAGTGGGCACAGCTGGTGAAATCCTGGCATCCCAAACTAGAAGAGCAAAGCTTCCATTCATGTTATAAGAAGATCAGGAATTTCATCTGTTTCCACAGTGGCAAGTAGATACATTATTCACTTTTGTACCCCTGATAAAAGCGGAATAGGGTAAAAAAGAAGTGACCGCATGATTTGCTTGGTTCAACAGGGTGGAGAAATTCTGATTTGCTTTGCTTTGTACTAGAACTCATTAGAGAAGCCACAGAGGAGGAATTTCTCTTTGTTCTTCTGCACATGCATGGAAAGGAACAAAACCTCCTTTAGCACCTAACAAGAGGAACCAAAACAGCTTCCTCAATTACTGGCGTTTTCTCTTACAGGGCAAATTCAGGGTTCTCTTAAATAAAACCAGACCATAAATATTTCTTCCCATAGAAGCCAAATGGAGAAGAGAACAGCGAGACTATCTGCATCCATGCTAAGTTCAAGATAAGATCCTGAGACTAATTTCTTCATATCTTTCAAGAAATGGAAATATTAATTTGGCATATTAGAGTCACACAAACCTCCAACTCATTACCACAGAACTGTGTTCTACCACAGCTTTTATTCTCATATTTGTTTGCTGATTGACAAACAAAACATTGCCATTGTTTTGCAATTGCTCAGTACAACTGGAGTGGGAATGGCAACACTTGCCTGGTTAAAGAATTAACTACTCATTAAGAAGAAGATCATCGCTGTGATTGACCAGCATCACTCTCCTGAT
Organism: Petroica traversi; assembly: GCA_025920805.1. Classification (NCBI taxonomy): domain Eukaryota; kingdom Metazoa; phylum Chordata; class Aves; order Passeriformes; family Petroicidae; genus Petroica; species Petroica traversi. The sequence continues at coordinate 2,685,270 of JAHLSL010000010.1, forward strand.
GCTCTGCTTTCCTACATCAGTACAAGACATGAACATAAGACACTCAATCTCCAAAATCTCCTGCCACAGGAGCTGCAAGACTTTGTGAAAAGACCTGATCATATAAACAGTTGTCAACTGAGTTAATAAATTGAAGTGACCCACGGGAAAGAAAGGTCAAAAAAAAACAACAGGCAAAAGAACCAGAAAACCACCATAATACAAATTTATGCGGCTTCTTTCTTCGAGCCTGTTAATGCAACTAGAAAAACTGGTTCCACTGATGTTAGCAGGCTATACAGCAAACTCATGATCTTTATATTTTACATCGGGGAAACTCAACTGATATAAAATGTTATTAGTGCCTGTGAAGTATCCTGGCTGAAACGCTGTCCAGGGATTAGAATAATTAAAAACTATTCAGGCTCTGCCCCTTAAATCTGATTCTACTCCAATAAAACCATTCAATTTTTTCTTTCAACTGTGAGAAGGATTGGGCCTTAAATTACAATACTCTGATAGCTAAATTTACAGAATTAGCAATACCCTGACAATGGAGAACCGCAGAGAGAAAAGAGAGCTCATAAAAAATAAACCTTATGGGATTGTCAATTAAGATATTTTAGCTTCCCAACTTAAAATAAATGGAAAATATGCCATATGAACCTCTGTAGATATTCAATCATTTTATTTTTATTATATTGAGACCCATAATTGTACCTGGAAGGAAGAAAAAACTGGATCACTTTGTCCCCATTGGTCTAAAAGCACAAGTACCATCAGGAGACATACCTGACTCTCTGGCAGAGTGAGCAGTGATGAGACCTGCATTAGCAAAGCTTCAGATGGAGAAAAAATAATTAGGACAGTCAGAAAAATTTCAGAGGATTTAATTTCTCACACAGCTATGGAATAAAATCCACACCATTCTGAAGGTTTAACGAAACCATAGCTGAATAGGAGTGCAGTGCACACCTAAATCAAATGTAAATACTGCCATGTACTTAATTACATCTGCTGAATAAAACTACTTTTGCACCCTAATTTTACCTTCTGTTGTGTGCCCCACACTCAAAACTTAGGATTTGCTCTGGAAAACTTGTTTTGGACTGTACCATGCAGGGTGTAGTAGGCTGTGAAAAGCAGAATCCCTCATGGAATCACATATGTATGAGTTTTCCAGGTAGGTTTGACAAATTTGCCTTTATCCCTTCCTTACAACATTTGCATAGAAATAATCTTCTAGGTAAAAGCAGTTTGACTGGAGTTAATAATGTCCCCTCACTGAACTGAGGTGTTTAAGCTGAAGAAGAGTTATTTGCCTGTGGAGATAACTTGACTGTAAAAAATCAGCTGAGCCAAAGGGTCTTTGCATTTAGTATTAAGCATTTATCACAACTGACAATGGAAAAATAAAGGAATGCCAAAACAGAAAAAAACCCCTAGTCCCAGAAGGACAAAACCAAGACTCAAGTTTGAAGTCTACGAACAGCCTGCTCTCATCCTTCTCTTTTTTTACACGTGTGGCCAACTGCACCAGAACACACTCAATCCAGAAGTGTTTGTGCAAGAAAGCCTTGCTGGCTTCTTCAAAAGTTGTCCTAAAGGAACGTTCCTGTAAGAGACATTTTATGAAGAATTATAACCGTAACGGCTGCAAGCAGCAAAACAACACCTCCAGTAAAGCAGAAGCAGCAGCTTTCCCAATGCAGCCCATAAAATCAGGGTAGGCAAATTTCTAACGGCCTCCTATTTCAGTGCCAGACTTGTCAATATTCCCCATTTACGGCTCCTCTAAAAGGAGCAATAAACCATCTGCATCTCCGTTTAAGTAAAGCTTACAGAAAACACTTCATTGGAAAAGGAACAATAGTTTCAAGCAAAGAATGCAATGAAAAATGTTTCTACACTTAAAAAATCCCGTGAGATGAGTGAATCTGAGCTATTTATTGCATTGCCTTTTTTATCTTCCCAAAGCATCTTACAAAACCCAGGTACCTGGTACAGCCAGACCCCAAAGTGGAGCTGACACAGTGCAGCAAACATTTTGTTTACCAGAGACATTTATAATTCAATTTGCAGACATTTGCAAATGTTAGCTTTCAGACTGCCCTCCTAATGGGTTCTTTAACAACTCAGGAGATGCACAGGAACTGTGGATGTTATTAGGATAATCACTCTCAGGAGTAAATCATTCCATGCATCCTTTTAGCAATGTTTTAGCCTCAAAATGACAAACAGAAAGAGCCATTTCAAGCAACACAGAGCTCTTGGTTCTAAGGAAATCTCTCTGGTGGATTAGTTACACAAATAAGAAAACCCAGTATCCAATAATTTCAAACTAATTATATCCTGAAGATTTGTTGTGATGCTTGGAAAGCCTCTGGATGGTTTAGTTTCTCCAATCTTTGGTGTTGAGTGCAGATGTGCAGTATCCCTCAAAGCAGACAACAGATTTTTATTTTTTTTTACAGATGAAAAGCAAAACTAAAATATAGTTTGCAGTAAAATTTTAATTTTGGAGAGGTGTTTGTTTTTTTAATCACTTTTAATATTTTCTACCAAGTTATTATTTTAAATCACTTAAGCAATCTAGCAAAAGAAACAGTCCATTAGACTTCATAGTCAAATTTCAAATAAAATGTACAGACAACTCCAAATGTCAAAACATGCTGCCTTTTGCAACCACGGGATCATTAAAAAAACTACATCACTGTCAGTGTGAAGAGGAACAAAATGCTTTAAAAAAGAAGTTTAATAAAAGCCAAAAAAAATCCCAGCTGAAACCCACCCAACATTTCAAGATCCTCAAGCAACAAAGAGAGTTCAGGTACAAAATTCCAAACCTAGAGAGAAGGAAGATTACTTTTTTCACCTTTCTGTAAAGTGTCAAAATGTAATATTAATTCTTCCTGTTCTCAGAAAATCTAAAGAGGACTACCAAGCTATTAAACCTTCTGGTGGATCATTTGTGGTATGAGTTATTAGCATAATTGGGGGCACACTTTATTCTGACCTTTGCAAAACTTTCATTTCCCAAATGTGATAGATACAAAGTGCTTTTATACTACCAATAATGATTATTTCCTATGGGAAACTGCCAATTATAAGTTGGTGAAAAATGCTATATCAGATGTACATTGAGAAAATGAACACACCTACCAACAGTCAGACTAATTAAAGGCATTCCTCAAATATTAATAAAGCTTTTCCCTTCTGTGGAATACAACCTGGACATTTTAGTCCAGCTTCAAGCTTGTCAGGTCATTCTTTCAACAATAATAAATGTTTGATTAGTGGTTAAATACAGCATTTCTGCTGTAGTTCTTTCCCTGGCAGTAAACCAACAGGTGTGGGAAGCTGCTTTAACATTTAACCTCTTGACGCGAATTCACACTGTTGATACCAAGTCACATCAAGTGCCAGCAAAAATACTCAAGATAAGGTGAAAAAAAAGCACAGCAAAGATAAGCAGTAAAGTGTCAAAGAGCTTGGGGTTTGGGTTTATAATATTGACTCCAGCACCTTCTGCAGCCACAAGTACAACAGGTAGTGGCTTCCATGGCATCATTTCCCACTGTCGTGTCACCTGCTGTCCTGCGTCACCAGGAAAAGAAGGGACAGGGAAAGCACAGCCAAGCCAAAACTGAACACACTGACTGGGCAGAGGACATGACAACTGCCCTCCCACCAACACACCCTCACTTTCACAGCAACTGCAGGGCAAATTAACACAGAAGAGAGGAGTATTACTAATGAAAAATCTGATTCCAAACTGTATGTGACAATAGAAGAGCCTCCATGCTGATACATCAGGGATGAACAGAGGAAAGCCTTTGATTTCCTTCAAAACATGCACCTGGAAACTGCCTCAAGCTGCTTAACATTTTAAAGGGTAAACCTTCCCAGTTCACCAACTGTGTTTAAACACACCTTAAAAAGAAAAAAAATATATGCTAGAGAATCCAGGCAACTAATTGTTCAATGAAGACTTGTACAAAAAGGCCAAAAAAATTTTAAAACACAGAAGTTTATTTTGTAGATTTTTTAGAATACCTAGCTAGTTCCTTACTACATTCTTTAAAAAACCCCACAGTATCACAAAAGCAGACCACAAAGGCCTGCAGAGAAAAAAGGAATCCAACTAGTTTTCAGGCAGACAGACCCATCAGACTTGTAGACAGGTTTGTATGGCCAAATATTCCCAACCAGGAGCTGCATACACACGTGTGACCACCTGATTTAATGAGGGGACCGAAGCGCTGCTTCTTTTGGAAGGGAGGAATCTGATCTTCAGATAATTTATAAAAACACCCACTGCAAACCCAGCATAACTGATCAAAGTCTTCCAAGTGTACAAACATGTACAAATGCTCAAGAAAAGGGTGCTGGAAATCTCAAAAAAAGCAGTTTATACATCAACACAAGGAATAATTGCAGTATCTACAGTAGCTCCAGAGATGTCTTCCCAACTGCTAACCCAGACTGCAAAAGATCGCATAATGATCATGTTTATGATCCAAATTTTCAGTCTGGTAAGATCAAAGAGCAAAAAGTGCAGTTATGAAATCTAGGTAGATTTGAGTGCTACTTTTCATTGTAATGTTTAACAGGTCTTATTAGTTTTGAGAAGAAGAAACAACAGCTAAAATACAAACAAAAGGTGGCGTGTGTGTCATTAAGCAATAAAGGACATTCCCTATTTGTCTGTGTTCTCCCTTTGGGTACAGAAAATAACTAGACAGCAGTCCCATCACTCCACATACTGTACCTTTCAAAACTTGGCACAGCAACTCTTACACATTGTGTTTCAGATCAAACAGCTCAATACATGCTTCAGAGATCTGGCAGCAGCTCTTTTGGGAGGTATTTCCTACTTTTCTGGCTTATGCAACCTGGCAAGTTCCGGAAATTTACACTCGGTAGATCCCAAGTATGTACACAGAGAAAGAGGAAATCATAATAACCACCATTAGAAATGAAGTTTTGAATGCCAGTTCAATTTGCCACAGGTATTTATTTCCATTGCCTCCAAGAAATTGTTCTGATGTGGAACAGCACACGGCACCTTCTCAGCCTGCAGTTTTCACAGGTCCTGTGATACAAAGGGATTTGTTTGGGCAAACAGCTGCAGTAGGGCACATCACACACACACACTCCCTGTTCTCTACTGCAATACTCCTTTTAACAGCAAAATTATAATAGATAAGATATGAACAGAAGAACAAAAGCAAGCTCTGGGAAAGCCAGAAGATACTGTGAAGTTTTGTTTTTGATTAGCATCTGCATACACATTTATTTTACTTTTTTTTTACACTCACCCAAACATTGCTCCTCCATATCAGAGCACAGTTAGAGCTAATATCCCTCTGAAATTTTCTACAATTTTAGGAGTTAGAGTAGTTGAATATACTGGAAGAAAAAAAAATCCTTTCAACATACAGTGTAATTTTTGGCAATAGCTTAGTAATTTGACTTTTTGCTTTGCCAGAAAATAATAAGGGTTAAAGATGAATGCACTCTTCATGTGATATAAGAAGACACATCAGTTTAAAAGAGAGCATCCAACAGGCCAGTAGTCTTGCTGTTTCAATAGCAGGTCTTGGCAGATAGTTTCAACAGGAGAAGAAAGTCAGAAATGAACAAAACATTTTGTCCAAACTCAGCTGTGCACATGATCTCTTGCTTTCTTCCCCACCACGTAAGTATTTCCTGTATCTGACACTTTTATTATGACATTTCCCACTTTTGCTACCTTGCTTCCCTTATCTCGCAGCTCTCCTCATACTTTTCAGATCATTCTGCTCATTCTTTCACTCTCCATTTCTCTCCTACTTGTTCTCAGTTGAAGTCAGTGGCAGAAGTCCCACTGATCTGTGTGCAGAGGGATCCCTTGGGGACGTGGGAATGTCACTCAGCATCTCTGCCACCACTGCCCTCCAGCTTTGGCACTGAGTCATGCCAGCTTTGGGCAGGCTGAGAAACAAGAACAGGCAGAGTTTCCTTCCTCCACTCCCTTCTGCTGTACTCTCTCCATTTCCAGACACACACTCCTGCTGGGTAATTACAGCACACTCTTGTGCTCTGGTTTGCTCCTGGACCCAGTTCAAGCCACTGAGAAAACAACCAGAAGAAAGAAAAGGGGGAGAGGAGAAGCCCTCTCCTGAAGAGGTTCTTTCTTCATAAAGAACCCCAATATGTCATAGAGAGCTGAACCTGCACAGGACAAAATGGTTTGGGAGAACTTCACTTTCTTTAGATTTTATTGAGGCCAAACAGTACCAGGTGCCATTTTGTGTCTCTCGTTTTCTGACCTGTTCTTCCCACACTGCACTTTTGGGTACAAGACCAGGTCTTTGATAATTTCAAAAGAAGAAGATTTAACTTCAGGCATTGTAGAAATTTTGAATAAAACAACACCATGACTTAGTTCTTTACGTAACCTTTTCAAAAAACAGCAAATAGTCTTTCCTTCCTGGGGAATGGCAGATAAATCTTTCAGGGGACAGTTTTACAAGGCAGTTACTTAAAGAAATACACAGACAAAGAAAACAACCTTTCCCAGCCTAAGACAACTCTTATCATAAACAACTAAAATTTACAGGAGCCAAGATTTGTTTCCTCCATTTTTTCTGCATTAGAATGCTGATTCAGGCGTGGTTTAAGACAGACCAACCACAGACCAATTTGAGACAGCAGTCTGGTAAACTTTGGAGTCCTCCCCACAAGTCCACCAGTCACTCATTCTTTCACCATTAACTTTTGCTCTGGCAGAAAAAAATGAAAACTGACTCAGACTTAAAAAAAAAAATCACAGAATTATGGAGTACTTTTGCTTGGAAAGAGCATTTAAATGTCTTCTAGTCCAACATCTCCTGCAATGATCAGGGACATCTTCAACTAGACCAGGTTGTTCAGGGAGCAGCCCAGCCTAACCTTGAATGTTCCAGGGATGGGGCACCCACTCTCAATGGGAAATCTGTTCCAGTTTTCCACCACCCTCATTGTAAAAATTTTCTTCTTATGTCTAGCCTAAATATATCCAAGTTTCAATTCAAAGCCATTACCCCTTGTCCTGTCACAAGACCCTACTAAAAGGTTTGTCCTCATCTTTAAAACCCTCTTAAATATTGGAAGGTGGCAATGAAATCTGCCTGGAGGCCTTCACTTCTGCAGATCAGAAATTACCTTTTAGAATGTTATTTATCAGGTCTACTTTTGGGCCAGCTCAGTCCCTGATCCACTCCTACCCCAGGCTTTTGGTGTGAACAAGCATCCAGGAACAAGAAATTAGGCTCCATTCTCATCCCAGCCTCTATTTCCTTTATCTCAAAGTGTCAGTTTAAATGTACATGAAACTACAGAGAACCTGACAACCAAGTCAGTCACAACTGCCATAAATTATCAGTGTGCTTTTGTTATCACTTCCTTTTTAGCTCCCAGAGCTCTGCCTGCTCTCTGAACCAACAACCTTTCTCAGGCTGAGACCTTTGCCACTACATGCATTTTCTGCCCCTTCCATGCTCACCTCTCTCACATAAAGGTCGGCACAATGCTGGATTTTGTTGTAATTAAACAGAACACTCTTCCAAAGGAAAGCAGAAAGACAACAACATGATCACAAACAGCAGGGAATATTTGGAAAAGAATACTTCATCTGGATGCAGCAAGCTTCATTTATTTTTCTTTTGCCTCTCTATTTTTGTTTTATACTGTTGACTCCAAGTTTTAATGACTGAAGATATTTTAAGCATTCCTGACCTAGAAATGTGCTAAGAATAAGAGAACTTTATTATAAAGAAAACATTGGCCATCTGAAGGGAAACTCAGTGTATACCCCACCTAAGTAAGCTATGTTGCTTATCAACAGCAGATATGTTTTCAGACCTAAAAGAACTCAATTTTCAGCAGGCAGAGATAACATGGATAAAGAATCAGATAGGCTGTAGGAGTCAATGGACCTGATTAAGAGACCAGTAGGGGGATTCATGGCTAAAATGGATGCAAAACTCAGCTCAGGTAGAAAATATCCCCACAAAGTATGTTAATTGCTGTGTTTATCAGGGACAGTAAGAAGATATCCAGTGGAGACCCAGCCTAAAGCTAGGAGTGAAAATCTCTTTGTTTTGACAACAGCAATCTGAGCAAACGGCTTTGGTCTCTAACAAGAAGGGAAACTTCTCTTTATTCTCCCCTAAAAGTGTCACTTCCATTTTGGGACCAGTTACCATGCCCCTTGTAATCACTAGGCAGCAAATACTTTGGGACTAAAACTCAGCCTAAATTATGCTCAGCAGGTGTGAGAGTTCCACCCTAGCACAAGACAAACAAGTGCAAAATATTTCTGTGATTGCAGCAGGCAGATTACACAGAGAGAACTTTATCAAGGCTTGGCAAACTCAGAGATAGTGACACACAAGTGCCCACAAGAGCACAGGTAATCAAAAATGCCAGATTTTAATAAAAAATGCCAAATATTCAGGCTCTGTCCTTTACAAAAAAAAAAAAAAAAAGCAATTCTGTAAATGTACCACAGGGATCTTATTTCACCTCCATAAAAATCAACTAGGAAGTGTTGATGAATAAAACCAATGAGCTGACTGTGAGGAACATTGTTTTCATTATTATTCCAGTCAGGAATGCCCACTGAACATCAGGCCCAGTTTTGCACTACAAACTTGTACAGGGATTCAGCCCTCCCTCCTTTCATCAGTGTTGGAAACCATAGTTTATTTAAAGCATTTTCTTTGGCTGGTTTTCTCTTCAGTTCAATCTCTTTCAGACTAGGAGAGGGGTCAAAGTTCCTGCAGCTCCTGATTATTCAATAACATGACTAATGCTCTCCTAAGGGGAACATGATTACAGGTAAATGATGTGTTATGATAAAGGCACCATCTCCCATTTGCACACCCCTGTCCTCCCACCCACCACTATGTAAACAGAATAAACCTTTAAGGACGCCCTGCCTGACCTCATCTCCTGAAGAAATACTGCCTGGAATCACACTGTAATGAAACACAGGATAGCACAGAATGGCCCCATTTAATCTTTAAAAATATGATATTTTAACAGGCTTCCACCCAGAAAACCTCTCCCAGGCATCCTCAATGCAACCAATATTAACTGCAGCATGCTCTTCACAGACCTTAAAACTGGCTGTACAAATTGTGACTGCCTGGGGCTACTTTTGTTTTGTTGTTGAGCCAAGTTCTCTTAATATTTACTTGATGCAAAAATTCAGAAGGTCTGGAATTTGTTGTTCCTTTTTTCACAAAGTTTTTGAAGTCTTTGACTTTCAGGGTGGTGTGTAATGCCTATGGCATATACTTCTTCATGCTGTGTTTAAATGGTTAAAAATAGAATCTTGTGGAAAATGAAAAGTAACAACCTTAACTTCCTTCACTGACTCCAAAGGGGCTTCTCCCTCTGTTATATACTGTTATTTTGAAAGCATAAAATGTTATAGACACTCTAAGTGAACTCATTCGTCTCCTATTCCTTTATCAATTTTAACAAATGAACCAACAGTTCTGCCATTAATGGGAATTCATTCTAAGTCTCTCACCGATAAGATTTCTAGTGTTGCACCTGGATAAGAAGTCAGCCCTCTCTGTATTTTCAGACTATTGCTCTACAAAGATATTTACAGAAGTTTCTACTTTCCAAGAAAGCTATTTCTGGCCAATGTAGGGTTCTTTTTTTTTCTTTTTAATTATTTTAAACTGTACTTGTGCCCACAGAAGAATTATTTTTATCAGTTACAAATAAACAAACCAACTGTGACAGAACACCAGGTCACAGTGCAACAGATTCCCAAATGCTTGTGGCATACGCTACGTGGATAAACCAGCAATCCAGGAGTGAACAACAAGGAAAACAAGTGTGCTTTAATGAGTAAAGCCAAGGTAGGATAGGCAAAACACTGCCTACAACCTTTGTACCATTATTTCTAATTCTACAGTTCTAGATCAACACCACAATCACATCCTTTGGTGTCAATGACTTTTTCTGCAATGAAGTTTTCCTGCTAAAGATCCCTTTAGATCAGATCCACCAGCAACTGGAATTCTCACCCAAGATCTCTCACATGATTTCACTGCAGATGACATCGGAGAATTCTCATGTGAATTTAGGTATGGTTTGAGATGAACAACAAAAATACACCATCCCATCATTACCACTTCCAGAAATTCCAGTAGGAAAAGCAGTGCAGGAGGTCTGTGCCCTGCTCTGCACCTGTGCAGTAGGACAGGAATCAAGGAACTCACCTAAGCTATCCTCGAGGTCTCAGTCAGGATTAGCCAGAAACTAACGTTTGCCACAACAACCTCTTGAGCCTGCTCAAGGCCTGGATTGCTGAAGCAATTGGAATTTTGTGCCAGTTTGGTGCTTCTGGAGGAAAAGTAGTTTTCAGACAGGAGAAGCAAAAGCAGAAGAATCCTTTATGCCAGTGGGTTGAATAAAATGTCACTTAGACCAGGAAGAGAATATAAATTGAAATGCAAGTGACCCACCCCTGAGTACTAAAAGAAAATAAAAACTTACTCTCCACAAATATGAGGTGAGAAGAATCTGCTGGAACCACCCAGAGACTCCAGAACATAAAGTACCTTTGCAGCTGTTTAGGAACAGTTATCACTGGCGTGAGGGGGGACACACAACAATTTCTATGCATCGATACTTCCCAGAATGTTAGACCTCAAAAGGATAAAGCCTCTGAGAACTTTGAATATCCTCATCTGTCTGTGTCTGATCAACCTCACACACACACTTCCTTAATATCAGGATCTCTGGCTTCAGGAGAGCACAGCATCCTCTGAATTTGAAGTTATGAACTAAATTTCTAATAACCTCTCTCCTCTCATGAACCCCAACCACTGCTTTTTCAGAACACATTTTTGACTCCACTGATATGGACAGTGCAGCATTGCAACAGTAAACCATATGTTAAATCTGAAGTTGATAACCTTGTAAAAAACAGAATTAAAATGTTCAAAGAACAGAGAAATGCATACCTTTTAAAAGTCAGAAATTACTCCATAGAAATTCACATTGTAGAGAATGTCTTCCTTTCCCTAAAAAAATAAAAAAAGAAAAGCCTTAATTGTGCATATTCATATTTAATTGCCTAATAAAAACACTGTAAACTACTCCAAGATCTTCTTTTCCCCCCAGAAATAATTTCTCCTTATGGATCAGAATATTTACACTATAGCAAACAAATACCATGCACTCAGTGAGTTTTTCTTTGAAGTTCACTTTATTTTGAAATTCCTGTTATTTAAGTAAAACATCATAGCTGCAGGTGAAACAAACACACGGCACTCATTCTTCCAAGCATTTAAAACTGGAAAGCAACACAATGGAGACCAAGGGTGGAGCAGTGTGTCAGGAGCAGGGAAAATAAAGTATTCTATTTTGAAATATGTAACAGGGCTCTTTATCATCCCAGCTCTGGGTAAAAAGTAAATGATGCCATTGTTATTAGTGCTAAAACCCATTTGCTCCATTCATTTTGCCAACACTTTGGAAGGATGAAAGTTTCCACTTCTTCTGTCTTTCCCCATCTTTGGAGGGGAAGGGGCAGCACAGGGGCATCCCACATCTCTGTACCTCTGAGCAGCACAGGTGGGCAGGGCTGCTTTGGTGGTGTTGCTTTTTACCCTCTTTTTTAAAAAATGCACAAACTCAATTGATTTCCACCTGTAAGTCATAGGTGTGGGAGCTTAAAATGGACATGAGCACAACAGCCCCTCAGCAAGCAAAGCAGTAGGTTTACAGAAACAGGAATGGAAATTACAAAAGAGTGCTCAAAAATGAAGTCAAGTCCAAATTCAGATTAGAAATTAATGTTTTATAAGAGACAATATTTTATTAAAAAAACCAAACGCCTTCAGCCTTATTGAAAATAATATGAATCTGTTGCTTCTTCAAATGAATTTCTATCAAGAGCTCCTGTACATTAGAAGCATATTTTCCTCTCTTCCATCAAGCTTCATCTTTCTTCCTTTATAGAAACAATAAACTGAAGCCTAAAGTTGAGAACATCTCAATATGTACTAGGTGCATACACAGAATTAAATTTGACCTGATACTTTTCAGTTTTATGAGGTTTAAGTTTTACGAGAAGAAAAAAAAAAGAAAGAAAAAAATCTCAGTATTAGAAACAGATGGCAGAAAACAAGTGTCTCAGCCAAGGGAAGCCAGAGCATGTTGTGGGTCTAGCATTTGCCTTGAGAACTCATGGTACATAAAACACCCCGAGTATGAGACCAGAGGGACTGAGAACCACAGCAATCACAATTACAGCAATGAGGGCAGTTAAAGAAAATAGTTTCCTCTTCTGTTGAATCCGCTCAAAGTTGCCAAAAATGTCTATTAAAACAGAAGTTGCTCCAAACCATAAATAGCAATGCTGAGAGGATGATGGCTACATACTTTGTTCTCATTAAATATTGACAACACGCTCCTCTAGTAAGAGACTACAGAGTGATTTCAATTATTTCTTTAATTATTTGTTAATGCCTCAAACTCTCTCATTTTGCTGGTGCACTTTCAGACTGACCTCAGCAGCTCACAATTACATGACAAGATATCACTGGGTCTCCAGGACTTCTCAGCTTCACACAAAAGCATCCTTACCCTTGCTTCTGGCAACCAGAGCCAGCTTTATGCTAAAACAGTTACCAAGTTCAAGACATGTCTGTGTTGGGAAAACAAAGACATGACAACAATATTTTAGGCATACAAACTACCATGTTAGCCTGCAATAAGAGGTACACCTCAGACATTTTTGTCACAGATTGCAGTTAGATTTCAGCCCGGTTGCATCAGTGTCGGATCCAGCCAGCTCCACTGGAATCAGGAGCATCCCACCATCCCTAATGCACATACCAGAAACAGAACCTGCTTCCCAACTGCTTTTAATCATCTACAGCTTTCTGGGCAGAACTGCCACTGGGCCCTGAAATTTCTCATGTTCCATGTAAACACATGAGCACAATCTCATAAATTTAATGAAGAAAATCAGTTTCTTTCTAGTTATGCAAACACCAAAAATCTGTCTCTTTTCACCGGTTAAGTACTTCTTCAGAAGCTTCTTTGTGTCCAAAATCTCCAGTGGTGCTTTCAGTGAGACTGTAAATTCTTTGAGGGAAACACTTAGAGTGGAGACTCAGTTACAGAAACACTGAGCAGTTTGTAATTCACAGCAACAGGCAACTGATGGAGGAATGGACAGCGGCTGCAGCCTCTGGTTTGCACTTCATTCCAGAGCTGGGTGTAAAGGCTAAAATACAAAAACCCTACAGTTGTTGTTTTTCTCATCTTCTGAAGAAAAAGAAAATTAAAAAGAGGTGAATAAGCTGGTCTTAAGTACCTAAGTGCCTGCTTTTTTTGGTAAAGGATCTTTAATTTGATGTTCTTCACTTCTGAACACCTAACCAGATATCACAGGATTTCAGCTGCACCTGAACACCAAGGCAGGTGTAGAGGCATCAAATTCTGATGTGCCCAGTGTTCATTCTGGTCACAACACACATTTCTTCACTACTGTTCAGTAAAGCACAATGTGTTTCTTCACCTGGCACCTGACCTTTCCTGTCCCCTTAAATATACCCCATGGTTCCTCTCTCTTCACAACTTAACCCCCTTATAACCTACCAGGAAAAGACCTGTTTTGCAAAAGACCCAGCAAAATCAGAATGATCCTTCAAAAGGATGGACAACTTTCATCAAGACCAGGCTTGTCAACAGATTTTTTTTCCCTTTCATTTTTATTTTCAAGAAGAAACAAGTTTTCATCTACAGGGATCTAACATTCAAGGTTATTTTTCACCTGTCACTCTGAAATGCTCAGAGAGAATGACCTGACAGGAACACACTTCTACAAGTCTATGACTTTCTCATTGATGGACTCTTGGTTTCAGATAATCACCTCCTTCAGCTACCCAGAGTATAACTTTAGAATTCCAATAAGGACCTTTTGCCTCCTTCTAATTAAAAGCAAAGTACAAGTACCCAATTTAGAAAAGACCATTAGAGTCTTAATTTAAACATGACAATTTTAGTCTGTCAATATACTGAAATGATCATTACCTACCAAACATTCGCTCATTTTGTGCCAAAAAGGAACTTCAACCATAGTCATTAGCTAATTTTAGACTCACAACTGCTAACATTTTTCAGACATGAATTGCCTGTATATCCCTAATCTGGATGTGTAATTTCTAAAAAGCTCCTTTCTTTCTTTTTAGGTTTTTTTTTTTCAGGATCTAGGAGTAAGGGGAAAAAATCCACCAAACAACCGACGAGGCAAACACTCAAGGCAAGAGAAAAACCTGAAAAATTCCCTCTCATTCTCACACTTGGGTGCAGGAAACCACACTGAGGGATGTGGTGTCAGCACCCACCAGGGCCGGGCTGTTCCAGCCAGGGCCTCACTGCTCTGATGAACACATCACTCCCTCTTCTGAGAAAGCCCAGCTCCTTCCTGGAGTGGAGCCCTGCCAGGGACATCAGTCTGTTGCAGCTGACACACTCCACACATAATTCGGTGGCTTCCTGCTCCAGGCATTACATAATTTGAGCCTCTGGCATATCTTTCTGGAACATTTCGTGTACTCACCCACAGGATGAACAGCATCTTCCGTTGCCAAATAACTCTGCACCTTTTCTGCACTGATTCTGACCTGGGTGGCACTGACTACAGGCACAGATGGCTCTTTATCCCAGGAAAACAAAAACTCGACAGTGTGACTCCCAAAACACAGAAAAAAGAAGCAGGCAAACACACAGTTAAACACAATTAATGGTCATAGGAATACCATGATGGAAATCACTCTCATAAACCACAGAATTCTATCAAGGGTTGTTGCATTCAGCTTCAGTACGTCAGAAACTTATTAATCACAGAGGGCATACAGCCTCCTGCAAGTACCACACACAACCCACCCTTAAGCCTAATCTGCCTCCAGCCACGAAATAATGAGTCTAGAGAGTTCTTGACTGGGGATCAATGCACATATAACTAAATTGAAAGGTAAAAGTCGCTCCTTGATGTTTGCTGAGCAAGATTTAGGACACTGCACTCCTGAAACACTATTTTCACAGAGATGTCAAGTACTTGGAGCCCTGAGATTCTATTCCATGAAAAGCATATCAACTGATAATAAAGTACACCCTCCAAAATGATTTGTAGATAATAGAATCTTTTAGACCTTTTTCTACAGAGAGTGAGTTACATTTCTGTGAGAAACCCCACATAATTTAAGCCAAGCGATAAACAACAGCAGCATTTGTGCCATACAGAACAGTTATTACAAACTCTTATCAGTATGCAAATGTAATAGCACTAAGAAACCCAATCTGCAGTTTGACTCAGAGAATTTCAGTGTGTCTTGGATGTAATTATATACTATCATACAGGTCCTGCAGGGAATTTTACCGATGGTTTAGGAAAATTTTGTTGGTGATTTTTTTTTTCTAAGGGGTAAAAACCCTACTCAATTTTTAGTCACCTATAGTAATTCTCTGGAACAAAAATCATCATGCTGCAGTTTAAGAGGTTTTCAATCTCTGAAATTACTCACTGCTGATGAAAGCATTAACAATCCAAGACTTCATTTACAGCATTACAAAGAATCCAGGTCAATTATGGGTAAATGCTTTTACTCTGCTTGGGCCAATGAAATTAATTATTATCATAAAAACCTCCATCCCAACCAAGAGTAAAGTTTAACAGTGTCTCACCATAATTCAAAGAGAACAGAAAGGAAGGAGCAATCCTAGACTCCAGCCTGGAAATCAGGCAACTAATGCACGCACGGGGGAACATGCAGCAGGTGAAAACATGGGAAGAGGATGGATACTCCTTTCAGGCCAGCAACCCAGCAGCTGCCAGCACTTCATATCACTAAGATAAAATCTGATGTCTCCAGGGCAAGCTCATCATCATCACATAAATCCTATTGCAGCCTAATCATTCTTTTTGGGATGTACTCCGTGTTCCAGAAATTGGGAGCCTGCTCCTTGCCAGTCTCGCTCTGAAATGTAGGCCAGCAGCTCTAACGTAGCATGTTGTGATCTACCCTTGTATTATCCCAATCCTCCACAACAGCAAGAGAAAGGGATTAAGCAGCTTTATTTTTCCCCCTGAATATTTACTGAGATAAGTACATACCACACCATAATACAAGCTTATTTTGCACAGCGCAAAATAGAACGGGCCTTTCATTTTATGGAAACGTCTCGGTCCCATCACCCTTGAGAGAATACATGGCTGATCACATTGGGCATGTTCCTCTAGAAAAGTTTAACAGCAAACTCTTCCAAATGTGCCAAATAGATGCACTCAGCTTCTTCATACAAGCTCTTTTGTTTTGTCAATCATATTTTTAAAAGGATTCCATAAAACATTATTAATATCCAAAGCCCTCTGTGTTTTTAGAGAACGTTCCTTTCCATCCTTTCTTTCCTTCCAACTGGGCTGCACAGCAAAGATTTATTTTTTTTTAATTTACAACCACTTTTATGCCAACAGATGTTACACCACACAAAACCGCTTTGCTGCAAGTTCAAGAAGAAAGTGGTGGGAAGAAGTTTACATAAGCAGACATCATCAACAAAAGCAAGAGAGCCTGGCAAACCACAGGCCATAGTCATTTAATTCACACAAATCTCTCTTCCCCTTTCTCACTCTGCTTTCCAATTTGTTTTAATTCCATTGGAGGATCTGACTGGTAGCTGCTCCATAAAGCATTGCAAGGTTTAAATGCCAGCAGCTTTTCTTGTCTTGACAAAATGTACAGAGCTGAAATTTAATTACAACTGGCTCAAACGCACTTTTGTTTTGCTTCTACCCACCTGGAACACATAGCCCGTTTAAAGTAAACATGTTTAGTCAGTGGATAATACGAAGTATAAAAGAAAAGTTACAGTGTAATAAACAGAGATACACTTCAAAACAATTTTGATTTCTTATCTCTGAACCTGTCTGCAACCAGCTAGCTGAGAGTGGCATTACTGTGATGGAAATAGCGTGGTGTTTCAATGCAAGAAGGTAAACATATTCTCCCAGATCCTAGCACAGGAGTTGAAATCCACCCAAGAAAACCATTTGCATTATCGGTGTGCATTATTCTGCCCTAACGTTTTGACACTGAGTTTAAACATTAAGCTATGAGTACATGAGTACAATGTCTCTTTCTTAAACTAATGCAATTTCTTGGGGCAAAATCTGATATGGCCAGCCAGATTTCCTGAGTGCTAGTTTCTCCTAAGGAAAAGAAAAAAAAAAAAAAAGAGACATCAGTTTAATTTTGATTTGTCCAGTAAACAGATCAAAGCATTGCAGCTCTGCAGTGGAGGTTTATAAAGCCTCGTTGTGCAAACATCCTGGGCCTGATGCTGCCGGCTGCACTAAAGCAAATCTCATCTGATGGCAGCCACTGCTGGTTTGTGCTACATTGTCCAATGCAAAAATTTACACTTTAAAGGGAAGTCAAAATCTTTGAAGTCTCACTTGATCAAAAATTATTAAAACATGCAGATTGAATTTTTAGGCTGATCTTAACCACATGTAGCTGGAAATATTTCACACTTCTATTCTGTTGCTTATATACCAAAGACTGTGTTCAGCTTTTGGCTCCTCCTATTCCAGTGCAATAAATTCTTTGGGTGAAGGAGCATTTTTAACAAATATGTACAACGCCTAAAAAAGAGATTCCAGAACCACCATTAGATCACTGAGAGCTGCAAGACTGGAAAGTGTAAATAATTTTTAGCATAGCTGAAACATTGTTCTAGACCTATGCTTTGTAAGATTGCAGTTTCTGCCCAGCCTCTTCCATTTATTTTCTCATCCAACTGTGCAGTTGAGCTTGTTCAGGGTTTGCTGCTTGCTGCCTTTCACAGAACACAAAGAAAGAGGGAGGAAATAGAAATGACACAACCCATATAAATTAGTTTTAAAACCTTCAGTGGTAAGCCTGATGTCTGCAGCTACTTAGATTCTTTGCAAAAGAAAATTCCTTTTTATACATACATATGGTTTTCACTTAAGTGTCCCTTTAAGCCAGCTTTGCTGATTCAGACTATGTCCATACCATTGCCAAAGCAATTAAAAAAAAAAAAAAAAAAAAAAAAGGCGTTCCTGAGTTATGTTCTGGAAAGATTTACACAGGGAATCCTCAACCTTAGAAACAACACCAAGAAGCACATTTTCATTTCTGCTGCAAAACTGCCATCAATGTCCATTTGCAAAAAGACTGCTTGACAAATATTCTATGACCGACTGTGCTTCTAAAACTGAAACTTCGCTCTTTCTGGGCTACAAATCAAAACTGGATCTGTTGCATAACAAAGGTATTAAAGATAATGGCCTCTAATACTGCATGGCACGTCAGTGTGAGCAGAGTAAGCAACGCCTTGCTCCATACATTATTCTGCACCCCTGGGAATTTGTCCTGGTAGAGCGTGTCCATGTCCCTGATTTGCTACATTTTGATTTCCAAGTCAAGGTCAAGAAGTAATTTACCAGGATCCCCTTTGCTAACACACATGGGCTGCAGGCTTTGGGGGAAGTCATCCCACCAAGCTAAAAAAGGTCTTAACAATTGGAATATAAAGAGATAAAATTGTCTGAAAGCTGCTTTATACCCTTAGGTACTTCAGCAAGTTGAAGTGAACAACATGGATGCCATTTCTTTTTAACCTGAATATATCAGTTTTGTATTTTATTCTAATTAAAAACACTGTGCTGCAGTGTATTCTCTCACCTGAGGCATCAGCAAATGGGCACCAACCAGGTTAAATAAAAACTAGTAAAGACTGCATTGTAATAAATGCCATAAAATAAATAATGCAAGGATAGTCCCTGCCCCAGAAACCTTGCAATTTAGGCCATGAACAAAGAATCCTTAAGGGATCATACCAAACCTACCTAACATTCCTGAACTGACATTTACATTGTGCTGTACTTCAGTTCATACTTTCAGAGCTGGAACTATGCACTTGTTCTGATGTGCACTGCTGAAATCTGCTCTTGATCTTGTGGTTCACTAGACTATGAGCCTTCATGTCAGGCATTATCATGACATTTAAGATAGACATTGAAAAAAAAACCTAATCAGAACACTGTGGGTGAGGGTGTGCATCTTACTGTATTTAACCCAAGTCCTGCTCTCGAACAAAGAAATCTCATTTTTAAAGTGCACTACAACCAGCTATATTCATGCCCAAAAGACATGAGGAGAGGGAAAAGGGACTAGGTGGTGAAATTACCAAAACAATACCAAGCAACATAAAAAGAGCTTTAAGGCTGGGCCCCTCTTCTCCTGGGTCACGAAGGGTTACCTGCTCCAACCCAGGAATATCACCATTCCTGCTACAGGCTCAAATGTGTCCTAACAGCCACTCCTTGCTCTGCTGAAACAGAGCTAAAAGTTACTTTTGAGATTATATCAGTCTCAGCATGGTCATCTAAAATACCAGCAGTCTCTCTCCATCCTGAAAAAGTGAAGTCTTTTGACATTTGATCTTACAAAAGAGAAGGCTTGAGCCAACTTTGCAAGTATACACTCTGCTTTGGAAGGGATAAACAGAGCCCCATTGGATTTGTAGTCCATAGGGAACAAATAATGTACTAAAGCCAAATTAACTGTTTCACCTGCAAAAACTACAGACTGATTTAGCCAATCTCCAGCTCTGAAGGGCTGAGTTTGTGCACTTGCAGTGTGCTGTACTCAGGTCAGTTTTATTCCTCATAGATGGCATATCCCCCTGCCAAGATCTGACACTATTTGGAGTCTTGTTACCTTTCTTTTGTCGGGTCAAATCTCAAGATTAAGACAAAAAATAAAACTACACACTGCCAAACAATAAAAGAGAAGCTATTATCTATCAGAGGGAATAGCTTTTTTCCCATTATTTTCCCTTTGAAAGGGGAAAGGAATAAACTACTAAGTGGGCAAACACCATTTTGGCCTATGAATCATCCCTGATAAAACTGCAGAAGCACAAACCCAGTCACAACAGTATTACAGTAAGAGAAAACAGATAAATTTCAACAACCACCCAAAAGGCCTCTCAGATGAGGCATGATGATTTTGAATTGAATTTTGATATGCAAGGCTCAATTGGACTCAGGTTACTTGCTTGCAACACCCACGCTCTGTCAACAGAAAGTGCTGAAAAGGAAGAGCCAAATCTTGTTAAAATTATGTTTCAGTCACTAAGAGAAGTGCTAATTACCAGCTGGACTGAAGACCACTGAGATAAGCAAAACATTCCCTGCCAAAGCCCTTTAGACAACATTCTTTAATTTCTAAAACCCAAGATGTGATGAGAGCAGGAAGAGAGGGAAGGAAGAAAAGGATTAATCCACTTTCAGTCATGTTTAAATAAGACTTCCTTTAAATTATTTAAAATTAACTGAGAAGTATTATCTTATCATCAACTTCTACAAAAAGAAAGGCAGCCAGAAATTTATTTGTGTAATTAATGTGTTATTCATGTATACGGAAGCAATTTGTAATTGAAACTACAAGTTGGCTTTTCAGTAACTGAAAAATTTCAGGTAATGGTTTATGGAATCAAGAAATATTACCAGAAAAGTGGTTATAATTTAAATTACCAATCACTTTTTAAGGAAGAGATGTAGCTCACCTGAAAAATTACTGTAGGTCTACAATTTAAAAATTTTATGTATATAGTTTTATAGCTCTTAAAAAGAAAAAAACAAACACAAAACTGACACCTTACTCTGATAATTACTTCCACTAATGCTTTGAAGAACGGCTTCCAAATCTTTCAAATGAACCAGGTGAAGCAACACCTTCAATATCCAAGTTTTGGTTAAAATTTCAAATTACTCATTAAGGTCTTCATGACCATTTAAATGCTTCTAAAGGTTCGGGCTGTTCTTTTAGACATATCCCTTTCCTGAGGGATACAACTCCCTGACAGGAGTGACCGGGTGAGGTTTGGCCTCTTCTCCCAGGAAACCAGCGGCAGGACAAGAGGAAATGGTCTCAGGCTGCAGCAGGGGAGGTTTAGGCCCAGACAGTGTGATCAGACATTGGAATGGGCTGCCCAGGGACGTGGTGGAGTCACCACCCCTGCAGGTGTTCAAGGAAAGCTTGGACATGGCACTCAGTGCCATGGTGGTGTTGCATCACTGATTGGATTCAGTCATCTCGGAGGTATTTTCCCAGCTAACTGATTCTGTGAAAATTAAATAATTCAAAAACTAAACCCACAAAAAGACTAGAAAAAAAAAGTCTCGTATCTTGCATTATTATTGCGTTCTGTAAAGAAAACAATTCCACTTGAAAACAAGAGAATGAAAAGACCCAGCAAACATCCTGACACTAAACTACAGTGGGATGGAGCCAATTCCTTAAAACCAAATAATGTAACTGTTAACACAACGATGCAATTTCCTCTGCCATTTCTACCTGTGAGTACCAAAAGCTGTTTTCCAGTTTTCAAAAGCCATAAAGTATTGCCACATTGCTCAGCACCTGAATCATGGAAAACCACTCACAGAATCAATCATTTGATGATTCAAAATTACCTGAAAAACTACCTGTATGTTTTTCCACATAATTTCAGATCGATTCAATTGATGTTTTTAACGTGTCAGGTATCTGAGAGCTGCACTTAGATCTTTGTTTTCACAATACTGTTATTCAGTTGTTCTACTGTGGGGAGGAGAGGTGGTTATTCCAGATTAAAGTGAGCAGTGTCTTTTCAAGGGTAAAATAGAAATTAAAGCAGGATGAGAACAGGGAAGATGACCAGGCACTGTTTATAAACTGAGCATAACTAAAATCAAAGGTATATAAATCAGAGCATGTATTTCCTGGCAGATTGATTCAGTTTTGAAAACTGAAGTGTCACAAGCTTCATCAAAAAAAAAAATATCCCCAGCAATAAAGCTCACTTTTCTTCTTCATAAGTAACCTATTTCATGCCAATTCACAGCTACTCCTGTAAAGTACTGCTTTCACCTCATGTGTTCTAAAATACAAGCAGCATTTACGAAATAAATACATGTGTTTGTATAGCAAAAAATTACTGCAAACATATACTTTTCATTTGCCCACATCTGGAAATGCAGTTAGGTTACATGAGGCTTTTAGTTCATCACGGGAAGGCTGTAAGAAACTAACACACAGGAATCCACACAAAACCAACAAAAAAATGAGTACAAATAAGAACAACAAAGTTTTTCAAGTCTTTAAAAAAACAAAAAAAAGAAAACAGAAAACACCTGAAAAAAAGTCCCCCAAAGCCCTGAATAAATCAACTGGTAGACTGTCACTGTAGCCAAAATCCAACAGATCATCTTCTTTCTGAGACTGCAAGGCAAGGAATAAGCACTGAAAATGAAGATGCAGCAGAGAATGTCAAGGTTTTTTATGTGACTTGGACTACCAGATAACGTCTAAGCGAGCTGTGATCCCTCTATCCACACAGGGACCACAGTTCTGCAGCACAAATTTCTTTAGTAAGAATTCTTCCAAGTGAACTCCACCAGACCAGCAGAGCTGAGAAGTTATTCCTTCCAAGCAAACAGAAATGTGCAGCAGGAACAACACCCAGCACTTCTCCACAGTAAGGATCCCCCAGCTCTCTAGAGAGATAAAAGCAAGATACAGAGGACTGGTCCTGCTGTTCCCCTTTCCTATCCCTCCAAGCCTCTGTGTGCCTTCATTCCCTACTGGATCCAGACATTTCTGTGATCAACAGCAGCAACTGAGGTCACAGGAGTGCCATTGGGGGTCTCTCTCCCAGGCACACAATCCATAAATCCATCCCCAAAAGCACCAATACAGGACACAGAGCCCACCAGCACCACAGAAATTTATTAACTCTCCCTGGGGCAAGGCTGGTTAAGCACCACATGCTTTTTTCAAGGTGTCAGTCTTCATTAATTCCACAGGGAAGAGTTGATAGTACTCCCATAAAAACAGTGCAAATGCTTCCGTTACCTGATGCAAAGACTAATTTAAGACATTTTCTTGTATAAAGACACACAGATGAAATGGCACACCAACTATTTTTGCATGGCTTTTCTAGTTAAGCTCATGCTCTCATTAGGATGTCTCAAAGGAGACCATTTTATCCACATCTGTTTACCAGGCTTGGCACATATGCCACTTCCAGCACTTTCCCAGTTTGTAAAGAAAAACAAACAACTACAAAATATTAAAAGCATGCAGAGCCAAACATGCACAATAGTTTACGACATATCCAAGCAGACTGAAGTCTGCTTGCTAAAAGCAAAATATACCAGTGATACGTGACTGCAGGGAAGCAGCAACCTGTACAACTGAAAAAAAACTTTGCCCAGTTTGTCCTCACCTGGGCCAAGGTCTTCTCAGAAGTTATTTCTCTTCTCAGCCACCTGGTACAGTCACAGGTCATCAAAAAGCTACTTTGTATTTCATAGCCAAAACCGAGAGCATCAGCAAAAAGAGCCAGACCCTGCTACATACTGCCAGATTTGAAGGGCTTGGGGAAAAAAGGAAATGAATCTCTGCATCAGTTCAGTCGCAGCACAGAGATTCCAGGACCTTCCCCTGGGCAAACGCAGATGGACAGCGGGGGCTGCTCCCGCCAGCCCCAGCCCAAGCAGAGGAGGCCGCCAGGGACCCCGAGCCCCAGCTGCTGTGCCCGGGGGAACACGGCACCGGCAGCACCCCGCGACCCCGAGCCCCCTCCCGCCAGGGCTGCCCTATTTGAGCCCTCTGTTGTTCTCCCAGGTCACATCGCTCCCCGCCCCCCGAAGCCCCCACCTTCTCCTCCAGTCCGGGGATTCTCCAATCAAAGCAGATAAGCGCATCATGTGAGGGATGGCAGAGACGCCGAGGGGAATTTCCGAGAGCTCCACCGCACCTGCAGCATCCACGGATGCAGGAGATTTCCAGCGTGAAAACGACAAGCCGAGCAGGGGTGCCAAAGTATCCACGCTACCTGCAACTCACAGCTCCTATGGCAGTCTGCAGCACCTCATTTGCAATCTGCTTTGATACACCTGCAATCACATTCCATCTCCTCTTGTCATTTAATGTATGACAACTACTCCTAAGCATATTTTGCTAGGGGAGCAGTACACAAATAACACAGGCTGAAAGACCAGAGAGCAGTAATTACCTGGTCTATTCTTTGCTGATGTCAGACATGCAGTACAGTTCTCCAAATCCACCAGAGCACCCAATTAATCTGCACTAATCCTCAAGAAGTGTATCTGAAAAACAAATAGTAAAATCATCCAGCAGCCTCTGCCTGCCTTGCAGTCACCACAACGTGCTACCCAACCTCTCCTTTAACAGTTCTGTGCTTCCTTCTCATCTCTGCAAACAAACCTACAGAGAATTCAGCAGCCTCTCTCCCTGCCTTTTTCAGAAATGCTTTTCTTTCTCTGATCACTGTCCTTCATAGAAAACATTATACCAGTTCTGTTGGGTTCAACAGATCACGTCAGCCTTGCCAAAGTAACCACTCCATGGCTCTGTTTCCTACTTCCCAATAAGGCATTCATATTCCATTTCAACTCACACTTCACCGAGAAGAATTCTGTATGAATTATCCTAATTTGTGTATTTCAAAACAAACAGGCTCTCACTGCAGCTATCAATTCCTTTCTTCCCTCTGTTTCCTTTCAGCAGTGGCAGCAGCAGCCTGATGGCAGAGAGGGAGACAAGCACCCTGGATCCAGCAAACAGCCTCGGCTGAGAGGAGAGCACAGAACATCTGAACGTGCAACAAGTACAGCACATGCAGCAACATCGACGGTGGACATCACCAAAAGCTTGGGAAAGAAAACCAAGAGGAAAATGGGAGAGACATGGCAATTTCAGGAGTGGGAGATGAGTATGTTCAAGGAGTAGAAAAATGGAAACAGAAAAACCTGTAGAGTTTTGGAATGGTCTACAAGATCAAGGAAGAAAAAATGCCACTTTGGTAGGAGAAGTTCTTTCATCTGACCTATCTTGTCTGAGACCACAGCTTACATCTCAGAGAACTCCCTTATTACTTGTTATTTTCCATACCATCAGTGTTCACAGGATCACAGAAACTCTAGATCACTGCAATCCAAGAGATGCTCCTTATTAACCTTTCGAGTCCGTATTCTCTTTTGCCCCCTTTATTAGTCACTGACCTCCTGGCTGATTGCTTCCAGTCTGCATGAGCATGTGTGCTGGAGTAGAAATACAAATTATTAGAAAAGGAAATTTATCTGTTTCTTTGAGAATAAAAAGCCTGCTCTTTAATATCTTTTACATACCCATTTCCTCCTTACTAAAGTGCACCCAAACATTTATGAAGTTGAGTATATATTCTCTCTTGGCTGGCATGTTGCTACACTAACTGCAGGCATAAATTACTTTTATGTAATTATTTGATCACTCGATGACATTTGTAAATTTTTTGTCTTCATAATTTCAGCTGGTGTTGCACATAAAAACAACAGAATGTGAACACCAAGCCTAGATTAAGACTTTTCAAGTAAAAGGTCTATTGGTACAACATCTGAGAAGAAACCACGTAGAAGATTTAATTTGAACAGTCTCTTGTAAGTCCAGCTTCTGTAATGCTACACGTCTTCTCAAGGTGTTCTAAGTTGCAAGGCTGGCTCACAAAGGAAGTTACAATTTGAGAGCGTCAAAGTCAACTGAACAGAACCAGTTTCGTTTCTTCAGATTCGAGAGGGCAGAGGCACGTGGTTACTTCAGCAACACCAATTTCAGCCACTCCACAAACAGACTTTACAATAGAGCACATTCCAAACAGGCTGTCTCACCTCATTTGCCTAAATCTCCCAGTTACTGTTACTGGGGAAAGAACAGGCTTGCATTTTGAGGAAACATCAAACTATGGACTCTCAGCTCTCCAGGCGTAGGGCCTCATGGTGCTACAATTATACCTCCCATACAGAGTGGAAAGCAAGGCCCTAACTTTGGATGTCTGACAGCTGCCAAACAACTTCTTAAACCCGGGCTATGCAGAAAAAAAAAAGTGAGAGACACACACTGAGGAATTACGAGCACTTATGGGTTCTAGAACAGATTTTTTTATCAGGCAGCATGGAGCAATTGCAGAAAGTCAGATTACAGATTCACTTGCAAGGCGATCATGAAACAGAGACAGACAAGGGATGCTCCACACCATATCCATGGTCTGTCCTGTGACCAGCTATCAGCCACAGGTGGGACAGGATCGCCACTGAGCTTAACAACACTGACCGGCCATGGAAAAGGACAGGAAACCACAGAGATCCAAGTAACAGCCCCATGTGCCACAAAAACCTACACAGTGCAAAAGGCAAGTGGCCTTAAAAGCTGGATACCTTGCATTTCTCCCCTTTCATGAGCAGATACACTACAGTAAGGCAAGCTAACCTTTCCATTAACCCTCTCTGCTCCCCAGGAACAGGCTCTCTCCCAAAAGAAGACTGACTAGTGCTTCTTAGAACTCTAGAGGTGAAATGAAACATTATAACCCTTCACAAATACTATTTATCCAATCTAGTAACAAGGGAAACAGGACACTATGACTTCATATATTAGTCTAGGAAGCTCATCAGAGGAGAGGAAGATAAAGGTTGTATCTCGTTCGTCCCCAAAAATCAAGATTCTTTTGCTGCTGCAAAAGGTACAACTTTAGCCAGTACTTCCTTCAGTGGCTGATACACAGAATGACTTGTAAGGCAAACTGACAGAAGAAGCAATTCACCACTTCATACAGGCTGATGTTGCTCTTCAAAAGGAGGCGACGCAAGTACTGATTTCCCTCCAACATCCCTCGCAGGGCAGACAGCAGGACCCCATCACCCAAAAGTCTGCTGGAGAGGAATCTCTAAAGCCCCAGCTGTGCTGCACCATCTATTTCTGTGAATCCCAGAAGCCGCTTGGGAGCATCTTGCCCTGAAAACTGCAGAGTCCCGGCACCAGCGCTCCGAGGAGAGCGGCGAAAGGGTTGTCCTGATGCTGCTCCCCATGTTGTGGCACCCTGTTCCAGGCACTCAGATACATTAGCATGTCTTTCTGGAACAAGGAACTTCCTACTAGGGCTAATTAATTAAGTCCAGAATGGCTGGTAATCTGTCTTCTCCCACAGTTTCACAAGCCTTTTTATCCATATTTACTGAACTTCCAGAAAGCACTACCAACATAAGAAGATGGGTGAGGACCAACAAAATAGATTTTTGTAATTTAGTGTTCACAGGGCAAGACATAAGCAAAGCAGGATGGTTAATGTAGTACCTTTGGTATTTACACCATTGATATCCCATATATTCTAACCTTCTACAGGGCAGCTCTTTGTAATACAAAGTCTAAAAATCACATTCTTTTTCTGTAGAAGCAAGAGGACCACAAAACCTGCTCCCAGAAAACCCTGCCGAAAAAAAATTTGTGTGAGCCTTTGATGCGCGCACATAGGTAATTTTGATGTGGTGCTAAGCATGAATCTTTCATAAGAATAAGATGTCCTAAATAGTACCATCAAAAAACTTTTGAAGAGTTAACAGGCTGGATCACAAACACCTCCACTTTGTGCAGCTTCTGCAGACATCAAAGAGTCTTCCCCAAACCAGATGCATTACATATCTTGCAAAATTAGTAAATGTACTCCAGCCATCAATTTTGCAATTTTTGAAGTAGCACAATGCATCTATTTATTAGAGAATGGAACTAAGCCCAGGCTGCTGATTAGCTATCCTACAAATAATGCTTATGCAACCCTTCGTAATGATTTCCACTAACAACCAACCAGAGATTTTATGACTTGGAAAATTTCACTTCTAAACCAATTTTCAACACTTCCCAAAATCTAATGGGACAGATGATTGAAACTACAGAGGAAACCAGCCTTCTCCAAAATCAATGAGGTACAATTTTCATAAGTAGTCTCTCTTAGGTAAGATGCCTGCATTAGGTTTTGGTTCTCATTTCTAAAATTCTCATAAGTACTCCTCTGTCCCTTCCTCCCTTTCCTCTAGAAAAGGGATTAATTCAATTTTAAGGAAAATATTAAAACAGCAGTTTCAGACTTCAGTCTCTGGCAAATTACGAACAGGAAGGAATAGAATTGAGCTGTTAAAACCACCAAGGAAAGCAAACCACTGAACAATTTGAAAAGACCACAAAAAAATGACAAGATAAAAAAACAAAAAAGAAATACAAAACAAGTCGTTTCGGTAAGCACAAAACTTATATCCCTACAAGTTTTCAACACAGTCTACCTAAGCCTGGTGAAAATGAAGCCATCACTTCCTACACAGCTGTAATAAATACTTGACAGACTTCCAGCACAGCCCCAAGTTCACCATCACAGCCAGATATTACTGGAACAAATGCCCAAAGTCTGCACCAGAAGTCAGCAGCATATATCAAGCCCAAACAACTCGCCGTTGTTTTTGAAAAGGTGAAAACAACACAATATTTTGTGTGAAACATAACCAAGAAGTATTTCCTCTGTCAGTAAGGGAAATTCAAATGACTTCTCTTTCCTGCCCCTTTTGGTCTTTCTCTCTTCCCCTTCAAGGTTCTGTCTTCCCTGCATTCTAAGAAAAAGCAGAGTGTGTAGGTTATGCATAAATTCATGACAGAAAACACTATTTTAGAACAAAGCTCCTGTGCGTGGGTGCATGTCTTTAAAATAAAAGGCATTGTTACTCTACCGAGTGCATATCCACAGCCAGCAATCAAATTGGATCCTCACATTTTATTTTGACAGCCACACAGTTATATATTCACCAGGGGTTTGACATTCCTATCAATACCTGGTTTTTAGCTATATCATCAAGAAATGAATCAAAACTGACATGTGAAGGCACACTGGTATTAATGGCTGTGGAAGAGAATTCTCATCCTAGAACTCTCTAATTTATTTTTAATTACTTCATGAAGTTACCAGTTGCAGGGAGGAATAAATCTGTTCCCAACTCGTATTTAGGAACTGTCTCTGTACAATACAAAATTGCTTGGCTATAAATAACAATAATTATTTTGTGGTACATCCCACTATTAGGTACCCTTGATCTGCTGAAAGCCTGCAAGTACTGTGGCCATAACACTTGCAGAAGTTGGAGAAATTAACCTGAAATGAGTAGCCTCAGCTTGCTAAAACTGCTCAGGTAAACTCCAGAATACAACCCTGAACACAAACGTGTTAGCAAAGAATCTGCTCCGTCCCCTCGCAGGATCCGAAATGCGACATTTTCCCGAGGAGCCACGTTAACACCAGTTACTAAACTGAAAATTCCATGGAGCAACAGCAAGCAAAGTTTGAGAAACGCAAATATTATTTATGTATTAAGAGGGGATGATGCACACAGTACTGAAGATTTAAACTGTAAGACTTTGACTCCGTGTAGCCCCTACCATCCACCTTTCCTACAGATCCATCCCTGTAGACACTCTAACATTATATAAACTCCCCCTGAGATAAAGATTATTCTATAACTTTCTAAAATCATCTCCCTTTGAGAAAGTATTACCTAACAGACACACATTAAATACCTCACAAGCGCATTAGATCCCTGGGTTTCTGCTAGATGCCAGCATAAAAGAACATTCGTAATTTATTTTGAGATATTAAAAAAAGAAAGAAGACAAAGCTGGATAACTGTAACTGGAAAGGATAAACAGGATTAAGTAACAGGTGTCTGACTGCACATAATTCAAAGTCGTGCATAGAATGCAGTGCACAGCCTTGGAATGGCTATGGAATGGAAATGGAAACACTGCTTTTGCACCTTGCTTTGAAAATTACCACTAAGTGATTTAAAAATGCTTTGTAAATTATAACCACACAGACAGAGGCAACAGGAACACTTGTATCCCCAGAGACCTTTGGATATATATGAAAGAAAACAAACAATCTTCAAAGGTGAGCCTGCTTTCCTCACAGGAAAAAAAAAAGGGGGGGGGGAAGGAAAAAGAAAAAGGAAGAAAAAAAAACCCCACTGCAAGAAAGTTATACTTAACTACACAGAAACATTTGTCACACCGCCCAGCACTGACAAAATCCGGATACACTCAGAAACTACAGCAGCGAGGATGAGGGGAAGACTCCAGCAGCCAGGCACACACACACAGAGATCCACACACGGAGTGTGACATGGAGCACACGGACACGCGTGTGCACACAGACATGCGTGAGTGTGACATACATGTGTGTGCACAACCCTACATGTGTGACACACACAGGTGTGTGTGACACGCAAACACCTATGTGTCACACACACGTGTGTGACAGGCCCACATGTGTGACTGCCCCACACGGATGTGAGGGACCCTCACGGGTGACAGATCCCCACAAGTGACAGCCCCACACGGTGACAGACCCTCACGGGTGACAGCCCCACAGGTCTGACCGCC